>VXBJ01003851.1:26300-43697 GCA_013400055.1 Nycticryphes semicollaris
GTTAAAGGTCCTCGTTGGGGCGATGCGGGTCGTGGGGCGTGTGTCGGGGCGGACCCGGTCGGCGGACGGGTGCAGGGTAGTCTGTGGCCGCCTGGTCTCCCGCGGGTGTCCGTCCGTGCGGTACGCCTCTACCAAAAGCCTCCGAAAGGTTGGTTCGGCCGTAGGTCCTTCAGCCCTCCGGCACAGCCGCGGCAGGACAGGGAGAAACGCTGCCGGGCTGGAATTAAAAGTGCCCGAAACGGCCTGAGGTTCGTCGGTGGCGGCTGCTGGTCCCTGTCCCCTCCTGCCTTCGGTGACAGGCACCGTGCTGGTAGTAGCAGTGGTAAACAGCAGTCAGCCCTACTGTAAGCTACAGGTGGATTTGGGATTTTTCAAGAGAAGAGAGAAACAGAGTGTGCCAGCAGTTAATTGATCAGTCCGTTAATTAAACGACGGGAGCAGCAGCAGCAAGATGAAGTCCGAAGCAATCTCTTTTGTCAGAGCAGAAGCCGGGGCAGTTTTAAGGGCTGTGCTGTTTGCTGGCTGCAATTTACTGCTCTACTTCACACTGTCACCTCCAACTGAAAGAGACTGTGGGTGCTTTAACAGCCGTTTAATTTTTAGTTTTAATGTTTATATCGTAAATTTCTTTTCCACTAGGTGGAAAACATCTATAAAGTAGGTGTTAGTGGGCTGCAGTAGTTTTGTTAGGTTTAATTTCCTTAGTTTCTGTGTTTGATAGGGAGTCTTGTAGTGCCAAACTCAAAAAGTAGAACAGGGAGCGATGGGTGAAGAAAAGATGCCATTGCTAGTGCTGTAGTAATGAATCTGCCTGTGTGCAATGTTTCTTTGACTTGCAGAACATCACATAGTTTGCTGCTCTTTTTTGTAAAGAAAATGCTTAATTCAGGGTAAAAATATGCCTGTTTGATCACGGTGTTTTAAGCTAACCTTCCATGAAAAAGAGTAGATACAGAGTGCCTCCCCTCTCTGTATTTAGGTGATGTAACAGTATAGCTGCTTTCTAAAATCCCAATGAATAGGAGATCTTGGATGCCAATTTACACGTGTGCTTTGAAGAGTAACTAGTATTTCTCAGATGCAGCGCTGATTAGAAATTTGTCTCAATTACTAGGTATCCAAAGATTCACTGAAGAATTTGAATTTGCAGCGAGAAAGCATATCGTTAGTTCGTGTCGGAGATGAGCACTGGTGTCTGAGAGCATTTCTGAACAAACCTCCTGAACCTTGTGCAGTCAATTTCGTCTGTGTAAACCTGTCCATGGCCAGATGCAGATACGATGTATATGAACAGAAATTACAGTAACTGCATTAACTTTGGTCGGATCACTTCTCACATGGCTCAAGGAGGTGAATCCAGTCGTAAGGCGAAGATGTGCTTGTGATATTGTATAGCAAAGTGTATGGGTGCTGATCTCTTCCTGTGGAAACTGATGGTAAAACTGTTGCGTGCACTGATGGGGGCTGCCTCTGTCATTTCTCTGGGATGATTTCAGCCTTGAAATGCCACTCATTGCCTTTTATTCAAAGTCAGAGGTTCCCAGGCTGGATCTGTCTGTGCTGCTGAACCTGATGAAATTCAACAAGGGCAAGTGTAGGGTCCTGCACCAGGGGAGGAATAACCCCCTGCACCAGTACAAAATGGGGGCTGACCTGTTGGAGAGCAGTTCTGAGGAAAAAGACCTGGGAGTCCTGGTGGACAACAAGTTGACCATGAGCCAGCAATGTGTCCTTGTGGCTAAGAAGACCAATGACATCCTGGGGTGCATCAGAAAGAGTGTAACCAGCAGGTCAAGGGAGGTCATCCTCCCCCTGTGCTCTATCCTGGTGAGGCCCACATGAGTGTCCAGTTCTGGGCTTCCCAGTTCAGGAGGGAGAGGGAACTGCTGGAGAGGGTACAGCAGAGGACCACTAAGATGACGAGGGGCCTGGAGCATCTCTCTTAAGAGGAAAGGCTGAGGGACTTGGGTCTTTTTAGTTTGGAGAAGGCTGAGGGGTTGGGGGGATCTGATGAACACCTATAAATACTTAAAGGGTGGGTGTCAAGAGGAAGAAGACAGTCTTTTTTCAGTGGTGCCCAGTGAGAGGACATGAGGAAATGGGCACAAACTTTTATATAAGAAGCTCCATCTAAACATGAAGAGGAACTTCTTTGCTTTGAGGGTAGCAGAGCCCTGGAATAGGCTCTGGAACAGGAGATGTGGTGGAGTGTCTGTCTCTGTAGACATTCAAAACCTACCTGGACAAGTTCCTGGGGGACCTGCTCTAGGAGGACCTGCTTTAGCAGCGGGGTGGACTAGATGATTTCCAGAGATCCCTTCCAACCCCATATCTTTCTGTGATTCTGTGGTAGCAGTAGGCTTCACTGAATGGTTCATAATTCCTTGGGTTGTTAATGTCTGTACTAGAAGCTGGTGGATGTTTGGTCCCTAATCAGGTTTTACTTGCTCAATGAGGAAATCTGCCAGGGCCAGGAAAATGCAGCAAGAGGACAGCTTCATCTGTCCTTCTGGGCTCCTGTATGAATCCAGAGGTGAGCAGCATCTATGGAGCATGCCCAGGGAACACTGGTTTTAAAGCCACTGTGGCAGAAATGCATTCCTTTCATGGGAGAAGAAATGCTATACAGGTTTCCAGCTTATTGGTTGGGTTATCTTGCAGTTATGAAAGCAAGAGGTTAAAATGACCATAACTTCACAATTTAAAAAAAAATTTAAATAGAGCTGTTTTTCTCTATGTAAATCATTAACAACAATGTTAGGAGTTTCCCTCATTAAACAGTGAACAAATGTATCATTTGGTACAGGTTAGAGCAAGCTCTGCTGTGTTCTTTATACAGATAAATTGACTACATGTGTTTCATGGCACAGCTGCTTGAGAATTGCACGTTTAAAAGCAGGATACTACTGTGGGAATATTTTTTTGTGTTAAATGGCAAAGGGAAAATACAGTTTGTACTGGTTTTGCAAGGGTTTTCTCATTTCTCAGTTTCAAAACTAATTGTAGACTTAAGTACTGAGAATTTTATCATTACTAATTGCTGCCTATGAGTTCTGTAAAGGTTTACCAAGTCCATAATGCTTTATTTAATTGACATTTATTTTAGCTTATGAAGGTGAATTTAGGACAGCCAGTAGCAGCAGCAAAAATTAGGATTTATTCTTCTGTGACCATGGAGCAGGTGTTAGAAGAAAGAAATCAAACACCTGTTTGAAACCTAGTGCCTTGGTGTCTGCTTCATTAGGGAGAGCAGAGGTGGGCCTCTCTGGGTGTCTTGATTGTTAACTTTTTTGACTGTAATGTGGCATAATTGACATGCATTGATCACAAGTGGCATAGAGGGCTCCAGCCTAAAATGACTTAGAGGATCAGTCCTATTCTGCTCCATTAGGTGCCTTACGACGTGCAGAGTATTGTCCCCTGGCACTGAAAACATCCCCATTCTATCTGCCATGGAAACCAGCAGTTCATGGGTCCTTCTCCTTGGCTGCCTCTGGAGTCTAGGCACTAGAACACCTACTTTGGAGGGACTCATCTGCTGGGTTGAAGTCACCATAGAAATCAGATAAAGACTGTGAAATGTCAGTAACTCTCTTACATGCAGAACCTGGAAAAGCTAACCCCCAGACTAAATCATGCACCTCAACTTTTGGAAATATTTTCCTATTATTTTATGCTTAATCAACATAGTTAAGCAGGTTACTTTGTGAAACTGCACATCCAGCTTTAAAAAAAAAAAAAAAAGTTGTTATTATGCTTAGATTGCTTATATTTACTGTATTATTTGTAAACCTTGTCTCAAAAAGCCTGGAGGAAACTGTTTGCAGAACATCTATGTGATTGTCTGTGTAAGTGTACTCTACCTCACCTTCAAACGTTACAAGATTTAGAGTATACAGAAAAAAACGGTGTAAGTAATCTCCGAATCAAAACTGGAAAACTGGACAATTTGCCTATGTTTCTCCTGCTCTGTATTTTTATAAGCTTTCAGTGTAACATGCAGAGTACTGGATGGCAAAGAACGGTGTCTGCAGTTAGAAATGTGGAGTAGAAGAACAGTAGCAGAGCAGTAGTAGAAGTGTGGTGCCTGTTTTGAAGGTTGCTGCCTTGGCCTGTTGCAAGGCTGCCAATCGTGCTTTAGGTGTTATCCGTTCTGTTGTGACCTGGTTTGTACGTGCGCTGCTCCCACAGAATTCAAACAGAGCTTCTGATGTGCACACCTGGGGCAAGGAACTCTGTAGTACTTTTTTTTTTGTTGTTTGGGTTTTTTCTTTTGTTTGTTTGCTTTTTGCCACTACAGGTAACATTAGCCCTGTCCTCCTCTCACAAGAAGTTTGGGTCCAAGGCATTTATTTTTGTGTCAGTGAAGATACGTCACGTGAAAACAAAACTCTTGTAAAGGTGACCGAGGAACTGTGCTTGCTGTTGCAGAAAATAAAACAAGGCAATTTATACTGTGTTTTGCACCTCTCTATGAATGTAACTGTTGACCTAATATGTTGGAAGACATTTGTGTTTTCAGTCATGACTAATACCTCAGGATTGCTGAAGATAAGCAAGCTAATTGTAAGAATAAGCTAAACGGTGAGATAAACGCAATGCAATCCAGTTGTGACAGCTGTTCTTTCTGAATTCCAATTTCCCATTTCTCCTATCTCACTTTTCCCCCCTTTTTTTTAAATTTTCCTTTCTTTCAGAAATCTCTGGTCTTGTACCAGAGTAGAGGATGAAATAGATGGTTTCTTAAAGTCTCTTCCATTTCTGGGCTGCCTACAATAGTCAGATTTTTTTTCCATTATTACAGTCTCTCATTATTTTCTTTCCCATGGATATCTTTCATAGTTTTTTTCATCTTGCTCTTTTATGCCACTCCTGCCACTGTTAGATGAAACTGAACCTTCTCTTTCCTACAGTCACCTGCATTTGTTCTTCATGCTTTTCCCTTGTAATTACAGCTTCATTTTTTTTCTGCAGATTTTGCTCCTTTAACTTTACATCTCAGCCAAATTGCTTGTCTTTATGAAAGCACTTTACTGCTCAGCAGGAGTTACTGCTACTTTCGATGGGACAGATTTTACCTGCCACCTCATCTGGGCAACCTGCACCAATTTTAGTGAATTTCCATGATGCTGCAGTAGATAAAGTTGGGGAATGGAGGGATTGGCTGCAATTTAGATCACTCGCATTGAGTGCAGCTTTAGACAATGCTGACCATTAAGGAAAGCAATTTCTTAAATATTAATTTTGGAGTCAGTTCAGTAAATACATGGCTGCTTTGTGCTTAGTTAATCTTGCTAGACAAGTGTTATATTGCTTTTTGCTAATTCAGATCACAGTACAACCATGATTATGGCCAGAATGAAGATTTTTTTTTTTTGCCTTCACAGAAATGAGAATTTTCTCATATATGTGTATGTATTCTTAAACATCTGTGATGTTTTAAATATTTAAGACTCCTGTTGTCACAAATGTGGATTATTTTACACTTATGAAGGCTTCCTAACAATATTCTTTTGGGTTAAAGAAATACATGTAGAAGACTCCACTTTATTTATATAGGCAAAAATGTGAACACATTGACATGACCTGCTCCAAAAGCAGCCAGGAGGCCCGTGGCAGAGTTAGGGAAGTACCTCACTGCTCCTGAATCACAATTCAGTGCCTTAACAAGTATTCCCCTGTGTCTGGCCTTTAGCTACTACTCTGTTAGCATCAGCAAACACTTGATTTTCTGGCAACAGCGGTGTTCTGTATACTGAAGCTTTTTTGTATTGCCCTGGCATTATGATTTCCATGAAAATTGACAGTTTTCACACTTTAATGCTTCTTCTAAGAGATTGAGGGGGTCCTTAGAAATTTATTTTTCTGTAGCGGCTTAAGAAAGCTCTTGCATTAGAACAGGAAAGGCCTTAAAATCTGTGTTTTCAACTAAAACTGTAATTTAAGGATCTTTTAAAAGTAGCCACATTTACAGCCAATGGAAATTACAACCCTTATTAACATATCAATCCTCCTTATGTATAGAGCGTTTCCAGAGCTGTTCATTGCCCAGTGAGCCAGGCTGCTTATCATTAAATAAGTGAGGCTGGGAATAGTGTATTGTTGTCATAGTTTCAGCATGAGAGTGTCAGTGATGAGCCAGGGACTTAACCCATGCCAAGGGGTGAGTCACAAAGATTGCGTGGCAGGGCTGTGCTGCGATGACACTACACACAGCATCCCCTACCCGCTTTAGTCCCCGTGCACCAGAGATGTTGTCTCTTCAGTTTCATTAATCCCCCAGCTAACGAGCCACCCAAAATGCTGTACAGAAATAGTAGTGCAGAATAGTTACCGTAATCAGAGAAATGGGAAAGCAAATAGATCAAAAATAGTTTTTCTGTTTCTATTCTTTTGTTCTTACTGTGGCTTCCAGATTGAGAGTATCTTTGGGACAAAAAAATTAATTTCTTGCCCCTGATCCTATAAATTCAACCTGATATGCAAGTATCAGTATTTTGATGTTCTTGGGCTGTGCTGTGTGGAGGAGAGTTGGCATTCTCCTCTGACAGTTCAGGTGATAAAATGTGAGTTACAAAGCTTTCTCTGGTAATCAAAAAAAATGATGCAACCCTAGTATATAGATATTATTTTTTAAAGGTGGTGAGCATCAGTATAGCAGGTAGGAAAGATGCAAATGAAGTGAGAACTTGGTGTAGGCTGGTCATGAAGAACTTGCAGAGGTGAAGTAGACAGACTGTGTTTTGGGGTTCAATTCTGCACTCTCCAGTGTCTTATTTTTATGAAAGGTGATTGACCTGTGCATAAGGTCTGTTGAGTTGCTCTGCCTTTCCCCCTTCATTGTTACTGAGTGCAAAGTGGAAGGGCTCAGTAAGGTGTGATGGAGTGTCCCTCAAATGAGTAATCAGCAGCCAGGTAATTAGGAAGCTCACTAACAGAAAACACATATTCAGGGACCTGCTTGGCAGGGGAAGGGCTGAGGATTAAACCTGCGGTAGCGTTTACCATGCCGAATTGCCAGGACCACCCAGCAGCCTGGAGTCCTCCCTTTTTCTTTGAGCAAGAAGCCAGATAATAGACGTAAGCCTCAGTATTCCTGAAGCTGTGGTGTAGCAAGCTCTATCAATGACCCAAAGGCTAGAAGAAAATATGGTCTGTCTGAGCCATGCTGGTTTTGAGGTGCTAACAGTGAAAACTTCCTTTACTTAACAAAATAAACAGATAAGATGCAGAGTCATAACGCTGGCATGGAGCTTGAGCAAGAAAATCACATTTTTATATTATCAGTGTTCTAAATATAGCAGTTTCATAAGGTTCAACAGCAAGTACCAATCCAGAAGTACTTAATCAGGTAAGTGTTACTTTATGTTTTCACCAAGGGTGAGTTAACAAGCAGTACGATTCTGTGTTTGCCATACCCGTTTTCCTTTGCTGTGTGCCGAGTTTTATTTATATAAACGCATGCTGATCTTGATTGACTGTTACTGACTTTTTATTGTGGAGTTGAGCCAAAAGTGTAGGACTCTGTTGTTTTTCAGTAATAAAGGGTTAATGATTATTTTTTTCCCTTTTTTTTTTTTTAAGACCACACAAATACATAGAGATGTAAAATGGGTAACATTGGTGGCTGATGAGATACTTCCTGAATCGTCAAACATTATTATAATAAACGTATGTGCTACCACTCATAGTAAGACAACAAAAAACCTCTTTATATTGCTGCTATTATATTACTATTAATAGGTTTTTTGATGGTTTAGACTAGAGAACAACAAAATTCAAGGGTCTGAGTACAAATCCGTCATTGATGATCAATTGTTGTAGTCTCCCAAGCCTGACAGTAGTTCCTGTTAGTCTGCTGGTCCTTGTCCCCCTGTCCCCTGAAAAGGCAGTTTGACTTTTTGTCACAGAATTATATTGTAGAACTTGTTTTTGGGGTGAGGCTGCTGGATTTCTCCAGGGCGTTTGTGTTAGGTGGTGTCAGGAGATGGTGTGATGGTGACATGAGCAAGAGCTTGTCCTCTGAGGCTGTGTGAAGGTCATCGTGTTGCAGTGCATGTAAGATCCACCAGATGCAGAACCAGATTGATCACAGCTGACTTCTCCAAGGACAGGAGGGAAGCTGCAAAAAGCTCTGTTTTAGATTATCTAGATTACTCTTGTTTTAAAAGATCTTGCCTCCCTTCCCACCTTGCACATCCTGCAGTGGGCGTTCTCCCGTGCTCGCCCCTGAGGTCTGTTGGGAGCCATGGCAGTGGCTTTCTATGTTAACGGAAAATAAAGTAGTAAATTCTGTTCAAGACCCTTTAAAATACCAATATTTATTTTATTTCTCTTCTGTAGAGTCATTTTGGGGTGTAATAAACATTATATTTTTCCTGCTTCAGCAGATTCCAAAAAGATAATAAAAGCTCCAAGTGATTTTATAATAAAACATATTATTTCATTTTTGTTCTTACTTCTGTGCTTAGATGGCTTTTCTTTCTGTATTTTTCTTTTTTGTTTGAAGTGAGTATCTTGCATATGCAGCAAAAACTGCCTAGGTAAATACATCAAGGATGGCGTGTCTGATCTTACTGTGCACAGGACCTGTATTTTGCTTCTGTTTTTGTCTGAGTGTGCCATGAGAGGAGTCTCCAAAATCAATAGTTTCAGCCAGATTGGAAAGAAAACCTGTTTTCTGTGCTTTTCTTCGATCCCTTCTCCTGTGGCAGTGCTTTATTTCCAAATGGCAAGGCAACGGTTCTGGGTGCTGATACGGGAGTATCTTGGTGTGAGTCCAGATTCCTTCTTTTTCCTTTTTTCTTTTTTACTCCGAGTAACTTCTTGTGGTACTTGGTACCAAGCCTACACTTTCGTGGATACCAAATAAATTACTCCCAGGTTCCCTGGGGGTGCAGCTCATGTTTCTGAGTCAGCACAGCTTTCTCTGCTGTGACGGGACTGGTGGTGTTGCCGGCAGTCGCTCTGACGAATGTTCTGATCAGTCCCTGCTAGGACAAGGCTGTCTCCTTGGAAGGAGACCGGTCTTCGGCTTCCACTGCGATTAAAATCTTGTTACTGGGACACCTTCAGGTGCTGCTAAGACTGACTCTGCCAATGCATTAAATACAGCTACAAATAGCTGATCATGTTGCTGAACTGCCGGAGTTGTAATTAACACAATTATTTATTTTGCTTGGTTTTAATTACCTCTGTTTCTCTGCCTGTGCTGAACTGACGAGTCACTTGCTCGTCTCATGTAATTAACACAATTATTTATTTTGCTTGGTTTTAATTACCTCTGTTTCTCTGCCTGTCCTGAACTGAAGAGTCACTTGGTCGCCTCACAGCAACACAGCAGCGTGGCACGCTAAAAAAATGTTACGACATCAGATGTGCATAACCTTGTGCTTTTGTGAACGTACAGTCTTTTTACTATCCTTAAGGTCCGTTGGGCAGCTTCATTCCCTGGGTACTGCCTTGTCCGGAGGGAGACATCTCTGTTTCTGTCCTCAGTGAATCCCAAACCCTTCTTGTACCCAGGGAAGCTGTGAATCCTCCAGCTCTGGGCTGTGTCAGAGTGGGTTTGCTCGAGGTCAGCCTGGAACAGGGATGCTGGGGAGAAAGCAGAGTGTGCGTCATCCTCAAACTCCATAAGGGCTTTTATAATCCAGCAGATACTTTTAATTCTACACTTACATTAGTAAGTTGAGGATTGCTATCTTCAGATCAAGTCTGTTATTCCTGACTAACTCCTGTTCATGCAGAATTGCATTCTTCTTATCAAACCTAGCTTTTCTGTTGTGAGACAAACACAGATGGATCCATATGTGATGGGTAGAGAGTCCAGGATCAAACTTAAAAGTCAAAAAGAAAGAAAAATAGAAAATAGTTATGTGGGTAATTGCAGAACAGTATCCTATCTTAAATTTAGACATTTGTGTATTTTACAAATTACTATGTATTTAGGAGGAAGATAAAAAGTTATAATGCAGTTTTAAGTAATCAATTTAGTTGGCATATTTTATCCCTGCCTTTCAAGTCTTGTAGATTGTGCCACATTCGTAAAACTGTCTAGAAAGAAACTAAGCATAAGCATAGTCTTAGAACTATATAGTGATGATTAAACTGTTTCATAATGAAAATAAAGTTGCTTCTCCTCTTAACTTTTGAGCAAATACTGCTAATTAAATTCTCCTTCCAACTCTCGCATGGATTTGTAAGAAACGAGACTATCATCATGAAAGAGCAGTTAGTTATTCTGCAACTATTATTTACCCAGTTTTCAACCTCATAGATATCAGGAAAAATGAATCTTCCAAGGAAAACTGTTTATACTTTTGCTGAAGAATTCTTGTTTCTGAATATGACAAATTGTGAGTTTTGGAAATATCTGACTGTTTTATTGAAAAGTGTTACTTTATTTCTTTGCTTTCAGTAGTTCTATTTTGCAGTTAATAAACATTGTCACAGTGGGTTTCAGCACATGATGCCAGGATCAAAACACAGTGTCATCCCCCCTTACCCCAGGTGTGTTGTTTCTTTCCATCTTTTGAAGGTTTTCCTCCAGCCTCATATAAGGCAAATGGGGGATTTTGTTTTTTCCTAAAGCATCTTTTTTGTTTGTTTGTTTTAAAAATACCCCTCCTTCCCTTTTTCTTTTCTTTCTTGTTTTTTTTTTTTTTTTTAAGGTTGTTAGAATAGTATTTTACAAAACAACTGGTAGAGGCCAGGCAGACTGAGTCTCTGGTCCTGTGGTGGGCTGGGCTCTGTTAGGACAAAAACGGAGAATTTGCTTGCACTTGCCAGAAAATGAAGCGCAGCAAAAGCAGTGGTTAATTGTTTAATGCAATATTGGAAATAGGTCTTTGGTCAGCTGCTCTGAAGCAGCTTGAATTTAGCATGGAGGAGAGTAGGACATGGCTGCGCTCCTATTGCCTTAATATTCAGCTTTAGAGCTGAAGGGCTCAAGGAGTTTGGTTTTGCTCCACTTTGCTTGCCGGGTTGAGGTGTGCAACTCCCAAGCAGCTGGGCTGAAATCTCGGGGTCTGCTCCTGCATGGCACAGTGGGGAGAGGGACCACAGCGGGCTTCACTGGGTCAGATCAGGGAAGCAGTTGTGGGTACAAGCTCCTCGTATCTCTTTAATGGGGTTCTGGTTTATATTTTATGTTAAGTAACAGAAGTTACAGATCTCATTCTACAGGCTGGGGAGGGAGGTTTGCGTGTATAGGTAAAGATCGGCGAGTTTGGTGTCTATATTCCCTTATATTCTCCACCTGTGGTTGCTTTTCTTTATTTACATCACAGTAAACTTCAAAGGGCTGTGTTTCCACTAGTATTTTACAGCTAAAGACCTTTTGGATACTAACAATATATTGCTCATATTGGTTAAGGATAAGGAGGTCACTTGTATCTGTTCTCACCTGTTTTTTTTTTCCACAAGACCAGATAGTGCTAATATTTTTTGAAAAAGCCCACAACTTGTCATGCCATTACACCAGGCTTATTATGAACGCTGCTCGTCTATATCATTGTTTATTGTTTGCTATTGTGTAGTCTCAAATTAGCTATAGTTATTTTGGAATGAAATCTCCTTGCATTCAAGTGGTTAAATACCATACTTTCTCCTATTAAAAATGAGATCCAGGTCTACTGGAAAGTATTTTATAAATATAAAACTGCCTGAAGTATAAAACCTGTTTATACAGATACCTTGGGTTTCTTGCCATGAAAAGCACCGTAAATTCCCCGTGCTGCTTCATTTTCATAAGGAGTTACTTGAAAAGAAATGTTGCTTGCGGTGCATTGCCAATTATTTATATACTAATTTGCTACCTGAGAATAATTTAAGATTTTTATATTCATTTTAGTATTGAACTGATGGCGGGGGGAATGGTCTTAAACTACTTAATATTTTACAGTTTAGCTTAAATTTACCTGGAAATATACTGGCAGCGCTGAATTGTGTATTTTGGGGGGGGTGGAGTGGGGAAGTAACTTTTTTAAAAAGTAGTGTATGTATGAACAGTTTTCAGTCATTATTTTTTAATGTAAATTCCCACTTACCTGTGTTGTTACAGGACAAACAACTCAATGCAGTATATAAAATATTAAACTATCTTCAGTAGGCTGTGTGTGCAACTTAGCTGCCAAATTTGAACAGGAGGCCATGTACATTGGCTGGGGGCAGAGCTCTCTTCTGCCGTCTTTAGAGAGGACAGGCACATTAGCCTCTGGTACAGATCAACTCTTCAAGTGAGTGACACAAATAGCTGAAAAGGGGAAATATATTCTCTTCCTTCTCTTTTGTAGGTTATCTTTTGTACCTCAGCCCTTTAATTAATGTCAGAAAAATAACCTAACGTATGCTGTCTCCATTTTTCCAGAGCAGATGGTAACGAATGTGTCACTAACATGGAGGCTGAATTTTCCTTCCTGGCTTGGCCAGAAAGGGGTAGGCAGAGTTACTTGGGAAAACATACTGCAGAAGCTCAGATTGCAAAGAAAACCCCTCATACCCTGCTTAGCACCTGGCTGTACCTATGCAACAGTATTCAAATATTTATAAATCTTTGATAAGCATTGTTTATTTGATGATAAAACTCCAAATCAGCAACAGGGGTTTTCCTGCAATAAATTGCTTTCACCAATCATTATTTAAGATTAAAACCTTAAAACTCCCTATAAGCACTTTTCTCAATTTTCTGTGCCACTTTTTCCTTTTACTGAGGATACTATCACCATGTATAGAAAGAAAAATACTAAGTTTAGTGTCATTCATTTGTACTATACAGTTAAGAGAGTTCATCAGTATTATTTTACTCTCTTATAAAATTCTGACAACTAAGGGAATACAAGACTTCATGTTCCTTTAGTGGCTTCTGAGGTACCTGTGATGTATTCCATAGCGATTGTCACAGAAAAGACCTCAGGTCTTTGGAATTAAGTTATGTAGGCATAGAGGGGTCCACACATGAGCTGTTTTTGAGGCTCCTCTGTGTGACATTGGTAAGTACACGTGCAACTGCTTGGGAGCAGTGTGAGGAAGGTTTAAGGTATGGATGCTTCATGCACAGCTCCATACCTTGCTTGCAGGTGGCCTCAGTAGTAAGGCTTTGTAGCAGAAGGGAGAATGAATGTGTGGCACTGATCTGTCTTACTTTTCATAGACATAGAGATTCTTCTTTGATCCTACTGGTTTGGTAGGCTCTTTCAGCGTTTAGAAGCAAATGTGTGTCTATTTTAGGATTCTTGGAAAAATGGCAGCCTATCTCTGAATAAATGTATTCCTATTTCACATGGAGTCGCAGATAGAAGATTAAAAGCTGTGCTTTGTGTTGAGTAATACTGATAATAAATGCTACTGTGTAGGACCTTGCTTCTGGAGCCTGAATGTCCACTGTGTCATACAGCTCTGCCGTTCCTTCCAGAATTGTTCTGCAATCTGTTTGCATCGAGCAAATGTTGCAGTCAGGGGTGGATTTATGAGGTTAATAATCTATCAGACCATGCAAGCTTATAGGTTTGAAAAATTTTTCTACATGGGGAAACTAAGTGTTCCCCAGGGAAATTCCCCTTATTAAGGGGGGGGTGATACTGTGAAATGAAACAAAATTTGGGAGGTGGCTTAAAATTCTTCAAAATGCTTGTGGAAGATGAGGACTGAGGGATATCTGTTTTTATTGCTGCACCGTAGGGTGCAGCCGTGTTGACATCTGATGCAGACTCAAAATTGAAATTCTGTATTGGCTGGTATAGCTTGGTGCTTACAAGGCACAATCAGTGTGTTTCTGTGGTTTGGCAGTGGTGCCCACAGATTTCACAAGTGGTGGAGTTTGAGTCTTCATGCTTTTATTCAAATTGTCTGAAAGTAAGTGCCTGGGAACTCAGAAAAGATAGAGCTTACATAGAAAAAAAAGCTTGGAAAAAATGAAACTGTCCCGTCACAGTGAAGTTCCTCCACAGCCAATTCCTCCTAGCCTTTTTTCTTTTCTTTTTTTTTAATTCTCTCTAAGTTTCTAATTTTGTGACATGACAGAAGAGGAGAATCACATACTTGAATTTGTATCTGGAGTAAAGTTATTGCTGCTCAGAGGCTGTGTTATAAAAGCGTTGGAACGAGCTCCCTCTGCCATGGCTTGCTGTCTGATGGCCGTGTTCTCATTGCTCTCCTGCTCTTTGGTCCTTCCAGGTCTCGTCCGCAAACCCCCGGCTCTTGGCAGAGCTGGGACTCCCCAGTAGGCTTCAACAGTGCTTCGATGCCTCAAATGCTGTCCTTGCTGCTGACATTGGCCCAGAAAGTCCCCAGCCCAGCAGACTCCAGGGAGTTCATGTAAAGGCACAGCTGGGGATATAATAAAGGAAAAGTTGAGAAGCGCGCGACTGTGGAACTCGCTTTCTTCAAGCTGCTTGTCTTTTTGTTTACCCCCTTTCAGTTCTTTCTGCTCTTCTTTCACCGGGGGTTCTTGTGCTGCAGAAAAGAGGGGAAAAATGTATTCACAAAATGGCAAGTTAACTTATATAGCCATAGTAATAATCATAAGGTTTTACATTATTAGATGTAAAATTTACAATCAGTGTGTTAGAAGAAGAAGCAGCACTTAAAAATCTTAGATTTAGGCTTATAGGTAGGATTGAAGTAAGAACAGAATTTCTTTTTTTCCTCACTGAGTTTGATTCCAGCTCTTTTCAAGCTTAGACAATGTGAATGTATTCCGATACACACTTCTGTAATTACATAAAATTGATAACAAGCCATATGACCTCTGGTTACAGATCTAAATATTGGCATCAATTCATTTATTATGTCTGAGTACGTCTCTGTGCTTCAGTCAGTCTGTAATTCATAATGTGCCTTCTTTGTTACAGTTTCCATAAAGAAATATATTCTAATAGAATTGTATTTCAATGAACACTTAAAGGAGAGAATTGAGTAGGTGATAACATGTGGGGTTTTTTTACAGTGAAAAATGTTTTCCTTTTTAAATAGCATTTAATACTTCATTAAATTATTTTTGTCACAAAGTGGCTCAATGTGTGTGCGTGTAGGCAGTACATTATCTTTTTTCACATCTCCAAACTTACTAATAATCAAAACAAGTGAGTGTTGTGTAACTTTGTGATACCTTTATGTAAGTCAGGAAGTTCAGTTTTAGTAATGAAATTAAATGTAATATACAAAGAGTTTAGTTAGTTAGTTAGTTTTGAGTTAAAGTTCAGAACTTTTCTGGTGGCAGTTTCATTTTCCAGGAAAGTTGCAAGTAATGTTTTAATGTCTGAATCCAGTTCTAAAAAAAAATGCACTTGTGAAGATACAGGATTTTTCACTTTATAGAGCAAAAAATCCATGGCCTGTCTTGCATGTTTTGGTTTCGTAGTGAAGAAATTCTACTTTAAATAAACTACAGCAAGTTGCTTTTTAGAGAAAGGAGAGGGAAAAATATGATACTTTTTAACCTCCCTAGATTAAGTTATAACATACAAAGCTATTTTCTTTTTTCAAGTCTTACCTGAAGTGACCAAATCAAAAAGACTGTTGTTTCATGAAGCCTGTTTTTGATTAATTTCATTGAGTTTTATTTACCTACTTAATCTGAACCCTGCCTCCGCCTTAGCATGTAAAGTCGCTTACTGTTGCTAAATATACCAGTGTATTTTAAAGAAGCAAAGCCGTGCGTGAGTACGACCCATTCAGAGAGGGGTTGAGGGGTAGGGAGGGACCTGCTGGTAACCCGAGAATACGAGCAGATGCTAAATTAGCAGCTGGATCGTTAGTAACGAGTCCACAAATGTCTGCTGGGAAATGATCTTCTTTGGACACATGTAGCGTGGGTGTGTGGGTTATTCAGAGTTTCTAGCATCTAGTTGCTCTTTACTCATGACTCAAAGGAAAGTCGTGGAGCCACAAGGATTTTTATTTATGGAGTGACTGGCAACTTGTTTTCATTGAAAGTGCAGCCTGCATTTATAAATTGTTATTATTGGGCGGCATTTTTTTATTGAGGCGTGAAATTGGAAAATGACTGCAAGTGCAAGGAGTTTGCTGGCAATATTTTAGTTACAGAGTTAAGTAAAAAGAACTGTGGAAAAGCAAGTAATGTTATAAAGGCATCATTAATAATCCCAGGGTTATGTTCTATTTCCGCCTTTAACATAAATAGGTATTGACCATTGCTTGCAGTCAGAAATAGATCAGATCGTGGCTGGATGAGACCCTAAATCGTGACTGAATAATGATGACTACTGAGTGATGTGTGTTAAGTGGTGGTAGCCAAGCAGGAGAACACAAATAAATGATCAGCAGGAAAACAAAAATAAGAAAGAGGAAAAGTTCTGTTTATTTGATAGAAGAAACTTTCATTTGCCTCAGTCTTTCACTAATACGTGCTTTGAAATCTATCCAAATATTCAGTGTAGTTTGCCTGCAGTCTGCTCTTTCATCCCCCCAACCCTAGCATAGTTTTCCCACTGCAATACTGTGGACTCAGCTATGACAAGGAGTATGTGGCTGGCTTTACTTTACATTGAAAAATGAGACATTTCTTCATTGCTTAAGCCAATGATTATGTAAATGTGTGCATCTACAAGTCACCATTTCCCCACACTGAAGAACGTGTTTTGGTTTTTCAAGCATATCAATTTGGTGAAAATGATTCAATTTTCTAGCATAAACAGGTTCAAAACTGATACAGACCAATAGAAAAATGGTCTATGGATACCACATCCCTAGGGTTCACCAAAAGCTTTTGTGATTATTTTTTTTTTTTTTTTAAGCAAGGAAAAAAAGCCTTCCAGCTGACTACTGTGACTCTACCAGTGACAACCCTGTCATCAGCAGGATTATACTCGACAAAGTGAGTTTGTGGTGTTCTGAGACGCAAACTGTAATTTAACCCCCCCTCCAAAAAAAACAAGCCTCCCCCAAATGATCCCCCTCCAAACTCATGTCTGGATGCCCACACAACAGTGATTTAACATATGAAGGTGCTGTATCCTGTTCTGCTCTCCTCCTCTGGCATTTCTACTCCAGTGCCAGGAGCTGACTGAAGGTCAGGCGAAAGTTAAGGCTTTGGGGCCGGCACTGAGGTTTTCAGTTAAGACTGAAAAGGGGCTGCAGGTCATAAAGGTGATTCTTGACAGGAGTCCCCTTCTGGACACAAGCATCTTGGCTGTTTCGCAGAGGGATGCACAAGCTGGATCTCCAGTTCAAGACTTGCCTATTCTGAAGAGGATGGAGAAAAAAATTTCAAACCACTGTTTTCATTTGAGAATCCTTTTCTGCTGAAGAAAACCTGGCAACTACACTAGGTCTTCCCTCCTTTTCCTTGAAGAATTAAGCATCTGCCTGAAAGAGAGGGAACGTGTTGAAGTAAGTGGGTTTCTGTGGGAGTACAGAAGCCCAGAAATAACAAAA
>VXBJ01003851.1:43709-130806 GCA_013400055.1 Nycticryphes semicollaris
AAAAAAAAAAAAAAAAAAAAAAAAAAAAAAAGAATAGCCAGTTTTGGATTGTGTAGTGGCTATTTATATTAATCTAACTATAGAAAAATGTTGAGTTCCTGTAACTTGTCAGAAAAAGGAGGAGATACTGCTTGGGGTTTGTGTGTGTTAGTATGTACATACATAACATCAAGTTTTAATTGACACATTTATGTCTATGGTAGAATAGTGCCTATGTGTGAAGACCATATGGTGTTACTCAGTTCCAAGTACATGCATGGGGGTGGTTTTATTTTGGGAGGGGAAAAAAAACCACATTACTCTGATAGCATTTGGAAGGGAAATTAAGGAGTGTGAATGTTTAGTTGCTTTTTGGCAAGGAATTGCTTTTCCATTTTTGTGTACATGACTGTAATTTAGCATTAATGGAAAAACAGAGTAGTTTGGTGTAAATCCTCCAGACAATACACCCCATTCTAGTGGGGATTCAAAATGTTCTGCTGCGTAGCTGATGTGCCGGGTAAGATGGCTGTCTGGTCTGAAGCAGGTGGTATGGAGAAAGGAGAGAGTTAGCTAGTTCTTTGTGATCACTGGACCAAGAGCAGCTACAAATGTGGTGTTTGGGATTGGGAGTGGGGTGGGGGGTTGTGTGTGAGATTTTTTTTTGTGGTTTTTGGTGTTTTTTTTTTTAATCTGATATAATAATTTGTTTTAAAGATGAAATTAGTGTCTCCCTCATATAGCAGTTTGCTGTAAGTCTTTGTCAGTAGCAAAGATGGTGTTTCAGGGTGACAGTAACGCTCGCAGAGTGGTCAGGCTGTTTCTGTGCACAGTTGTACAGGTTAGCCAGTTTGCTCTGTGTACTCTTGTCTTGCAGTATTTTTCTAAATGGCAGTTCTATGCAATTTTCTTGTATATACACTTCCATGCTTCTAGCTTTTAACAAAAATTAACCTTTGTGTTACTGTCTGTAAAATCATGTAGTTATTCATGTACTCATTGTTGCATTGATTAGTATCTGTCTTGTACCTGGCATATTAGTTCTGAAGCTTTGGATAGTGTCTGGTTTTTTCATTTCCAGTGTTTAATGTCGTGTCTGACCATGAGAATGCACTGCATGCTCTCTGCATGTGAGACTCTGTATTACAGAATTTCATTTGTTTCTGCTTACTTTCCTGAAGGCTGCACATCCCCAGTGTGCCTTAACACTTCTTGAACAATTACGCTTTCTTCATAAACAAGACTTAGATATTCAGGACCTGTCTGGTCAAATTCTCCTCGACTTGTTTGTACCGGTGTGCATCATCTTCTATGCTTCCTTGTTTCATGGATTGTATGTGATATTAGCATCGTGAGTGATCTATAAAGCTCTGGATCACCCCCATGTAATTTTGTGGCAGAGGGCTGTTCATTGAACATACAGGGAAGAAACCAAACATAAACTTCATTCTGCTCATTTATGTAAGTCAGGAATGTTTCAGTCTAAATTGGCTATTTGAAAGACAGTAGTCAGTGGTTTTTAAGTTATGTGACCCTTTAATACAGCATTTTAATATAAATTATACAGTCATTTTAAAAAGCACTACTAATGCAGGGAAAAATTTTATAATTTTCCATAATAGACATCTCTGGGGATTGTAGGAGCTAGCCTGGAAGGTCTGGCTCTTCAGTCTGAGGCTTTGGTCTTCAACTGAGAGCTTGGGTTGTGTATAAGAGCCAGCAAGGTCAGTTAAGGAGTTTGCAGAACAGACCTTTTAAGATTACGTAGGCATAAACTTAAAACAACTTTTGGGATTAAACTGTTTACCCAGGTGTATGCATCCATATTCTGTCAAATTTTATATCCTTTGAAACTGTGGTTAAAACAGACAGTTCCTTGGAAGTGGCTGATTGAAGTAAAGTTTCTTTATGGAGTTTTTTGTAAAGACCTGGCGGGCTGCTTCAGTGCTGCATCTTCTGGGAGAGAAACAGTGCCAAAATCATAGTGAATACGTGGTTTGACGCCACCTTTATCCTTATTCTAGTTCCTGAGCTGCTGCATAAGCTAAAATACCTCAGGTCCAAGTTAGAGCAGCCCCTTAGAAAGCTGTATTTGTACATGTAAACATTGTATATACCAACCATTTTTTTCAGCAAACTGTCCTGGTTTGGGGTGGAGCGGAGACAACTTTCTCTTCAGTGAGGGAGGCTTTTGCTTGTCTTTGTTGCTGTGGCAACCAGGGTCAGCTGACTAGGTTGTTTACCCCATGGAGGGGTTGTACCTATGGGGAGGGGTGGATAGGTCAGGTGACTCAAACTGACCAATAGGGTGTTCCATCTGTCTGCCATGCTCAATATAAAAGCTGAGGGAGCCAAGGGGTCAGGTTGATCCTTTTTCTTGAAGGGCTCTTTTTCTTTGATGGCTGATGCCAAAGGAAGATCCCTGTCGGTCTACCTTCAATCCCCGTCAGAGTGTTCTGCAGTCTAATTCCCAATGGGGATTGCTTTTCCAGTGATGTCTCCCCGGGACTTTATACAGTTTTGTATGTATTTTATATATATTGTATCGTTTTCATTATTTTCTTTTTTATTAAAGTAGTTAGTTTTTTTCTATATGAATCTCTTTCTCTCTTTTCTTGCTCTCCTTGGAGTGAGAGGTGGGGTGGAGTATCTATCGTTTTGTCATTGGCCAACCCGGCCCAAACCACAACACAAATCCTTTGTGTTGGCTTTGCAGTGGGAAGTGTTTTGCCTAGTGTATGGCCTAACGTATTTTTTTAAAACTTTGCAAATTAGAATTGCTACACAAGGGCTAGACTCCAGAAATGGAGTCAGCCCTGTTCCTAGGACAGATAAATTCTGCAAATGTGGGTACAACAGCAGATGCCATGACTGTGTGAACCCAGGTCCTGCACAGTTCCTGTGCCTGCACTGCATCTTGCTGGATGTGCATGGAGCATGGATGACACAGCTTTATTACACAGTTTATTATTATTATTTATCACACAGGATTACAAGGCTAAACTAAAATACAACAATAGCGAGCAATATTCGCTCCAGTCCACTACTGGCATCAGAAAGGAGGAACAGTCACTCACACTGGGTGTCTTTTGGTTTGTTTATTCCTTTCATTAATAGTACTGTCCTAGACCCTGACCATGCAGTAGGCATCTGTAACAAATGAGCGAAGGTGATGTTTTTTTGGTGTTGGAAGTCACAGTGAATTTTTCCAACAGGTTCAGCTGTTGGAAAACACAATTAAACATTCAGACAAAATCCTTGGTTTTTTAACGTGTAAATGGAGGTGTTGAAGACTGAAAGAAAAAAATGGAGTTTTCATGCCACCTCAAAGTTGTGAGTTCTGTTCAGGTTTCTGTGCAGGACAAAGAGCAAGTAGGCCTGACGCCTTGGTGAGGAGGAAGGGTATTAAGAAATGCTCATTAAAAGGTGTTGTAAGCCTCTGACTGGTATGGGCACCTCTGCAGATGTTCACTCCTTAACGGCATTTCAGTGGTGTACCCATTTCACTGTGTGTTTTAGCACAGGTCTCTTAGGATGTAGCATTTCTCCTCCTCCCCTGTTCCCCCCAACACGTTGCATACCTTTTCAAGTCAGCCTTGTCCATTGTGTTCCTCCTGCCAGCCACGCTTACCTCTCAAGCCTTCATTCTGCTTTTCTTGCTGAGTTTCTGGCACATCACATGCTGCCAAGTTACTGCTTTGACTCCGTTGCTTTATAGGAAAGCCTGTCGATGCTGACTCCAAACCATTTGGGCCAGTTACGTGCCCCTCTGTGCTCAGCAGGCAGGTGTAAAAAGAGTCTGCTCCTGTGTGCAGCATTATTCTTGGCCAAAGTGTTTCTAAGATAACACGGGTGTTTCCATGTATAAACCCACTTCAGAGGGGAGGGTGTGAGCAGGCTTCGAAAGGAACAGGGCATAAACAAGGCAGATCCTGTGCATTTCTGTGGCACCGCAGTCCCATGAAACCCGCCCAGAAGAGAAGCCAGCTTGTGGAGAGATTGCTTCATGCTGTGTAAACTGAGGTTTGGCTCTGGGAGAAGATTCCTTTTTTCTTTTCTTTCTTTTTTCTTTTTTTTTGAGGGGGGGTGGGTGGAAGGAGGGGATATTTCCCTTTCCTATCCATGCTGACTGCAGACAGAGGAGCTGTTGTGATTTAGCTACCAAAGGCTCATTAACGTTCAGCGAGTATAAATCCAAGATCAAGAAAAACAAAGCAGGGCTCCAGTCCTGCTGCGGAAACAGTTTCTCTTTCATTGCCCCAGGAGGATGAATGAAGGAGGCATGATGCTTCAGCCTTAATTCAGTTTGAATTAAACTGCTGTTTGGAGTGATTTCAGGCAAAACTCTCCCGAAGTAGATCACATGGTGTCCTCCATCTGCCTGAAAATAAAAATACCATTATCGATAAAGTGGCATATATACAACCTCATATGGGTCATTTTAGAAAAGAAAAGTGGCATAACTCTGGATTTTTTATTTGAAGAAACCTGTGTAGTGGTACGCTCAAGATAACAAGAGAAGGAAATATGTCCTTCTGGTTTTTTTCACCCACAATTCAGTTGTGATTTTCAGCTTTCAGATTCATGCCACTTTTTTTTTGTGTGAGGTACAGATGCTACCTTGTAGGTTTGTGCTGAAATACAGTGGTGAGGAGGGCACAAACGGAGGTGTTCAAAAACAGGCTGCTGCTTTTATAGTAAGACCTCCTGTGCTTTGTACATCTTAGATCCTGAAAATACGTGGGATTTTGCTTTGACTGGAAAGGATAGTTGAAAGCAAAGACCTTAGAGAAGGTGTCACTTGCCAGTCTTGATTTGATGCACATGGATAATTAGCACAGGAGACCCTCTACTACCACAAAACAGAGGGGATAATTTTTGTTCAATGTCTTTTGGTGACACTGCTATGAAAAGTTAGGGATTTTGTTTTTTCATGTTAAATCTTGTTATAAGACAATATAAATACCATTTCATTAACTTTTTTAGGTATGTTTTTTCTGTTTGAGAAAACAAAATACACGTTTTGTGTGACAGCTGTTGAGTAATGTTTGATACTGAATTGTCTGTCCTTAATGCCAATTTTTGGTCATAAAATACAGAACTAGTATGGATTTTCTTGGAGACTATGACAGCTGGGGACTATAAACTTTATAGAGAAATACAAATCAGGAATGTTTCTAAAGGGATAGTGTTCTGTGTTTAGTCTGAGACCAGACTAGTAATGGGAGGGAATGTGATGCTCACTTCCAGGAATTAAATCAGACTAATAGGGCCAATGTTGTTCTGCCTGTAGCAGAATATCAGTTGATTTTCTAGAATAAATTTATAATGATATAAAATATATTAAAAACATACTTCATTGGGATTCCTTTTTGGCTTTCAGAAATAGCTCATGCATTACCTTATTGTGATCTGGGAATCCTTGTTTTAGTGTATGTTGTTCTTGGGGACTGGCATGTTTTTCACCTGATACATGCTTTCTTGGTGAACTTGCAATCTAATAGCTAAAAGAAGTCTGGCTGTTACTATTAAAAAACATTTGCTGCCTTTTTAAACTAATATTGTAACATGCCAACAGGGTTCTTCAGTTTTCAAGCTGTGGATGTGACTCAGACTGAATTCATTTTTGCATTTGAGCGTATCAGAAACTGATCTGCACCACTGCTGTAGTTGGCGAGAATGTTATTTCTAATCTTGGACAGATGTCAGATCTCTTT
This sequence comes from Nycticryphes semicollaris, assembly GCA_013400055.1. Lineage (NCBI taxonomy): Eukaryota > Metazoa > Chordata > Aves > Charadriiformes > Rostratulidae > Nycticryphes > Nycticryphes semicollaris. The sequence continues at coordinate 49,406 of VXBJ01003851.1, forward strand.
CCCTCTGTCAGTCCATCTTTCAGCTTTTCTGCTAGTGCAATTTATAAAGTTTTGTTACATGTGAAATCTGACAGTAGAGTGGGAAAGGGCAGTTTGTTTTAGGGTATCTGTAAGTCCGTGGTTTTTTTTTTTTTCTCTCCTTTGAAGTGCATATTCAAACTTGAGTATTCTGTTAGTTTTTTGTGATGGCTGGCATTAGATCATGAGGAGGGATCATGAGAAGTCATGAATTATTATGCTGATTGACTTCAGGTCAACCACTGGTGCTACCAGGATGTCCTGCTTTCTAACATAGAACAGAAAATGAGCTCAGAGTACTCAGAGTATCTACTCAAGAACTAAACCAGTGATGATTAAAGTTGATGCAAGGAAAAACAACCAACCACTGCTTCAGATGTGGGATCTAATTGCAGAATAAGTACAACTGATGCAATATTAAGCATTTTTCTGTTGGTGAGCAGTTTGCACAAAACGTACTTATAGTCAGGAAGTTGATTATGCTTAAAGAGTCTCTTTTTTTAATTCATCAATTTCTTATTTTCAGCTATGTGAAATGGATGTGCCCTGTGATGCATAATCCCATTATATTGACTGTAAAAAAACCTGCTTCCGCTTTTCTTTCTTGCCCCAAAATGGGGTACTGTAGAATAGTTACTGTATATACAACAGAAGTAGAGACAGTGATCTTTTTTTTTTTTTTTGCACACAATGGCTTATTTGTGATACTGAAGATTAACTTTCAGCAGATTACTGGAAAAAAAGAACAGATACACTGGGTATCTGGCAGTACTAGGTTTCTCCACAGACTTTTCAGCTGGAAAGCACAGCACTTTAAAAGGCCTTTGGTTAAGTTTCTGTAGAGTGTCACTTCCATTCTTAAAAACGTAAAGTAAGCTTTAAACCGAAGGCCAACTTGCAGAACAACAGATTTCTTAATATTAGCTAATAAAAATATTTGTAAGAGGTTAAGTTTAGAAAACCCCAACTCTTAATCCTCCTGTGTGGACAAAGCAGTGAGATCTAGTAGTTCATGCATCAAATTCTTCTAGCAGCCCTGTGGCTCATTTTTGGAGGGGGCGGGGGGCACTTGCTCTTTCTCAGTTTCCATCTTGTAAAAAGGGATAGCTTGCCTATGTGTTACTAATGGCTACAAATTTTGCTGAAAATGTAAAATTTTAAAATTGTGAAAATGTAAAAAAATGTAAAATTCATTAGGACACAGGTAATTCATAGAAGTAAATGTGATAAGAGCAAGTAGTTCAGTAGTAACATATAAAGTAAAATAATGAAAAGTTTCAGAAGAAGGGATATTATTTCCTCTTTCTTGTTTCGTAGCTGGATATCAGCTTTTTCATCTTTTTATGAGTTTTTCAGCTTTGTAGTATTTCTCCATTCTTCTTAAGCATACCTTCTTACCAGTGGCTGCCAAGAGAGGGTTGATTTGGCAGGTCATATGTCTTTCTCTTTCTGTCTGTGTCTTTCTTTAATTTTTATTGCCTTTTCTCCTGCAGGTTAATTTTTCTGCTTTTCCAGTTTGTACAAATATAGCTTTTATATTCTTTCTTTCTCCTGATGCCTTGCATCCCAAAGGTATGATCCATGTGCTACTATTCTGCCCCACATACTAGATTTTAGAAGGGTAACATTGCTGTTACTGTATCTTGGCTTGGCCATACAACCAAGAAACAATCATAAAAAATCAACTGCTGGGTTCCCATTCTCTAAGTAATAATAAAATGCTATAAATACATATTCACTTAAATTTTTTAAAATCATATACGTTTTTAGTTCTGTCAGCGTAATGACAACTGGAAACAGTTTTAAATCTGCATGCCTTGTGTGTAGTTTCCTTTAATAATTTTCATTATTATATTTTTAATATGAAAAAAAAAGAAAGCTGTCAATTTCACTCTTAGTTTTATACACAGACATTTTGCTCAGAAATAAAGCTTGGTAATAGCATGTGTATGTTAAAGAGATCACAGGAGCAGATTATTTCTTTGGTTAAGTTAGGGTTATTCCATTAACGTGATGGACTATGCTGATTCACATATCAAGGGAATTAAACATTTATCAATTTTATTTCTGTAAGGGTTGTTACAAAATGAGCCAGACTCTTGGTTTTACCCCTCCGGCCAATATAATTAGCTGAGATGCCTGTTTGCCTTTTGTGATTCGAGTAAGCTCGTTCCCTCACGATGGTGTAATTAGCAGTTTTGCCAAGGGAAAGGGGATTTCTCTTTTGGCTCTCGTGTTTGTTTTTCACGGTGAACAATAAGAAGGCAGTGGGAGCTAAAAATAGTGTTTGAAAGAACGGGACTTGGAGCCTCCCCTCCGAAAACGCTGGAATAGCGTGGGGCATGGGCAGCTGCTGCCAGCCTGGGAACGCTGGGGTTGGAGCTCAGGTGGAGGGAGGGAGGGAGAGAGGGAAGCCTGGCTGGGCTGGTGCCGCGGGTGGCAGAGCTCCCCCGGGCGGCCCTTGGCCTCCTGGTTCCGTGTCTCTGCTCACTTACAGCTGCGGTCAAACACCTGACCGAATTGGTTAGTCCTTAAAAATACTTAACCAGTATCGAGAGACAAGTGTTGGGTATCAGGATGAATAAATACCAAATACTTTCCCCCAGCCTTGTCTTTCCTCCCTTTTTAAAGCTCTGAAAACAGCAGCGATGTTGTGAATGTGAGTCATTTAAATAGAGACCTACTCCTCAATGAGGTTTTACACACCCATTTTGCCAACAGGTGGCCACAGCAAATGATCAGGAAACTCTCTTGACCTTGCTAAGTGGCATTGCAACCACGGTAGCTCTCTTGACTCAGAAAAAGGCTGCAAGGATGTGAGCAGAAGGATGTCTGCAGGAGTACAGGTGTCTTAGTAATACTGACAAGTATCTCTGTGTCATGAAGTGTTTTTTTTTTTTTAAACAGTCTCATATTTTTGAAGATCCTGAATTTAGCAGGAATATCAAAATTTGGCCCTTTATTTCTAAGACCCTTCCTGCCAACTTACCCCGTGTGAGAAGTTAGTATTGTAATGCTTTCAATCCTTGGATTACTGGCATGTATCCAATAACGAGGTAATTGAAACCCTGCAATAAAAATGTAGGGATGGGTTTTTGTAGTTTGGACAGTGTACAGAGCCCGTCTGTCACCGTCCAGATGTGTTGCTGCATCCCTGTGCTGTGTGACTGTAGAGGAAGCTGCAGTTGCCTTGCTTCAGTGTTTGACATGAAAGTAGCATTCCCAGAGTTGGCTTTAAGAAACTGCTGTTGATACACTTACTACTGTGTATTTGGTTTTCCTGCATACCTGAGTGGTTTATTTTATCTCTGTATTGGTGAAAGTTTTGTAAGTTCATTTTCCATAAGAAGGTGTCTAGCTTGTCTGAATTGTAGACTTTCAAAGTTTGATAAAAGTTTGTCTAAAAGTATTCATAACTGATCACTTTGAGTAATACTTTTCTGTATCAATACCATGCTAGATTTGAGTGAGTGGAGGACAAAGTGAGGGCAAAAAAGAGAAGTAATTTCAGTTTTCTTGAAATAATTGGTGATTCTGTGTTGATAGTGCCTCTATAGATGTGCTGCCAGGCAAAGCTGCAGGTCACAGGTAAGACTGTGAATCCTCTTGCCAATATCCTGAGGCAGTGTGTTGTTGGTTTGTGTTCTTCTATAGTCAGAGGCTGAATTATTTGGTACAAGGCTTCTTGTACCACTTGTGGGTTGGCCTGTTGGTAGATCACTGAGCACACCATCAGGAAACCTTGCTTCTCTCTTCATCTCTATTAGCTTTCCACGTCCACATTGGTTGTGACTATGCAGTGGTATCTATGTTGCCAGAGAAGGAGAAACTGAACAAGCTGGAAGAGGCAGAAGGATATGCCTGGGTTATAGTGGGATGTGGAGGTTATTCCTCTGCAGCAGAGAAATGGATGGGACCTTGCTGTCTTGTAGCCTCTACTTGTACCTCAGTCACAGATTCCTGGGCACCTTGCCTTGACTGAAGAAGCCAAATGGCAAGTGAAGCATCTTTTCTGCTTATTCATTTTAGCCAGTGGTGCTAATTATTAACTGTACAGTGCAGAACTGGGAAGTGTTGGTGGTGGGCCATGCAGGGGTGGCCCCTGTGAGAAGTGGCTCTGACTGACCTGCTGTGGGGGGCACCATGGCTAAGCTGGTAGTGGCCTGGAGGGATGGCAGCTGGCGGAGGAGGTGGGTGAGTAGGAAGGCAAGAGTAAGGAGGAATGGGCAGCAGAAAGAAATGGCTTCCCCCAGCCCCTGTGCTGCCCACGCCTCACCTGAAGGACAGGCCTGAGCCCAGCGGACTGCTGTCACCTGGGCACTGTGAGTAAGATTTGCCTTTCTAGTTAGATGGGCAGGTCTGTATACCTGTCCTTAAAATACTTTTCCCTCCATCCCTCTAATTTATGTCACGGAGAAATCTAGGAAAATACTCGGAACTATGTAGCTGAGTTTGAGCTGTGTGTCTCTGTGGCTTTTCTTTAGATTGGCTGCAGTAGAAACTGCGTGGTGATTGAATGAATTAGCTGCAGAAGTTACTTATTAAATAATACCAAATGCAGGCAGAATAAGATTTCTGTTAACATTAGTTGTTTCTTCTTTCAACAGTGAAGATGTTTAAGAATTGACAAAAATTCCCTTTTTGTATGTGTATGCATAATTAAAATGCAAAAGCACACTGTTTGTCTACTTGACACCAGTTCCTCATGGGGGTAAGTTTGCTAATTCAGGGGAGAGACTGCTAAATGAGGTTAAAGTTAGTCTTATTTTTATGGAGTGTTTTTTTCATGCTAGCACTGATAGCATACATAGAGGGTTTTTTCTCATCCTGACACTGTCCCACCCTTTTCTGCAGGAGTCATCAAATCCAATATTAAGCTACGTCCCATTTTCTCATTGATGTCATGAGTATAGAAAATTTTGCCTTTTTTGTCTTTCAGATTTCTTCTCTTTTTTCAGTGCCATCTACTACTACCAGCTATGCAGACTGACTACGTGAAAAGGGTGTGTGTAATTATTGTCAGCCCAACCCAGATATTTTCAATTGTTCAAACACTTCCAAGTTTAAAAATAAGTGGTTAAACTTGTTATGTGACACCGTTCATATATGTTTAATTTAGTTGTCATTTGCCAAGACTGTCAACATGCCAGGTATTCTGTGAAAGATTAAACTTTTAATTCATTATTTACTTTGAGAGAAGAAGAACTGGTGAAATAACATTTTCGTTTTTCTCTTCCTATCCCATCTCTTTGGTCCTATTCTTGCAGTCAAGGACATTTGTGATAAAAGCATAGTTTGCTTTTAACAGCAGCTTGATCAGGACAGTTGGAATAAGGTTGATGCATTAATAAGACTTTGGATATTGACAGAAAAATGGGACTTCTTGCAAATGGTATTTTGACTAATCTCTGTATGTGTATGCCTGCATGTATATGTGTTTAATTCACTCAGGGCGGACTTTTTCTGTTGCTGCTTATGTCAGGGTTATGTTCGGATGTGTCCTCCTCCAGGTGTTAATTTGCTGTCCCACAGAAAGCACAAAGAATAAATGATGTTTGATAGCAAGGAACCTGGATTTTGATGCTCACAGGCCAGGCAAAAGCTTCAGTGTGCTCTGTTATGCTTATGGACCTAGCAGACCAACAGTGCATCCTCTTGTGAGGACTTGATATTGACAATAGCATCGATAAATGACTTTGTGGTGTGTAAATGCCTGCAGTGTCTCTATCTCTGAATATTGGCAGTGATGATACATGGATGTTTATGGATCTCCTACATCTTCTTTTATTGCATGGAAATATTTTTGGCATGCAATAGCTTACTTCATCAGTGTGGGAGGAAATAAAGGTTGGTCTAGCAGTTTCCTGAACATATCCATCCTTTTCTGGCTGATCTTATTCTCTGATGCTGTGAGACTGAACTTAGCCTGGTAGGAGGCCTGGAGTGGCTGCGGGCTGGGTTGGAAGCATCCTTGCTTTGCCAGCAGGATTTGGTGACATCCTTCCACAGAGCAAAAAGGAGCGATGAGCCCACTTTGCTCATGTCCTGTGTAGATGTCTCTAATTATTTCTTCCTTTAAAACACTGCAGATGAGTATTGTATCAGAAGTTGCATAGAAAATAAAGCAATACTGCAAAGAAATAGCTGAATCTAAATAATGAATGCAATTTATATAGTATTTAATCCTACTTCTTATGTATTACCCCTGACACAGAAGCAGAAACAATGGCAAAAGCCTGGTAACATCCCTATTACATAAATACATATGCATGGTATCATTTGGGTAAGCAGAAAGTAGCATTTACATGCCATGTGTCCTGTGAAGGTGAGAAGCATGCGTGTGCTCTTCTCAATTACAGTGGCCAGCAGCCACAGGTGGGGGATGTTTTGTTTCCCTGAAAGGAGGGTGCAACAAAATGTTGCACCCTTCCCATGCTGGTGTGAGAAAGTGGTAACTCAAATGGCATCCCTGTTGTTTCTTTAGTGTTAGAATTAGAATTAGGACACAAGGTTCAGCCATGGCTGGTGGCCTGTAGGAAGAAGCTTGGTGGTCGCAGTGCCTGTGTTAGTCAAAATTCCTCCTAATTCCTCTGCTCCTTTCTGGTTTTGGTTACTCCCCGCTTTTCCATTGGGTTTAACATTCATTCAGCTGCTGAGGCTGATGAATGGTGCGTGGGGCTGAGCCTGGTTGCTGCTTACCTTCCTGCTCCAGGACTGGGTTAATGATTCGTTGTAGGCAGATGTGTGTGGGACATGTTCTCTGGCACACCTGAGTTAACCAGGTAGCCTGCAGAAGAGGAAGTTTTATTTTTCAGTGCTGGTAAGAAGCAAAACCCCAAAATTTAGTTTTGAGTAATGAAAGCTACCAAAACTTTGGTTTAGTTCTATCAGTGTATAAGCCATGCAGCAGTACTGTTTTGGGATATCACATGAACCTGAGATAGCCCACCATGTGTAAGATTTTACGAGGTCTGGTATAGTATGATAAAGAGGGCTGACAAAAGCTTGAAATGGCATGGCTTCTAACTAACCTGACCTCTTGAAGGTAGAATTTTGTGGGGAAAAGTATGTTTTATTTGTATAAACCAGTAATACTTTTTGCTGCAATTTGTATTATAAATGGGAGTGTGAGAGGTGAAAAAAGCTTTTATGCATGCCTTTGCTATATCCTGTATTTCAAGTATGGCACTCAACAACATTATAAACAAGATTTTAGAGTGGATGTTACTACTTTTGCTTCAGGAAGCATGGAAAAATACACATGACTTTTTGGGTTACTTCCAAACTAAAAATGCAGCATTTTTTCTGGAGGACCTGTCAGAAATACTGGAACTCTGTATTATTTACTGAGAGGCCAGTTCTAGCTGTAGGAAACTTGAAATGCTGTCTTTAAATCTTTCAGCTCCCTGTTCACCGTCTGTGCTTCTCTATTCAGTGTGGAAAACTCCTGACTCAACTGGGAAAGCAAGTCCCTTTCACTTTTGATTTGGTAGCTTTCTCTCTGTATTTCTCTTGCTTTGCTTCTTTGCTCGGGTGCAGTTTGTGTCAGGCTCAACAGAAGAGAAGTGTTTGGAGGAACCTTGCTCTGTCAGCTGCATCCAGGATTTTCCTGGCTGGGAAAGTCTGATAAACATTGGAGAGGATGCTAGATTTGCTAGTGGTTGAGTGTCCTCATCTCTCTTTGGGAAGAACGGTGCCAGCATGTGTCAAGCGAGCAACTGTTAGGCCCTGGCTCAGGCAGTGCTCTCTGTATGCTGGTAATTTCACCAATTATCACTATGCCACTGACCTTCCTCTTTCAGAGGAGGGCACCAAAGAGGTTGTGGTGTGGCAGCTCTGACTTTATCTTGCGTCTTCAGATTTCCTTGACCTCTCTGACTGATTTTAGAATCGGAAATGATACAAGGTTACGGTGATAATGCCTGAAGATAGGCTTGCTTGCCTTTTTAATTGATTTTTTTGTGTTTATTTTGGGATTTTTTGTTACATTAGTTATATTTGATACTTTCAGTTTTCACTAAGATGTAGTAAGACCATAAGAAAACTGTAACTAAAAGGCAGCTGGTTGTATGTCCAGGGCAGTACGACGCAGTTTCTCTCAGCATCCCAAAGCTTCTCTAGATAGGATGCTGCTGGTGCTCTGCTTTGTTGTGGTGCTTGAAGGTTTGGCTCAAGCTGGGGGAGGCAGCAAGTAGGGCTGTCAACACAGAGATGAAACTGAGCTCTGCTGAGGTTCTGCCGGGCTGAAAATTTGGCTTTCTACAAGGTTAGTGGCAAAGCTCCCAGTGACATCACTTGAGTCCAGAATTTCTTTGTTTTGGTTTTTATCGGTTGTGAGGAGGAAAATGTGTAGTTTTTCCCTTTGTTCTGTTTCCATTCAGTGTTCCCAGGTGGCATCTTTCAGATGGGACAGCCACCTTTGTTCCAGCATACTCTGCCAATAGCTTATGTAGCCATAAAAGCCTGATTTTAATGTGATTCTCATGTAAGATGAAGTTTATTTGATGATGATCTTTGCCTGTGTTATCTTGAAAAAAATGTTGGTGGGTTGTTTTTGGTTTTTGGTTTTTTTCCCAGCCATTGGTTTGATTTCAGTTTAATTGACAGAGGAAAAGATAACCCTAATATAATAGTTTTTTAAATGTCTCTGGAACGTTGGTGGCTGGTAGAGAGGAGAGGCTATGTAACCACCCCATTCAGAGAATAGCTGCAGATAAGATCCAGAGTTGAAGACCATCAGCTAAGTGTTCCAGAATTGAGAGAACCTTCAGTGAGACTTTTTTTTGGTATCAGAATCAGTCCTGACAAGGAATCTGAAGGAAATCAGATGTTGCGATATAATTAATAATGCTGTTTCTTTGTTCTTAACAAGGAGATGGAAATGTTTTCTCTCAGTTAAAAGAGAGAGAATTTAAATTATGGTTTTTGGTTCTTGTGTTTGAGGTATGTGCGCCTTTTGCCATTACTCGTGTAACTATGGCAGTTCATGTTGTAAGGTGATAATACGCCCTGCTTCTTGTGTGGGTTCTGAAGGCTCTGCTGAGTTTGCAGCTAGCTCAGGCATGTCTACACAATCTTGCTGTCGCTGCTGTGATGCCCCATCAGTACTTACAGAGCAGCCTCAAGCATGTTTGCATTGGGTTATCTCCGAGTAGCATTTAAAGCTCCTAAGAGGTAGATAACTTTGCTTGCTTGGTAATATTTTCTTGTTTATAATATGAATACCATTGCCACGGCTTCCAGTTTGCTGATGAGGATGATGTAATGTCTTGATTTTACTCTGAAAAGTCCATGGCCCAGACTCTTGTCTGTCTACTGTGTCCTGAGCCAGTGCCATCCATCAGTAAAATGCCCAGAATAATTGTCCTTGATTTGAATGTGTGATAAACAGGGAGGGTATTTGGCTGCTTCCTCTCTCATTTGATACTGTCTGGGTGTGTCAACATGCCTCATTTATCAAGATTTTCTTCATAATGTACTGCGTGAAGCTGTTAAGTGCTCAGTTGGTACCACATCCTTTTTTGTTTCGTGAGATTTAAAATCCGTTAAGTACCACATGTGCCTACAGGATACATTAAACAGAATTTTAAATGGAAACTAACTAAACAAATGGGTTGTGCTGACATTTGGAAATCATTAAAACATTTCTGTTCTAACTTGATAAATCAAGACCAAACTTCAGAGTTGTACTGCTGTCAGTGTATTTTTCTGTGTTAATGTTTACAGACTTCTTTTTCATCATACTTTGTTTTTCTGTTAATAAGGGTCTCTTAACACCAGTGTAGAGGTGGAGTAGGGTTTATCAATTTACAATTAAGTTTTAAGATTTGCTTTTAATAAATCAAAACACTTGAATTTCAGTTTAAGTACTTGATTGCTGTATCATTTAGAAAGAACAGAATATCTTAAAAGTGAAAGAAAAATATACGTGGTTGTCATAAGTAATTTTATTAAGCAAATCAGGACCATGTAAACACACACAAAATCACCCAAATCAGTGGGATTTCCTGATAAACCCATATATGACATCCCATAAATACAGGGTCGGACAACAGTTACAACTGTTCTGTAGAAGTTGGATATGTCTTTATTGTATTGACACTGTGTATTTTCTTCATTAACATACTGCCACATGTGGTTTCTTACTATGTGAGGGAGTATGAATTAAGAGTGAATTGTAAATGTTAATTAAGAAGATGATTAAGAGAATAAGGAATGTCCTGGCATCTCTGATTCTGTTTCTCAGCAAGTGAACATATACTGTATCTCACTAAAATACATAGTTAGATCTTGTAGGGGATTTGTTTGTAGCTCTAAAGAGAAGCCTGTCAGCCCTGTAGTTTTAGGTACTGGCTTCTGTAAATGAAAAAATGGGTAGATTCACGTCTTTGGTCTTTTAGATTGGGTGATCCAAAGTAAGTAAATTGTGTCTCCTTGTTTCAGTGCTGCTGGAAAATAAATGGCTTGAGTAGGCCTGCCTGCTGGGCTTTGTATCTCTCTTGCCTGGGACCTTCTTGCTTATGAGATTAACTCTAGGTTTCAGAAAAAGCATTGCGTTTCTGGCCTGTGGCCTGTAAAGGCATAGAGTCAGCTGCTATTGATCAATTTAATTTCTGCCTAAAAATTTCTGATGTTTTGGGAAGCACTTTTGTATGTCAGGGGTGCTCTGAAACTGAGCCAAGATGCCTCCTTATTATCCACACCCTTTAACTTTGTCTTGGCCCTCATCTTTGGCACATTAGAGTGTGCAGGTTTTCTGAAGTAAATGTGGTCTTGTCACCATTTGTAGGCAGATGAATTAAAATCTTTGTCAAGGAGGCAGATGGAATGACATAGGTTTAATTCTTCAAATTCTTTCTCAATTAACTTTGCCTGCCTGTTTTTGCATGATCTGTTTGTATAAGGGTGAATAGGTGAAATGAACATCGGTGGCTTACTCCTAGAACATACTTGTTAACGAAGAAATTATGATCTGTCAGCTCACAGTTACATGTATACACTTATTTAACCAGATAATAATTCTAAACATAATTCTTTCCCATCTGCACATCAGATTGACACAGTTTTAAGACTCTTTCTAGGTGAACCAGGTATCAGTAGGAATATTATTCTATACTAATGCTGGCAGTTTTCCACTGAAGTGCCCACTAGCTTGTAAGCATACAATAAAACTAGGAATTAGCCAGCACAGTAAATCACATCAGAATTCACTAGCTGTATATGTTGTTGTTCTCTTGTTTCTTTCAAAAATACTCCATCTTTTGGGTTCCTTTGTAAACAGACAATAAAGAAAGCACTTTATTGCCATAGGGCCTTAATCTACAATCTTGAAGCCTGTGAGTGATTCTCAGTAGGTGGTAGTGAGGTTAACAAGTCTGAGGGCACAAAGATAGAGCACAGTCTAGGATACATTTGCTCAGTATTACAGTGCAAACACACCTTGAAGTTGCATTGTAATAGACAGTGCAAGTCACCACAGAAAGAGTTTATAAATCAGTGTTGCAGGCAATAAACTTTCATATCCGTTTATTTAAATACCCTTATTGAAAGTGAATGTTGATAAATGATTCAGAAAGGACAACCACACTGAAATCTGGACAGCACCTATAACTTCAGGGGTCATACCATGCAGTGTGAGTATTTCTGAGCTAGCTTCAGGCTTGAATAATGATATCTTTAGTCATCGACCCCTCTATAAACAAATTATCTTCTCATTGCTTTGAATACACATGAGGAAGACTAATGTAATTATTGGGTGTTAATAAAACTTATTCCAACTAGTAAGTTATCTTTCCAGACCTAAGACTGGTACTAGAAAGCTCAGCATGGAATTGTGGCACCAGAAAGAAATGGTGAGGTAGGAACTGTAGTGTCCTCACAAAACCAGAGCTGGTGGGTAGTAGAGTGAGTGGGTTTAAGGGATGCGTGTTTGCCCACAACATGCAGGGGACACAATACTAGCAGTGATTCCAGCCTGCTTAGAAATAGTCTTGCCTTTGTTTTTGTGCCAGTGTTTTCCTGCAGGTGAGCATGGTTAGTAAGAATCGAGTTAGCTGACATGAACCTGACTAAACCTTCATGAATAATCCTGAGAAATCTCACTAGCTGGTATTTTAACCTTGTAGTTTTCACAGTTCAGCCACAGGATTTGCCATCTGCAGGGAACTCAGCGCGCAGTGGCCATCAGCAGGGTTGTAACCCCGTGTCTACTAAACTAAGCATCCTTAAACCAGTTCACTGAAGATTAGAGAGCACTGAGAACAGACGGGAGTGCGCTGGCAGCAGGGCTTGGGCGTTTTACAGTATAAGCAGCTGTATTCTGGATGTCTCTCTAAATGCGTTTGGGATGTTAGCATGGAACGCGCTTTTTTGTTGGTTTTTTGTTATGCTAACTGATGCCATTGTGCTTAAGCATCAGTAACATAAAAATAGTGTCATTCTCTTTCCCTATTTAAGCTTACCATGCAAAGCAGCCTGATTTAGTCACAGGTAGAAGGAACTGGAAAACATCAGATGAGCATGAGCAACATGATGTTTCACCTAGTGTTTTCTTTATCATTGTCATGTTTGCTTGGAACGGAATGAGACTATTAGCCCAGCACTCGGTAAGTGGGGAAAAAACAATGTGAGTGTGTGGATAGCAGAGGAAGAAGTCAAAAATACTGGTTGGAGTAGGATTGTGTGGCTGGTCACTGAATGCCTTGCACTAATTCATTGCTGGTTCTGCTGCAAGTCACTTTAACAGCCATTGCTTGTGAATCTTTTGATTTGGGTCAGTGTGAAACTGGCAGGTAGTTTTAGCTCAGATCTTGATGGCTAAACATCAGCATCCTAAAGCCTAAGTGTGTATTGCCTTTTTCGGTGTTTTGGTTCATCTGAGTCTTCTCTGTGGCAGATAACATTGTGAAAGGAGCCTACCATCTCTACCTAGTGCTGGTTTTCTACTTTTGGTTTACTGGATCAAATTTTTTTGAAGGTGAGGCTCATTAACTCAACCTCCAATATGAACTGTTAGTGAGGTTTTGTTTTGATCACATCTCCCAAGGTAGAGTTAAAACTATTGCTGTATCTCCGACTCAGAGATGTGATAGTACCATAGTTTAGATCACAGGAATTTAGTGTTCCAAAATAGGGGTAACTCACCTATGCTTTCTTGCCTTTAACCACAAAAGACTTCTGGTTTTCTTTAACATGTGTTTCAGCAGATGAGGCAAATAATTACGTAAGGTTAGCTGCTCTCCTATTTCATTCCTCTTTACTGATGTGCAACCTGATGGAGTTGTAAGTGATGGCACCAGCTCGTAGTGTGGTCTTTGCCACACACTGAACCTGTGGGTGGTATCTCAAAAGTCCTGTGATACAGGTATTAGGCCAGACCTTGCAGTATTTATTTAGGCAGTGTTTTCATTAACTGCAGCGGGCATCTACCCAAATCTTGGGATTTGGCTGCTTTTTAAAAGATTTTCTCCGGGGCTTATGTTTTGTTTTGTTTTGGGAACTGGTACAGGTAGATCTGTTAAGCTCCTAGTGTGACTGTGGTTAGTAGGTGTAAAAGCATTTGTAGGCTGCAGTGTTGCTCCTTGACCAGTTAAAGCTTACAGCTTTAAGTAAAAACTTCAAGCTTTAACTTAAAGCTTACCACTTACAACACCGTCCTTGCTTTCACTCTAAGTGGGGGCTCTCTAAAGTAGCAGTGGGATGAATTGTGTGGCCCATAGACTACAGGAAACCAGGTTAGTGTGCCTATGGCTTCTTTCGGCCCTAAAAAATGACTGTATCATGAAACTGATACGTGATCTGCTTCGTGCTGCATCTTGAGGGAATGCCTCTGTGACTGGAATGAGGGTTAAGCTTTTCTTGGAAGATAACGCACTCTAAATCAGAAGTGTGAGGGATGTATTAAAAAAGAAAGTGTATTTGAGGATATCAGCTGTAGACTAAAAAATTATTTGGTATTCTTGCCAAAGGATGAGCTCTTGGTAACTCAGCTGCGTAGTGTCAGTGCGGGAGTCTGAGTCCTGGCCAAATGGAAGCCAGTTTTCTCTTGCTTGGCAGCTGTGGAATGCTTGACAAGCAGGTCTCTGCCATGTGTTGGGATGCATCTCAGCCTCTCATGAAATGGGTCAGCTCTGGGTAGCAAATTTTTACCAATGAGTTATTAACTTGTATGTTTGAGATCAGGAAACTGCAGCACAATATTTTTTAATGGCTGACTGGTTACCTTTATGAAAGGCTTGAAATTAGAGTTACAGTGTTAGGAACTACTTCCATTAGACTGTATGGTCTGACCTTGACTTCTGTTTATTTTTCTGGAATTTCACTATTGGGCAAGCATGGTCAAGAACTTCCATCCCTGCTTCCTCTTCTACAAATGCTGCCATTCGGTTTGCTTCTGGACCTTTGTTTTTTCCTTTCATTTTTAAAATGATGTAAAGCTGTAGGGTTTTTCATCAGTAGAATCATATGGAAGATCAAAAACGTAATTAACTTTCATTTCTTTGCCAAAAACAAATTATTTTTTCTTGTATATTTTGGGTGACTTTATCATGCCCCCAAGGGAATAATTTCATCATGTCAGTCAGTGTGATCCTGCCACAGGATGATCTTTTAAAAGTAATATGAAATTCAAATAATTGTTTTAAAACAGAAAAGCATAATATATAACATAATAGCCAGGGAATTTAGAGTAACAACTGTATTAAAAACATCTTTAAAATATTAAAATAAAGTAACATAGGCAACCTAAATTATTCCCTGAGCCATATCAACATGGAAGTAATTGATCCAGTTTGTTAGATTTTAGTGTCTGGTGAAGATTTTAGCTGTTTTGCAAGTGTAACATTTTTGTAGTATTAGAAATGTTAAGCAGTGTTGTAAAATAATACTGTTAATAACTTATAGTAAGAGTGATATATTTTAGAGCTGTAACTTACTATGTATGAGATATTTAATGGCATAAGTTGCCTGTGTTGCACATTCTTGTAATAGAGTAAATAAACTTTAGGCTATTCTTTGATTTGCTTTTTTTCATTCTCTGCTCTCTCCCTCCAAATAAAGAACAGACCTAAAGCTCAGCTTAGTTCGTTAAAGTGTTACAGATGGTAAAGCGGAACGGAGCTCTAGTTTACGGTGTAAAGCTGTCTGGATGAACTCCTGCCTCTTCAGTAGTTACATACATTATCGTGTTCTCCTGATTTCTCTTCTTTATCTCTGTGGGATTAGTTTAACTTCTGTTCTCCATTTTCAAAATCCTTGGGGTGACTTTATGGTGGTGTTTATCTGTTTGTATTCCCTTTACATTTGTGTTGTGTTATAATTTTTCTGAGTTGCTGCCTTTAGAAGCTGAAAGGATTTTACTTATGAAGAGGAAAATTAGTAAATTAGTGTTATTAATTCTGTTACAGTAACTTTCTTTTTCCAGCCTGTGATCTGGGATTGTTTTTTTGTTGAGGGTTTTTTTTTTGCTTGTTTGTTTTGTTTTTTCTCTTTGCCATGAGCAATGAAAAGTGAAAGAGAAATGTTCTCTGAAGCATATCTGCTTCACCAGCTCGATCAACAGGCAGGCACGACTTCTACCATGTTGTTGGTGTCTTGATAGTTTGGAGTGCAAGGTGTGCCTCAGGGCTGGGTTTCTAGCTTTGCTGTGCATGTTGCCAGATAGAAAGAGAGAGAAAAAGAAGGTACCCATCTGCTTTTTTTCTCAAACAGCAACACAAAGATTGGAGTAGTTAATCACTTGAAAGTGGAGAATGTTTACTTCATTGCTTCCTGTTTTCTATTAAAGGGGCCCTGCCTTTGCCTACTGCACTCATCGCTGGGCACTCTCAGTTTGGTTTATTCCTCCTAATTGTGAGGTGGAGTACACATGAATGTCACGGAGAAACCCTCTGTAACCATTCCAGCCTCTTGTACATTGACAAGACTGCAAATTGGCTTGACTGGGTTGGAGGTCCTGTGCTAGTTGTTCATTATGTCAAAAATGAACGTTGCCTGTAATTCTGCTATGTTGAGGGTGGGCTGGTTGGTTGGTTTGGTTGAGTTTTGGTGGTGGTGGATTTTTGTTGGTGCTTTTTGTTTGTTGGGGGTTTTTTGTTTGTTTGTTTGTTTTGTGGTGTTGTTTTTTTAATGAATGGTTAGGGAGCGAATTAGCATAGAAAGGAATAGTATGGAGCTCTTGCCAAACTCCTGCTGATATCCATAGGATGAAGTGTGCCCAGTACCTGTTAAGTTGCCTTTGCCTTACAGGGCAGAGAGGGTTCCAGACTAGTTTGAGAATGGTGGAAGTGTGAAGGATCACTTCATTTTTATTTTTGTGTTGGTATTAGGCCTTATCTGAAGACAGACAGTCTCTGTATGGCATTGCCAGGAGGGTGGAGGCCCCAGAAACACTTGTGTTTGAAACAGAGATCATGTTTTTTCTGCCCAGGATTGTAAAGTCCGTGTTGCATCCTATTGTATGGTAGTTACATATTAATAAAGCGTCGGTCCAAAGGGCTTGCGTTACCTTGTCTTGAAGTTCTTAGTCAGATGAAACTTTTCTTAGTTTCTGTTGCGTTTGTTCCATGCATTGTACTACAGAAGCGCTCGTCTTGTTGGTCAGTTTGCTTTTTTTTCCTTTTCCATTTTGGAAAGCCTGAGGCTGTCACTGAGAACAGTTCTGGTAGGTTATTTATGTTATCTGCCTAATTATTTCATGCCAATATAAGTTTTTTCAGTCTACAGTAAAGTGAGGTGGACTATTTCAAGTCTCGGTAAAAAGCAGTGTACATTTGTGTATTAGAATCAGTTTCTTGTTTTCAGTCTGTCTCCTATCAAGGGGTGGATCAAAGCATCCATGTAACTGTGAGTGAATCACAAGTTTGAAGTGTTCCTAATTGTAACTTTGTCCTCAGACTAGGGGTTGGAGTGCTCAAGAAGTCTCAGTGAGCACAGTGAAAGAGGATGGTAGGAAAAAAATTGCCATTGAGCTAAATTTAGTTTGAATTTAGCTCATACTAAAGAATGGTATGCAACTTCTTTGTAGTGTGTTGTGTTCATAGTGTGGAAAGTACCTATGCTTAAAACAACCTTTTAAATCGTTCACTTTCTTTGTGTATTATGTTAGTGGGGGAACAAAAAGGCTTTTCTTAAGTGCTTTTGTATTGTCCTTTATAACCATCATAGCTCTGACAGAGAAAGCTAAATTCTTTTTCTGTGAATAGTATTAACAGGCTTCTTGGCACTTTCTGACTGCAGTTACTGGAGTCCTTCAAAAAGCAGCTGATCATGCAGGTCCAAGGTAAAGCTAGAGCTGTGGATTTTGGTCTCCAGTTCATGGAGCTACTTTCTACTACTGACGTGTTTCAGAAAGTTGGCTAGGCAATGCAAATCTGTGTCACGTGCTGCTGTATAGATGTGAACTTTAAAGTGATCTGCTTCCACTGAAGTAATTTGAAATCTGTCATTTGGAAACTGTTGAAAACCAGGCATTTAAAGGAGTCTCAGTGTTTCAAGGGAATGTGTAGTCACTATTGTGGAAAAGTTCATAGGAGGTCACCTGAACTGTTGCTAGGTTGGAGAGACTGTAGTGGGAATGTTTTCCTTTTTCCACCCTCTGATGTCTCCTTCCTGCACAAAAGAAAAGGAGGACTATAGTATCTAAAAGTTTCTGACCATGTAATGCCAAAAAGAATATGCATTGTTATGTATTTTTTGGAGGTAAAGTGAACGTAGCTAGTCAATGTATAGCTGATGCTTTCAATGGTATGATGCTACAAGTCCAGGTAAATCATAATTTTTTATAAAACCCTAGTTTTACCAGGCTCAGGACACTTGTATCTTCCCACCCACACCCCACCCCACCCCGGTACTTTTTATTGGAGATTGTCCCCATGTTGTAGGACAAGCTTTAAAAAATCAAAAGAAAACCTTGTTTTAAGAAACAAGCTGATGTGAATCTCTGTAGCTACTTACATTGATGCAGTTGATGTTAATGAGGGCGAGAATTACATCATTTGTAAAAGTGTCTGAGGTCCTTAAATGTTGCATCACATGATTTTAATGCTACATTGGCGTGATGTGAATTTATGCAAAACGCCCATGTCTCTCACTACCTGCTTACAAATAACCACTGTAGCCAAATGTGAAGAGATCTGAGCGGAAGAATAATCCCAATTTCTTTTTTTTTTTTTTTTAATCTTTTTTTAGACAAGTAAATAAAGTAAGAGTTTGGTTCACAGACATATAGGAAGTCAAGGTAGTTTGACAAACAATTAAACCTTGAACTTCTTATCATCACCTCCATGGGAAAGAGTGTAGGAGCTGCAATTAGCGACTGATGACTGCATGACTCATTCGATGTACACAGGATAAAAAGTGAATGCTCAGGGAAATTTGCCATGGAAGAGAAATTGCTCTATGCTAGTAAATATGGCAGTAGCTTTCCCTGCATATTTTTAGGGAATGCTATGTTTTATACACACAGGAAAGGAATTATCTGCATCACCTCTAATTTTACATGTCCTGCCGAGATCTCAGTGCTATGTGAATTTTCAGACCAGTGTAGTGGTTTTTTTTGCAATTTGAGACACGTCATAGAAATTGTTGGTCAAATGCAAATGCTGATTAAAAAGTGTAGAGGATTTGGATTGTTTCTGAACTTTTTTTTTTTTTTCTGTGATGTGATCTAGCTCTTACTTTTTTCTCTGCCGGGAGTTTGCATTGGTAATCAAAACTGTATGTTTAGTCTTTTTATCTGTGAGAATACACACTGTATCTAATTAAAAGAGGAGTTTGTTTTGGTATTAATTCTGTTCGGTTTTTCATACATTTTTTTCCATTAAAAATGGTTTTGTCCTGGCTGATTCAACCATTAAGCTTTGCAGGCTTTTAAGGGTTAGAGTGCTTTTTAAGGGCTTTTTATTTCTGGACCTTGGTTTATGTTGTCCGCAGGGTAAAAATCATGTGTAGAATCATAATCTCTTCTCTTTCTACACCATAAAGCCAGGCAAGTTAAAAAATCCAGGCAGGAAGCCTGCATAATCATTTCTTGGTAAATATTTTACCACTTTTTTCTGTGACACTAAAACCTGATTTAAACTAGGCATAAATCTAGTTAGAAGAGGTCACTGGGATATTAATCATGAGACTTAATCCTCTTAGACATGTGCTTGGTATGAGGCCAACTATTCAGAAGTTTACCAGTGCACATATGTTGCTCATCCGTCTGGCAGCTTGCCAATGAAGTAAACTTTGAGTTTGTGGTAGTTATATATATATCTGTAAGGTACACTGCTTGTTTGGTGCAAGCTGATGCAGATTTTCTTTATGTCAGCTATGAAGCTTAGCTTTCTACGGAAGAGTGAATTCTCTTCAGGGTGCTTTCAAAGAGCTATAGTCTCTTAGTTTTGCATGGTAAGAAGTGGTATTATTCATGGTTGACCTTTTGATGGTGCTACCCTATGAAGTACGAAGAACCAAATTTAATACTATTCACTCAGAGCAGACGAAGAAACAATATCTTGAGTAATACTGTGGAACCCAAATATACCTGAATGGAACCTCACCCTGCTTCTGCTCCTGCTGTTCTGACTTGGAGGAAACATTTACTGAAATACAACTCTTTCTTGAGTCAGGTCTGGACTGGACCCAGCATTTCTGTTTCTCTCTTCCTAAGAGCATGCTTCATACTTGATAGAATAACGATTATTTCATATTGTAATTATGGAACTGATTCATCCCCTGAGGCATGGAAAGCAAACAGCAGGAGTGAGTGCATCATCTAAAAAATCAGTATATTTTTAGGGAGGAGGTAAAAATAAAATGCAGCTCCACTGAAAAGTTTCGTGATAAATTACTTGCATTAGAGGAGCATTTTAAAACAACCTGAGATTATGAGTGAAAGAACATATTTATGTTTTTATACTTTGCTTGTGAGAAATTATTAATTTTCTGCTTACCTTTATTTCTCCAGGAGAAGAATGAAAGCTCGCGCTCCTCCTCCACCAAATCAACCTTCTGCAGTAAGTAGAATTCACAGTGAGCAGAAGTCACCTGCAGAGACAGCTATAATTTCTGATCAGAGCCTTGTGAGCATGAAGGAGAACATGATAAACAGATTGGTGGACTTCACAGTCGTTTTACCCAGCGGGGTGGAGCAGAAGAGCACAGTACAAGGAAGGTAAGACTTTGATTAGCTCCAGCTTTCTGGAGCTCTTCGTTCCCAGTGGGATACTTGCTGACATTAATGTCTCCCTTTCTGAGTTGATGGGATTTTTGTGCCAAGCTTCTCTCTGCATTTTAGGCAATTGTTGCACCAGAGACTCCTGAAAGTTGTGTATAAAGGACCCTTTCTGCTGGGGCAGGTAGGATTTAGCAGCTATTGTGATTGCCCTCAGCATGTTTATGGATCTGTCTCTTCCATGTAGTGCCACAGGGTTAGCCTTAGGTTGTATTGCATCTCATAATGCAGAAAGATTGTGGTGCAGTGGAAGTAGGTGCTGTTGGCAAACAGCAATCCTGACACTATGCCTATCTGGAGTCATGCCAAGAAGCAAGCTCAGAAGATGAATGATTCATCACATTCAGAGATCCTGCCTTCAAAAATACATTGTGATTGTGTAGACAGCGAAGCATCTGCTGCTATTTAGGAAGCTTTTTCTAGATGAAAGTGTTTGGTTTTTTTCCATGGGCAGAGAGAGAGAGGTTCTTTTTGTCACTGGGTACAATCAAGGGCAAATTGTATTGAAAAGGCAGTTTTGAGAATAATTTTCTTCACCGTGGGAGCTCTTCCTTCTCCTCAATCTTTCTGCAAGAGCTGTTTTGAAGAGAGAAGCTTACTACTCTAAGAAAGAATTTGGAAGAGTTTTAAAAATGTCTTTGACACTATGATGAAACTACCAAACAATGGTGTGGTTGGCAGTGGTTAAGAAACTGTAGAAAATGATGGTATCGGATTAGGAGGATCATAGAATCATAGAATGGTTTGGGTTCGAAGGGACCTTAATGATTATGTAGTTCTATCCCCCCCTGCAGTGGGCTGGGACGCCTCCCGCTAAGCAGAATATGTAGATGCTGGTTGATAAATAAGGGCCTGTGCTTAATTTACATTTGTGGTTTGCAGTAGTTAGTCTGCATTCCTGTAAAACCATTCTTCTTGGTCTGCTATATTAGTCTGTTTTGACTGTTTGTCTATTAGTGTATTTTAGTGGCTGAGAAGGATGTGTACAGCAGCAGCTCACAGTTTCTGATACTGCATTCTTGCCCCTTACTTTTCCTGTAGAAATTAGCGCCTGTTTATTCACTCTGAGGAGAGTAGTGCATCTTGTGTGGGTCAGCACCAAAGCCAGAGTGATGCTAAAAGAAAGTGGTGCTTATCAGTACTCTGAAATTACACGTTTAGTGACGGAGTTTTCATGGGGAGATTTGGGCTTAATGAGAGAAGGGGAAAAGGCCTGGAAAGTGGAACAGGGCATGAAACTCACTGGCTGTTAGGTTCCAAAGAAAGCTGGTATTTCAGTGGCAACTGCAAGCCATCTGGGAGCTAACAAGAGGCTAATCTTCATGCAGCATTTTGTATGGAGAGATACATAATTGCCATATGGTTAGAAAATATTTTCTTCAAAAAACCCACCCCAAGAGCATTACAAGAGTGGTGTTTTAATGTGACCTTTTGAAGAACATACAAGTTACCAGAGCAGGGAACAATAACCTTTCTGTCTCTCGCACAGGTGTTTATTATCACTACTATTGCTATCACATACACTGACACTGGGCAGTTCGGGGACTGAAACCTAAAAGAAATGTTGAAAATTAAACCTCAGACATTTCTGTGGGGTTATTTGTATTGTCTACACTAAGCACTCGAATCAGCCAAAATGTTCTCTTCGTTGTTCAGTGAAGGTGCCCGCTTCTCTCCGTTGGCTGCATGACAGGTCTAGGCCCCTGAATTAGGTGGCAATTAAATTCCTGTTTGTGCTAATCTGCTAATCTGAGTATCACCAGTCCCTAACATAGGTAATAGGTGTTCTCCCTCAGTGCTGTCTTGAGTACTTGGAGAGTTAGTGACAAATAACAGGCACTGTTAGCCCCTGTGGGAGGTGGAAGAGGATGGAAACTGAGGAGGGGAATAAATCATCCTAACAAGTTATAAGAAAAAGATACCCTCCAGTGAGCCCTGTATTACAGTGGCATCGCTCTGTGAACAGACATCCTGTGTGCTACAAGATGAGATTTTCTGTCCATTAACACTGGTTACGTTTTTAGGGATGTGGAATTAAAGAGAAAAAGTAACAGCATCTGAAATTTCTAGGAGATGGACTGTTTTAACTCTCCAGGTTTGGGTGAAAGCCCAGGCTGTTTCATCATTTTGCATTGTTTTGACATTGTGAACTGGACAGCTATGAAGTACAATGATACTCTGAGGTAAACATTTAATGATGAACATACTGGATTACAAAAAATTGTTTCATTTAGTTTGAAGCAAGTATGGGAGCCAGTGCAGGTAATAAATTCTTTTCCTTGTTCACTTTTTTAATCTATGGTGGTATCATGGAAGGACATTGCAGACAAATTCTGACGTTGTTTATACTGCTATAAATCTTCAGTATTTTCACTGCCATCATTAAAACTGCATTCTGCAAAATCTGTTTTTGACTACCTTGGGGAAATAGTTTTTGAGTTGCAGAAAAATTTGCAAAACCTTGCCCTCAGCATCATCATAATGAAAAATGATTCTGTAATTTCAGGAAAGCAGTTCATAGAGCAATGAAGTAAGTATACTAGAGGATGCTTTAAAATATACTACTGTAGTTAATCAGTATCACTCAGGTTTATTACAAATGCAACAAGTTATATGTCAGTTATCTCTTTCAAATTGATCACTGTATGTAGGCAAAGCAGCATGTTGTTGATTTTACTTTGTTCTCTATATAGGAAGTTCCTAAAAATACGAGCAAGAGGGCAGAAAATTCTCATTAAATTTTATTGAAATATAGTTCAAGAAAAAAAGAAAGTGTGCTATTGAAAGATATTTTATTAGAATCTGGAATTTTAAAGTAGATTTATTTAGAAAATTGAATTAAAGTTGACAGTCTCTTTTTAAGAGGTTATTGCCATCTTGTAACACACAATTTATTCCAGATTTTGGAAATTTGTATTGCAGATTTTAGGACAAATTTAAGTCCTTAAGGAGTGTGTTCAGCAATAGAATTAAAAATCGGTTTCGTTTTTTTGAAATAATTGGTCCCTGTGAACTCTACTGTAAAATATGTAAATGTATTAATGAAAAACTGTTAACCTTTTCCCCCCAGAAACGGATTATAAGATACTCCCACAAGTAATCTAGATTTGTACTGTTGTATGAGAACTAGTTGATGTGCTGAAAGGGTAGGCAGAACATTGGCTACTTACAGTTTTATGCATGTAGATCTTTTTGTAGGTCTGGCAGAAGCGATGGTTAGACATTTAGAAAGAAAGTGGAAAAGCTCGTAAGAGTTATCGGAAACTTGTTCTGTTGGTGATTCTCACAGGTAGTGCTTTTAATGGGTAACCTATAAACAAAAGGATTGTACATCTGTCTCCATTCACACTGTGTGACACTGAGGGGGACTTCCTGATTAGCACAGATACAGACATTTAGTGTCAGCAGCTTGAGTATTTCAAGCTTAGTGCAGAAAAATAAGGATGTTGTCTTCAGACTCAACAAACCCCGTTCTCTGCCTCTTCTTGTGTCATCTCGGTGTTCCTTCTGTGGACTTGCTCATTGTGTGAAATAAGAGCCAAATATACATGAGCAAAATAAGAAAATAAATAGGAAGTGTTGATGAATATTGGTTTAACATGCTTCTTGTACTACTTTTCATGCAGCTTGCTATTTATATATATGTATACGTTTCTGGTTGTCTAGGAAAATTTATAATCTTTTCATGAAGTGCCTGCTGTGCTTTGAAGCATGAGAAAATAATAATGACTAACGCTGCTTTCTGTTTTTAAATGCAGATAGTGAAAATGTCAGATGTTTCAGTTCACCCTCTTTACACTCCTGTTTTTATTTTTAAATCAATTGTCACTTCAGATTCCTAATGTATGTTTGATGTTGACCTAAAGAAAGAAGATTCTTTACCCAAGTTTAAAAAATTTTTATGGGCATTTGTAGCACAGAAGTAGAAGGTAACAGGGAATTTGATGTCATTCGATGGACTACAGCTTTTCCTACACATTTATTTTCTAGAGGTACCAGGCTGTGTTTTAAAATGGATTTTGCTGTGTGGTCCGTTGAGATTAGGCCAAGCCATACCCAAAACAACTCCGTTGTTTTCTGCCTCTTAAAAGGTAGACATCTTTGCTGTGTTTTACTGGTCAACAACAGGACATGTGGTTTGATGTGCTCAAAGTCAATCGTGACTTCAGCCTTATCAAAATTGCTGACTGGCCAGAAGTTTTGTTAAATGTGAAACAGCTTAGTAGAATATTAGGACAGAGCAAAAGTCCTCTTCTTTGCTAAGAGTAGTTGTCTGGACCGTCTTGACCGAATCTTAAATTGGGCTCATCCTCCAAGTTCATTTCTGTGTTCCAGTATTTACTTACCAGTCATTACTGTTTGGTATCTGTTCACTTAGTGTTTAGTCTCTCCACTCAAAATTTCAGCAACATGTTATGAAAATAAGAAAGTAATGTGTTTCTTAGCTGAGTAATTGGAAAAGCATGAGACATTTAACTTCTTCATTTCAGCTTTGAATTCAATCATAGAATCATTTAAATTTAAGATCATGAAGTCCAACTATAAACCTAACACTGCCACTAAACCATGTCCCTAAGTCCCAAGTCTACCCACCTTTTAAATACTTTCAGGGATGGTGCCTTAACCACTTCCCCAGACAGCCCATTCCAATGCTTAATGACCCTTTCAGTGTAAAAGCTTTTCCTAATATCCAATCTAAATCTTCCCTGGCACAACTTGAGGCCATTTGGTCTAATCCTATCACTTGGTACTTGGGAGAAGAGACCAGCCCCCACCTTGCTACAGCCTCTTTTCCAGTAGTTGTAGAGGGTGATAAGGTCTCCCCTCAGCCTCCTTTTCTCCAGATTAAACAACGCCAGCTCCCCCAGCTGTGCCTCATAAGACTTATTCTCTAGGTCCTTCAGCTTTTTTGCCATTCTCTGGACATGCTCCAGCACCTCTGTGTCTTTTGTAGTCTTTTTTTGTAGTGAGGGGCCCAAAACTGGACACAGTACTCAAAATGAGGCCTCACCAGTGCTGAGTACAGGAGGACAGTAACTGCTCTAGACCTGCTGGCCACACTATTTCCTTTATGGTGATATCTGCCTGAATTTCAAAATAAATTATGTTCTCTACCAGGTCTCCAAAGCAGGTTAAAATAAAATGTAGGCATGTCTGGAACAAGATGGAAGCAAAGGAAGGACTCACTCTTTCCATCTTCCAAGAACTGTATTCCACACAAATTTAGAAAGTTGGTCTAGATTAGTAGATGGCTCAATACCATTCTCTTGTTTAGT
This sequence comes from Nycticryphes semicollaris, assembly GCA_013400055.1. Taxonomy (NCBI): domain Eukaryota; kingdom Metazoa; phylum Chordata; class Aves; order Charadriiformes; family Rostratulidae; genus Nycticryphes; species Nycticryphes semicollaris. Next base: position 74,918 of record VXBJ01003851.1, read on the forward strand.
GTCTCTTTTCTGTGTGTGGCATGTACGTGGAGTTACTTGAAATAAAACTCTCATTTAAAATAAAACTGAAATGTATTTCAGTTTAGAAAGAAATTTTTTAAGTTGGTGAAATTGCATATAAGTTATAAGAATAACTTCATTATAACTTAACAACAAAGACTTCCCAGCTCTCTTACTTCTCTGGAAACACATGAATTTTGATTTTTGTTTGTCAAATTCAATTTTATTTTTTTTTACCGTTTTGAAATTTTGTGGAAATTATTTTCCAAATTTACATTTTGCAAAGAGCATACTATTAACTTTGAAGTTGTTTCAAAAGCTTCAGATATACTGCTTAATTTATGCTCCTAAATGGTACAGATGGAGCCTTGGAGATGCTTTTATGGAACAATTGTGTGTTCTGAGCAGCATGGCTCAGGATGGGATGTTGCAGACTTTGTTACATTTAACACACACCTGCTCTGTAATCAAGGATAAGATGAACCTCAAATTTGGCTGGATGTTTAAATTGCTTGTTGTCTGGACAAAGTTGCTCAATTCACATGATTGTCTGCAACCTATTTTCTCCTATGCCTGGTGTGGATTCTAACCATGTTGCAAATGTGGTACTGTTGCTGCTGAACATTTTTCTTAATTTCAGTGGAAGGTGCATGGAATCATAAACTATTCTTTTGACAAATTATTTTTTAAAATGTTTTTGCAAATACTCTTTTTTGTAAAAAAAAAAAAACAACCAAAAACCCCCCCCAAAACCCAGATGGTTTTACACGAGTTGACATAACTGTCCAAATTTGAATGAATTAACACAATACTATGCACAACAGAAATATATTAGCGTTCTGCTTTAAACAGAAGTTTCTGGCATATAGAACTCCATGTATTGTGATTCTGCCAGGCTATTTGCTTTGCTCTGAAACTAGTAAAGCTGAGGGGAAAAAAACACATGCAAATTTCACTTTGAAAGAAATATGTCTGTAAATAGACAAGCGGAGATCTCTATCAGGCAGACTGACACTTTGTTGAATGCTCACTGCTGCACAGCGTAATGAGTATTCACATAAATATCAGTGTAGCTGGGGTTCTCATATAGTTTGGACTTAGCAGGTGTAAATGTTTTTGTTGGTTTGTGGCATGTTACATGTTAATTAAATGGGTTTTGAAATACAGACATTTACAACTTGAGGACAGGACCAAAATAAGTCGTCATGACACAACCTGGTAGTGTTTCAATTCAGATACCCCGTGTTTCTATTCAGATGCTTTCTGTGTTAGCAGTTACCAGAGTGCTCTATTTTTCTGAAGCCTCCTATACATATTAATGACATCTGTTTTCCTTGTTTGAGTTGTAGTCATCATCTTCTCACTGTGTTCTCTTTTCAGTACGTTCACCTATTTCAAATTTTCCACACTTCCACTGTTTCAGCTCACACCGCTTACAATCAGTTAAAGTTGAAATAGGTTACTTTAAAGAAGGTCCTTTCTCATCCCTTGCGAGGGAAGAGCTTTCATCTACATACGTTTTAGTCTTTCACCGGTTAATAAGGAATCATTCTTGTTTTCCATTCTCGTTGTCTTTTTCTGCCGTCAAATCTGTCTCCAGGGTTCTTCACCAACTTCTTGAGCAGCTTTTGGCAGTTGTCTGTGTACATAGGAAGAAGATGGGCACCCTCGCACAGGGCAGTTTCCCAGATGCACTTGGAGGGCAGTTCTTGAGCTACAGGTGTAATGGTGGTAGCTAATAAACTGCTTTGTTTTTTTTTTTTATTTGCTTGCATTCTGCATCTGTGCACAGTTTTCCAGTTTACATATTAGAAGATATGCCAATTTCTTTTGCAAATAAGGTGTCTATGCACTTATTTTCATTTCTGCTAGAAGAAGATGATTATCTTATTATATGACAGGCTTCAGGTACCTTTCAACTTCATTGTTTTGTTGATGACAGATGCTGGGTTATGAAACCAGAACTTTTCAGAAACATTACCAATTTTAGTAAACATGTTTTCTCAAATCCTGGATGGATTTTTTTGGGAGGAAGGTGGAAAAAAAAGCACCCTTCAGTACCTTGATAGAGGAGAATTTCTGGGATGTGGAGGAACATAGTTCTTATCTGTTGTGTTAGGCAGTATCAAGGTCCAGTGAACATTGAGTTACTGACACAGGTCCAGAGGTACCTTCGTGCGGAGGCATGGTATAAGAGAGGGGTGGTGACTTACTCTTTTACCTCATGGTTTAAGAATCACATCTACAGTAAGAGTTCTTCATAATACAAATATTTGAAAGTTGGTTTTATACTGAATTACTATCCTCACCAAAAGAAATATGGAAGGGAAATAGTGCTGGTGTCAAACTGATTGGTAGGAAGAAGGGGAAGACTTGAAGTTCGAAGCTAGAAAAAAAAATCCTCTCTACCTTCTGTTCCAGATTTAAATGCTCCATTTTGAGTTGCATTGTGTGATGGTTCAAATCTAAGTAGAGTTTATTGTACCATGAGTGCATAATTTATTTGTATGTTTTCTTCATGTTAAAGAACTGTGTCTGAATTGGAAAATTTAATGTATGGATTTGACAGATCAGGTGTACTTTGTCTACCATTGGCATATGTCTGTTAGTGCTATTATTGGCACTGTTGCCTGCCTCTTAATGAGTATCTAATTGCCAGCTCACAAACACACACTGAAGTGCGAATATATTCAATTCCTAACATTTTTTCTGGTCTGTTTAGCATTTCAAAGCATTAGCACTGTTCCCTCCCAAAGACAGCTAACTAGTGACACATCCACACTATTGTCTTTTTTTCTCCTGTATTAAAACTGAGGTAATTTTTTTTTTTTGGCAACTGTTTTTTTCTCATGCTAATGGTGAATGTCTTCTTCCCTGCAGTAAAGCTGTGATGGATCTGTTGGTTGATTTATGCAGCCAGTATCGCTTAAATCCATCCCAACATAGTCTTGAACTGAAGTCTTCGGGAACTCAACAATCTCTGAATTACAAGCCAAACACTTTGATAGGAGCACTGGATGTACAGACAGTACTTCTGAAAGAGAAGGTTACTGAAGAGAAGACAAAGCGACCTCTGCCAAGGGTCCCTGAGGTCAGTACTCTGTAGGGCTAAAATGGTGCCATGAAATATTTCGTTCCTGTGATTTCAAGCAGTTCTTCCAATCTTTGCATCTTCAAACCAGATGGGAGAGGCTTGAGATTAACTATAACCTGCTTTATTAGTTTAACTGATTTGCACAGGAACTTGCAGGTGCTAGTCTGGACTCCAGCATTTAGACAAAATGTTAAGTTGCTTGTGGTTGGATAGATGGAAAATTGTTCTTACAGAGACCTTGGCTGAAGACTGGGGTGACTGAAATTTGCAGTAGTGGCTGAAGTGAGGGTTGTGGGATTGCGTGACGGTAGATAGCAGTTTAGTGGTATTTTTTTCTCATCTTTATTGAAGATAGGGGAGAAGACTGATCATCAGTAAATGTATTGCACAGTATTGTGAAGATTCAGAAGTAGCCATTTTCCAAATATGTTTGCTGACATTTATATTGTTCTGAATCAGTATAGCTAATTACACTGTCATGCCTTATACACGTGTGATTGTGAATGTCTCCTGAGTGACAGGGGAGTTCTGAGATTATTGTTAGGTTTTTTTAGTAGTATATTTTGCAATAGTATGCATTTGGGGGAAGTTTGCTTAGGAGGAGTCAAGGCAACATGGAAGTTCTCAGTGCCTTTGTCATTGTAAGAGAGCCTAAGCCATCACAGAGGGAGGGCTGAGAATTTGTGTTTGTTTCTGCAGAAGTCTGTGAGGCTGGTAGTGAACTACCTGAAGACGCAGAAGGCTGTGGTTCGAGTTAGTCCAGAGGTGCCTCTCCACAGCATCATCCCAGCCATTTGTGAGAAATGTGAAGTCAGTCAAGACCACGTTGTTCTTCTGCGAGATGGCATCACTGGGGAGGAGCTGGAGCTTACTAAGTCCTTGGAGGAGCTGGGGATAAAAGAACTGTATGCCTGGGACAGAAAAAGAGGTGAGCTAAGAGTGAAAGCGGTCACTGCAGTGTTAGATGATGTGCCAACAGTATTATAGGCAAGTAAAAAGTGTTTGTACTCTCATTCCTTTGGGGCCTGGCTGAAACAGCAATGTGACATCTCAGTCTGGAGAGCGGCGTGGGTTTGTTCCGTGAGCTGTGCCCAGCAGTGAGGACAGCAGCATGCCCAGCCATCCCAGGCTGCTCTCGGGCCCTGTGCCAGGCTGGGCTGGCCCCTGCCAGGGCACGGGTGGGTCTAGGGAGGGCAGAAGGAGGAGCTTTGCTACCTCTCAGAGCCGCTGTCAGTACAGGTGTGTGTAACGCAGGGGGCCTTGTCCAGGCGGAGCTTGTCACCTGCCTGTGCTGTGGGTTGGAGAAAAAAGAAAGAAGAGACATGCCATAGTCATGGCAGCTGCGAAAGCTGAGAAGCAGAGGCCACAGATCAGGACTGTGGATAGGTTCAGAGGCTCTTCAAAGAGTGAAGTTATTGACGGTTTAGTGAAGAAAGCTAAGAGGTATTTGTATTTAAGATTTTGTTCTCTTGTTTATTCACCCTCACTTACTGTGCTTGCAGATGATATTGTAGCGGCAGGTTCTTGGGCTTGAGTTTTATCAGCCTGATTGTTTATTCAAATAGCATAATTATGCAATGTGCTTTAAAACATCCCTGCTTTAAAAACACACATTGACAAGTGCTACTTCCTTTGAGGTCAGAAAGTGATATTCATTAAAATTGTCTCCTGCAGTTTGTCTCAATCGGTATCACTTCCAGCACAGTAAATGTTCTTATTTATTCTTTAGATAACGTCAGTCTTGTAGGTGCTGAGCAGCAGCCTTATTTTTTATTTATACAGTTACTTATTTATGTTGACGTTCTGTCTCTTCTTTCAAGCTCCTCTGGTAAGTGACAGTTCTACCCTCCGTGTGAGTCAAATTTCAATGAGTTTAGACTTTTAAGGAAACTAAATGTCTTCTTTTCCTTTGAATTGTTAGGATGCTCAAAAAAGCGGCTGACAACATGTCATAACTCAAATGCATGTTTGTTTGGGCTTTTTTAAGACATGTTTACTGTAATTAAGCTAACCATTTTGGAGTAACATATTGAACATGCAGACTATTCAACAGGATCCATTCAGTATACTTCAGTGACAACTTACCAAGTAATTAGCCTAAGCCTTTCTTAAACTCTTTTCCTTTAAAATCAAAGTGATGGTGTATATACTGGTGCAGTATTGGGTCTCGGATCTGGCTGTAGCCTGTGCAGTCAAAATCAAGACTTTATTTCAGGCTGGGTTTCCAGCAGCAAATTCTGTAACACTTCATAGTGTGCTGCTATATGCATCAGAATTCTTTTCTTTTTTTTTTTAACCTTTTTAGCATACCTTTCACTATGATAAAATCCCCCTGATCCTAAGTGTATTTCAACCTTTTCTGCATTCCTGTTACTCTGAAGTATGGTGTTTGAGGAGAAAACCAGTAAATGCACATAAAATTTACAAAAGGTTTCCTTTGTTTCAGCAAATTCCTTCTTCTCATTTGTACTCTCCAAGAAGAATAATCCCATTGGTTTCAGTAGCAGTTGGTGTATGAATTGCACATTGAGTAGATGTCCAGCCTGTTTAGTTATCAGAACAGACAGATTTCTAAAATACATTCCCACTAATGAGTAGGGCATCAGAGGTGCTGAAAGTATAGGCTATGCTAGCAGGTTCTAGAAAAACTTCGAGTTCCTCATTCTCTCCTTCCCTGAAAGAGAAATACCAAGGGCTGACGGATTATTAAAAGGCAGGCTCTGCTGCCACCTGCTTACATAATTTGATTTCGCAGTTGAAGCAACTTCATGTCTGAATCAGGAATGAATGCAAATGCAGCTGAGCTGCTTTTAGTAGCAGTGCTGCGTGTCTGTTGTCAGTCAATGTTTTTTTCTGTAATGCTTAGGAGAACAAATACTAGGAGCAACGAATTAATATTGTGGCTTACAAGGCAATATTAGAACTTTAATATATCTTCTCTTATCCTTTCATTGCCTGCCTTTTCCAGTTCCTCCATCAAAAACTCAGTCTGAACCTTCTCTGAACTATAGAGGTATTGTACAATGCTGCTGAGGGAAAACAATCTTTCCCTTCGTGTTATGTTTAATGTGGGCTTGGTAGATGCATCTCTAAGAAGCAAGCTATTTTCACGATCTGTGTTGTCTTTTGCATAGTGTTGCTTCCATGTCTGTGTTTTTGCTCAGAACAAGCACACTTCTGTGTGTACTGCTTCTTCAGCAATTGCTGTTAAAATGCCAGCAATTAACAAATCTTGCCATCTAACTGTTGTGTGGTATGGTATGTTTCTGTAGAGATTCCAAGCCTTTTCGTGTTACCTAGAGCATGATTAGTTGAATTGCTGAAACACTAACATTTCTTAGGTCTCTTGGGTTCTAAATTTATAAAGTAACAAGAGACAGAATATTTTGACATATATGAGATCTTCCACCAATGTAAATTTACTTGCAATGAAGCATTTTAATATCAAACCTACATATACACGTTGGGTAACTCTGAATGGATGCTGACTTCTGAATTAATACACTAGGTGGCGTTTGATTAGATCCCATTGATGCTACGGCTTCTAGTTAAACAGAAAATGTGTCTATGTAGTGTGTCCCTTCCCCCTGAGCCTGTTATAATACATTGCTTAAATTAATTATCCTCAAGAGAGGTATGGGTGGTATGTAACTGGCTCTACTTCTTTGCATTGCTGGTGAACACAACATAATGGAAATAAAACTGTAGATGACTGTACATTTTCAGGAAGGAAGTCCATCACCAGTAAAAAGTGACAGCTATTGACCAAATCTTAGGTGTTGCCTCTTGGTTTCACTAATGCCATCACTTTTCCCCTAAGTCCTCTGTCATCATTTGCTAGGGGCTCCTTTTATACAGAGCATAATACTACAGAGAACATCTACTGTATTTACTGAAATTGATATATAAAAATTATATATTAGTTCTATATAAATTTATAGAAATTGATCCAGATTCATAAGGATTCTCTGTTGTTTTGAGATGAGATGTGTTTAAAATCCCAATTTTGGGGATCATACAATGTTTAGTGGTGATGTTGATGATTAGCTATTACACTGTTTATGCTAATTATTGTTCATAGTTGAAGACTGGCTGAGCCCATCTGACCCACATCTAGTTGCAGCCCAGCCCTGAGCAGAAAAGCTGCAGTTTCTGGTGAATGAGCATGGACAGCAGTTAGCATTTGAGAATATAGTGTTACTTTATTATTGTATTTTTTTTGCACTGTTGTTGCAGCCTTTCTTAAGGATAGTTTCTCCCTGCTTTTCACAGAATCATAAAATGGTTAGAGTTAGAAGGGACCTTAAAGATCATCAAGTTCCAACCCTCCTGCCATGGGACACCTCCCACTAGACCAGGTTGCTCAAAGTCCCATCCAGCCTGGCCTTAAACACTTCCAGGGATGGGGCATCCACAACTTCCCTGGGCAACCTGTTCCAGTGCCTCACCACCCTCACAGTAGAGAATTTCTTTCAAGTATCTAATGTAAATCTCCCCTCTTCCAATTTAAAGCCATTACTCCTTGTCCTGTCACTACACTTCCTGACAAAAAGTCCCTCTCGTTGGACTCTTCTACTGTGCTTTGAACTGCTGTTTGTGCTCAACACCTTCTAACACCTGACATTGTTGATATGCAAAGTGATGTCTGTGTAAATTGTGTGCTTTGTGTGAAAAGCAAAACCATTTCCAGGAGTTCTGGGGGTTTTTGTGAACTAAACCTTTATTTAACAGCAAGAAACAAGTCATTTTACATTTGCTTCTTAAATGTTATTAAAAAAAAAAAGTATTTACAAGAGAAAGTGATTTTTATCTGTACATTAAATTTTGCGTGTCCTAGTGGAATACTCTGATGTGTTTGGAACCAGGGAGGAATCTTTATAGCATTATGCAGTTCCCCTTAAAAAAAAAAAATGGGAGAGCTTTACAGTCTGTATATTGAATGTCAAACCAATGATTTTTCCCTGTAATGCATGGCCTTATCATGTTGCTCCTCCAGCTCAGCTTGTCTGGGGGAAATCGAAGGGAGACTAAACAGTCTGAGAATTCATACAGTTCCTTTATCTGATTCAGGGATGATATGTATGTTCGAGCTCTTACAACTTGAAATGCATATAAAGTTGCCTCTCTTCCCACCTAAAGTAAAAGCACCAAGATGAGAAAAGATGACCACAACCAGCTGGTGTAAGTTCTAAGGAGAGCTCTTTTTTGAGGCAGTAGGTCTCCTTTCTCTTCACAGAGCTTTATGCATATCCACATTGAGAGCCTTTCCATTAACTTCTCTGTGTTTCCACCATCTCTTTAAAAAGTCTTTTTCTTTTTGGTATTAGAGTACTCCGAGAATTTTAATTGAGACTTCTAACAAGCATTTCTAAAGACTAAGCATGCTCATGTTTTGCCTTCTAATAAGAATTACTAAATTGTGATGGAAAATTTACTGAAGTTTATTAAATTATTCAATTTGCATCCATTTGATTTTGGAACAAACTCAAAAGAAATAAAAATTTTATGAAAAAGCAAGTGTGGGATCTGTCAGTTACTTAGATAATTCAGTTCATAACATCTCTTGATAAAAAAAATACAACAGGAATCCAGGACAACTTAAAATACTGTTCTGAATCTTAATTTCAGAAGTGTAAAAAATATTCCATTATAATTGTTTCAGAACCAAATCGAAAGGCTTCAGTAAACAATGATGCAATAGAAAAAGAAAAGACAAGACTTCTGGGATTGTTTCAAGCTGATAGAGGCAGCACCAAGGTAAGTGTTCAGCAGTGTACTACCTCACTAGAAAAAATTATCTGCTTTCCAGATGTACTTTTTCTGTGGGTGGTGATATTTGTTTGTGGGGAGTGGAGTTTTTTTTTCTTTCTTTCAATTTTTTTTTCTTCTTCCAAGGAGTAATCTGTTGGCAGATTCATAAACTTTAATCAGTGCAGCCCAATGGAGATACCAGCTGCTTATTGAAGGAATTGGATATGTTGACCATTTACATTTCTATTTTTTAAATGCTCTGGGTTCAGTAGGTGTTAACTAAGGGCAGTAGCTTCAAGCAACTTAGGTCCACTTAGTAGTGCTCAGATTACAAGATGCATTTATGGAGGAACTAATGACTGACTAATACAGAACACATTAAGATTTCAAAAATAAGTGTCTTATTGATTCTTCTGTGTATGGGTGATAATTTGTTTTAAAGCATTTATATCTTTAGGAAGCTCTGTGCAGTCATGCTGTTGCCATCTACAAGTCTGTAAAACCAATGAATCGGGTGTAGAAGAAATAACTTGCAGTACTAAAAGGAGTAATAAACTGAAGAATCAGTATCTGCTGGTGTGCATTTTAGGCATTTTTAACTTCGTTTATAATCTTGAGTGGCAAAAATTAAAAAAGAAATTTTGATTATAAAGTATGTAATACTCTGAGGGGGTTGTCAGACTAAAAAGAGATTTATCTTTTATCTGGTTTAAAAAGCTCTCCAAGGTTTTTGCAGTGAAATCGTAATATATGTGCCTGATTAACTGATACTAAGAAGCATATGCTTGTTAATAGACCAGTGTTTGACTTACCTTTCCAGTCTTCTCAGTCATGTTTTTAAAACTGTGAAAGCTTTCCCAAATCTTTATTAGTTCTTTGCCCCTTTGATTATGATCAAATATGGAGTGCTTTAGCTGGGCAATAGCTTCCTTTATGGACACTGGCAATTACTGTGTTAAAAGAAATCTCATCTGTCGTGGATGCTGAACTATTCTTAACATCTTACAAAGGACACATGGAAACTGTATTTTATGAATTAGGAAGTCAGTCACTTTTGGAGTCTTTATCCTCTATAAGAAAATATTTCCCATTTAGAATAGAACAAAAGCATAACTGGAGTAATAATGCTGTATCTGCGTGGAAGAATTGAGGAAACAGTGGAGCTCAGCTTGAGCCTCTATAAAGCACACTGTGGAAGAACCAATTAGATTAGAGCACACAGGTTCTGCGTTACAGTTTGTCCTCTGATTCCCTTTTCTGGTATGTAATGTAGGCTCTTAGAGTTCTAACTCCTGAAATAGCTCAGCTTTAACTTGTAACACATTTATGCTTGCAACCTTATAGAAAAAGTTGCTATGAAGCATCCCAGTTCTGTGGTTAGTGCAGTGCATTTCTCACGGCTGAGTTTGGGATGAGTGTCCTAAGATTGCAAACTCCTATCCTTTTTTTTTTTTTTTTTTTTTTCTATTCTCTTCCTCATGTTTGTTAATCAGAGACAAGGGAGGTGATACTTTGAGGGTTTTAAAAATACAAATTTTAATAGCTGTTAAGGACAATGAGGATCAATTAACAAGTTGCAAGTAGTATTTGACCTGGGAAAAAGTAGGAGCTGTACAAACAAGTATGAGAAACAGCTTCTAAATCTGAAGTAGCGGTGTAAGTCTTTCTTACTGCTAGTTCTGACAAGTTAATTAACTTTTCTTGGTCATGTCCTTATTGGGCTCTTACTTTCAAATGACAAATACTCTGCAGAAAAAGAAACCAAAACAACCACTGTGTTTAGTCCAGCAAGGAAGTCCTTGTTGCTTTTTTAATATGAACTCTAGGAGTTTGAACCCAAAGAGACGAAGAATTACCGAGAGCTGAAGAGTAACACAGCACACAGGAGCAAGCAGATGTTAACTTGTTCTAATACATCTAACTTGGTATTGTGGAAGATTTCAAGCCAAAACAGCAGTGAAACTGATGAACAGACTTAGCGGAATGAGAGCAAATTTATTAAGTTCTTTAAGAAAGAATTTGGTAGGTTTATGAAGGGATTATATGAGAGGATGCCCTGTGATTCCAGGGCACTGGAATCAAAGGCAGTGTTCCTAAACTCTGCTCTCTACAATTAATCTCACAGTTTTCCTCCTCCACAAGACTTAAATTTATTCTGCTTATTTATTTTATTTTTTTCTTTGTTTCCATTATTAATTGCAGTGAATTCTATATATGTGTGCCTTAGGGGATGCATAGTCTGTATTTTAGTACTAGTTGATAGCAAAAGTTGTCCAAAGTCTTGCACAGCAGTAGCACTGCAAAGTTGCAGACTCTTACAAGGGGAAGGCAATTTCTTTTGCAAGGGAAGAAGAATATTAGCCTGTGTTGCAAACTGTCCTGGATCAGGTGTCACTGCACACTACAGGCCTATGCTCAGATTTCCGTGCCCACACGCGTGCTTGCTTTCTCAACTAGCTCACCGAAAGCAATAATCCTGGTATGACAATACACTAGGTCTAACTTTCTGAAAAAAACTTTCTGCTATATTAAGAACAGCATGGCACAGTATGAAAGGAGACTCCTGTTCTCATGGTTAATACAAATTTGTTGAAAGTATTTCTTTGGTTAACTTTGTACTGGCAGGCTTAATGCCAGATCAGGTATCATCTTGTTCTCTCCAATTCTAATTCTGTGCTGGATCAGTTACTTTCTGTTCTCCTGCAGCTGGCATAAAAAACATAAAGGTGGCATGAACTCCATCTCTTTTTGATGTGAAATGTAATCATGCGCCTGAGGCTAAATCCAGATCAAATTGGCACTGCTAAGCAATCCAGTAGAGCAGAGGTCCTGCGCAGACACTCATGGGATCCAGGCTTAAGCAGGGTGGATGTTAATGCACAGAATCGGTCCCATCATTGACACGTGGCAGGGAAGAAGTTCTCTGCTTCTTCACCGATGTTTGTGGGTATTAGCAGAGACTTGCAGTCTGGTCTCTGTTGCTACAAGAGTTGCGTACTATCTGTTTCCCTCCTTGCATAAGAATTGTTCTGTTTATTTATATTCTTGTTCTTAGATCTTTCTGGTAATGGATATCTTAGGGCCTTGCCTGCACCATAGAAATTTTGCAGACTACTTCAGAGTTTCTCAGCAATTGGGTCCAGTGCTACTGAGATGAGGTTTGATGCTTTGCTCTGGCATGTTTTTGCTGTTCCGTTTCCTTTGCTGCCGCTGTGTAGGATACTTGTTTTTGTTGCAGACAGAAGAACACTTGGGGATGAACAAAGATTGTGGTGAGGAGGATGTTTTTAGTTCTACATCTACAAGTGAAGGAAGCTTGGATGTAAGTACTAACATGGCTTGTAGATGCTATTGCATTCCTATTAGATCTTGCAATTTGAATAACCAGAAAGCTCTGCTATTCCTGTTCCTTAGCCAAGTAGAAGTAGAAATAGCTTACTTCTTAGCAGGCTTAGTTACGAGTGCACAGTTCATGTATCTTGATGAAGTTGAAAAGCAACGCACTGTCTTCAAATAAAACTTGCTAGCTGCACTATAAATAAGGCTTCTTTCGAAGTTAAATTCTAAGCAATTGTAAGCAAAAAGTGTTTTGACCAAGAACGTTGGTGTTGTGACTGTAAGACAGTGACAGTACTGCATGGTGCAAGAGTATTTTTTCCTTATCAATGACATTTAGAGGGAGTTTTTTTTCTTATAAAACTACTCCTTGTTTTTATCCTTTAACATGTCTTCTGCAGCATGTTAGCACTCAATTTTTTTCTTCAGTAGCTTGGGGTTGGACAGTACTTTTGGTTTAAGCACTGGAAATAAAAGAGTTTTTAAAGTACCTCAGTATGTTTAAGGGTACCAAAATCCTATGAACCACATTTAGAAAGGTTTTTAAGTGCCTGACAGACTACTAAATTATGAGGATTTAGGTATCTAATTAGGAAGTGTGAAACCTAAATGGTTTTGTAAGGCTGTTCTGGTGGATTAATAACCATAATAAATGACATGTCCTTCTGCTGCTTTCTAATTGCTTGGCTTTTTGTTACTGTATTTTCAAAACCTGGAGAAGACTCTGTAGATGACATGACAGGGGCCTGAAATGTGAGATTCAGCTCTGAATCCTCCTTTCACAAACAGGTATTTGGAAAAGGAGTACTGATGTATAAAATGTACAGCTCGCTAGCTGTTCCAGTGAAAGAATATTGTGGGAAAAATGGAGGAATGTGAGAACAAATGCCAGATAAAGATAATACGTAAAAGAAATCAAAAGGGAGAAAGAGATGGAGAAGTAACTGGCTGTAAGGTTAAAAAACACAACTGCAAATCTGTGAAGAATTTATAGTGAGAGAGTACTGAAATAGGAAAGCTGCTTATGACACTAAAAATTTAGGTAACACTGTAAAGATTAATACTTTAGTGAAAGAGGCTTCTTATTCATATGAAGTCCTAGTAGAGGGTGATGTGGGTAATTGAAATATACTAGTTAAAAGTATACCGAAAACATCACAGGCTGTGCCAAAGTAATGTCATCTTGTGGTTTGTATTCACTGCCATTATACATTCGTCTCAATATCTTGATACACAAGTATCAGGGTAGGTTTAGGCTGAACATTAGGAAAGAATTTTTCATGGAAAGAGTGGTCAGACCCTGGAATAGGCTGCACAGGGAGGTGGTTGAGTCCCCATCCCTGAATGTGTTTAAGAGTTATTTAGATGTGGGGTTGAGAGATATGGGGTAGGGGAGGAATTTGTAGAGTAGGGCTGATGTGTTGGGCTTGATGATCCCAAGGGTCTCTTCCAACTAGAGTAGAAGGCGGCGGAATTCCAAGAGAGCATATGAAGGTAGTTCAGATACCGTGAACTGTCTTTTACTCTTTTACACTAGTGTGTGTGGTAGTTTTCTCAGAAACAGAGTCATCTCATAATTTATTTTTATAGGCAATCTTAGAAGGAAATCATGAATGAAGATCCAGTTTTTTTCCTTTGACATTGAAGGAAGTTTTCAAAACTGTCCTGAATATATAACTTTGTCTTCCAAAAGCACAGGTCATAGGGCAAAAGGGATCTTGAAAAACTAAAAAAAAAATAATCTTTTTATTCAGTTACATGAACTTGTCAGGGATTTAATTTTTTTCCCTTTCCTCTTAAAAGTGATTGTTCAGTATTTCCATCTTTCGATTCTGGTTTGATACCTGCATTTGTATGAGTACTGATCCTTCTAAGAGATAAGTACATATTGACATGGTTCCATTTAATTTTGTACTATTCTGTTAAAGCTTGCAGGTATATTAAATAAGTCTAACAGATCCACTTAGCAGCAAAGGTCCATCCTTTCAACAGACTAGATGGACTTCAAGAAAAAGGTCAACAATTGTGGCATCTTAGGTGAAAAATTCTAAAATACTGTGAGTTTGGCATAGGTAGTTGTCATAATTCTTCAGCAATTTCCTCAGGTCTACTTTCTGTTACTGTTTTGGGTCATCTTGAAAGTATTTTGCATCACTGTGCAGGAATCAAAGCCAAAGTTTCAGGTTTATTTCTGAAAGGAAAATGGTTTGCCATTGCCTTTAGCACAGTGCCAGGAGGTACACTGGCAGGATCACGAATTTTTTCTTTGCCTATAAGGAAATGGGCAACTCATGAAGTACTGCTGAGGTAAGGGTGTGAACTTTGGTATGTTTAGTTTAAATCCTTTTCTCACTATTGTGTGGTGATGATGTGCACTGAATTGTAGAGAAAGTAATAATTCTGTTCTGGGTATTTTTTTGAAAACTAGGCAATATGAAGGAATGGAATAAAGGTGTAAGAAATAAGAGATCCTTAGTATTTATTCAAGCACAAGTGATAATCACTTTTTAACCATCAAACCAGTCTCAGTGCCATATTTATCTAATTATTAATGCTTCTAAAAATACTTTGGATTGTTCATGAGGAAGCAGATTTTCAAAGTCAAGATGGGGAAGTCACACTTATGCTTGAGGTGAAAGGACATTTGTTCACAGTATCTGCAAAAATAAAGGCGAAAAAAGAATTTGTTAACACCTTAGAGAGTGTAAAAATGCAAGAAAAGAATTATCTCTGACAATCCTAGGGTGCAGCAGTTAACTATACCATACATCAGTAAAGGATCTGAAATTTTGTGTATTGTAACTGAAGCAGAAATTTTTATGCTTAATCCGTCCCAGTTTTTGTGCTAAGCAGGTGAGCTTTATATCCAAGTTAACTTTTCACAAATGAAATGCTGTTGAAATACACTGCTGTATAAATACAATATACAAATACAGCAGTTGGAAGTTGCAGCACAGTAAAACATATTCTGCTTTTTGTGTGTCAACGACAGAGACAGAATTTAGAATAGCTGGGAGAGAAAAAGGGAGTTTAAGTCACCTCTGCCGCTTGGTGGCACTGTCCTCAAATTAACAGTTGATCAAGATGAAACCCGATATTTGGAATACAGTACTAAAATTAGCTGGTTTTATTTTTGGAGACTTCGTGTTTTCATAAATCAAGAGCGAAAAAACACATCCCAAGTGCTGAACGACGTGTATCTCTGATGTGGAATTTGTTTATGTAATAAATCAGCTTGGGGGAAAAATATTTAGAAGTACAGCCAGGGACACTTATCAGAGGATTTGAAACTTCAGCACAAAGTCTTATCACATGAGGTTTCTCTAGTTCAAACAGAGCTTCAGCAGAACAATGTTAGAGGCTTTTCATCAGGACTGTGTTTAAAAAAAAATCGAGTCTTCAGCATATGTGTGAATATTAGATGTTACAGATTCAGTGAACCTAAATGAAGCAGAGTCCAGTAGTTCCCTGTTTAATAAATCTGTCATGGCTATTATTATAAATGTTCATAAACAAAGCTGTCAGTCAAAACCAGTGTAATTTTAAATTCCAATCAGTTATCACATACATTTAGCATATGTGTGTATTTTTTTTTTTATTAATTTCATAGTACCTGTGTAATTGCAAGATCATGTTCCAGAAGAAAAATACTGTGTTAGTGTTTGAAAAAAGTCATAAGGACTCCTAGTGCCTTACTGACCTTGGCAGTCACTTCTTAAATGATGGGAACAACTATTTTCCCTGTAAAGGATTTTTTTTTTAAAAAAATAATCTATTATTTACTTTTCCAGGGCTTGGTTTGTTCTGAATTTACTCTTAACTTTTATGGCCATTGATGGCAGGAGTTACATCACTCACGATATGCTTTCCAAACTGAGAAGTGGTTGGAAGTAGGATCAAGTACGGTTACGCAGAAGTGATTTGAAATGCGATTTCTCTTCAACCATGTCAGGTCCCAGTTGACCAGTCAGTACCTTCTACCTGCTGTCAAGGATTTCACCTCACGTGGCAGCAGGAATGAGAATGCTGCCTCTGTCATCTAAATGGAAGTTAACAATCATCTACTTGTAATATTTCCTTGTGTGACAATCACATTCACTTTAAATTCCTGTTCTCATGTTCCTGCTTCTTGGTCTCCTCTCAATGCCTAGGATGTTGTTGTTTACACGTGTTTGTACTAGCATGGTCAAATTCTGGGACAGATCTGTTGTGTTTTATACATTTCAAGCTATGGAGACTGTCAAAGGCATTGATTGTGATCTGGCCTTGAAGCAGTTTTGCTTAGTGTGTTTTTGTTTGCAGAGCACAAAACTCGGCAGAGTATGAAGAGTTGTCTTTAGTACTACAGCAGGCTGGTCTGGCCCCACTAATCTTCTGTTACAGGGCATCTGTGAGGCAATAGATGCCAGAGGATGACACTAGGGAAGATACAGTGTAGTTATAAATGTTTTCTTTTGTGCAACTGTTTACAAGATTAGAAGAAAAATAATTTATTAAATACCAGATATCTCAAGACGAGATTTACCCTCATAGTAGAGTTATTAATGTTCCTTGGTAAGAAGAAGTGTTTACCAGAGCCAAGTGGCTTGTACTGGCATTCAGAGAATTCCAAAAGGTGGCAAAGATGACAGTGACCAGCCTTCTTTCTCCTTGTCTACTGACAGCAGGACAAGAAGTAATGTGCTTTGTATATAGCAGTGAAAATTTAACTTAGAGGGGATAAAAATTGACTGCATAGAATTTTGACAAGGGAGCAGGTAATTAAAGAGACTGTGAAATCCTTGTCATCATCTAATCTGTAAAACCTTACAAAATGTCTAGAGGACAAACTACACATACCTGATTCCTGGAGCAGAGGATAGATTAGGTGGATCATGGAGGTGCCTTTCAGACAGGTTATGGCTGCTGAAGAGATGAAGCTATACCCACCTGCTTTTGTGGTGTGGACTTAAAGGATATTAACTGTCTTTGTGTATTCATAGATACTTCTAAATAATACAGTATCTTTAGATTTTTCTTGGAATATAGGAATATAACAGAAGGCAAGAGCTTGAAACGGTGGCTGCTTGCCACTAGACTTCAAGTTCTTCCTCCAAAGTATGGTGTTACTAGACCTCTTCAAAGAAAAGGACCTTGGAGTTAGTGTAAAAATAAGAATAATAGAAAAATCTGAGAACCAGCTGAACTACTCTGGCTCAAAAAAAAAAAAAAAAAGAAAGAAAGAAAATAGCCTGAGGCAAACACCTGGAATGGGAAGTCTCAGCATCTATGGTTAAAGCATGGTAAAGTTACAAGCTATTAAAAACAGTATCTGGTGAAGAGACATGTTGGCTGACCCCTGTTCTGTCTGCGCTGCTTAGCTTGAACTACCACAAGATTGCCAACTTCACGCATTCAAAAATCACTTGTCAGCTCTTGCCCTTACCACACAAAAGTGGCTTAAGATCATGAGATTTGAAAGCAAGTCATTTAGAGTGGACTTTCCTTCCCTCCATTTGGATTCTAAGCAAAATGGTTTATAAAGGTTACATTTCTAAATGTTGGTTGGGTTTTTTTTTTTGTGACCATTAAGGTTTTATTAAAAACAAAATATTATCATGTAGTCATTGTTTGCCAGGACCTGCATCTTTACATAAAATTGTATGGTTCGGAGTAGAATTGTCACAAGGCATTACATTCAAGTTCCTGCTTTTAAAAAGACAACTCAGAAACTTTAGTTCCTGCAGTGGTTTTTATAGGACATTTTTAAGGAAATATTTTCAAGAAATGTTCTGAGATAAACAGAGAGAAATGGATCGAGTTGAATCAAAAGGAGGACCATATCTAGAAAAGGAACTGGGTGTAACTAAGCCTGGGAATGGCTTTTTTAATACCTGGTAGTGTGGGCTTCTCTTGGACGCTCTATCTCAGCATCCCAGAGTCAGATTTCCCGAGCTGAAGCCACTGAAATCTGCACAACAGGAGTTGCATGCAAAGTTTTGCCCATCCTCTGTGTCTGCTACCTGCCTCTGCTCAGGACTGAAACCTTGAGTCATGTGCTGAATTTAAAGTATTAAAAGATTTTACTCTAAAAGCTTACTACCTACTATTGTTAGCCAAAATGTGTGAGAGAGCAAAGTTCAGTTCCCTCTTCTGCCTTTACAGAGACCAGCGAGTCTTCTATCTCCCCTGGGACCATTACAGAGAGAATTATTTCCTTCTTTGCAAAGAAAACCAAAATACTTGCTGGGCTGGAGAATGCCTGGAACAAAGCTGTGAGGTATTCTTGATGTGGGAAGCGCCCTTTTGTGAAAATACCGAATATTCAGTGACTCAGAGAGAGCAAGAGCAAGCTTAACTGTTCAGACCAGTAACGAAATAACTTAAGTGCGGTGGCAACTCTGGGTTCCAGTGCCAGCACCAGAGATGTTTTTCTATGTTTTATGCTAAGCAGATATTAGATTCAGCAAATAACTAGTTACTGAAGTTAGAAGTGGAGGAGCCAAATAGCTGTTGCTCCCTACTCAGATGACTGCCCTACTCTTAGTCTCTTTCTAGCTAAACTCACGTTCATGTGTTCAAGCAGAAAGTAATCTCACTCTTCTCACGAGAGGGGGCAGTTTGTTTTTCCTCAACTAGAAGGAGGTTTTGATCTTGGACTTCCCATATTCTTACTGAATCATTGAACTTGGGGCAGGGGGGAGGACAAGACAGGAGACAAATACCATAGCTGCCTCTTCTAGCAGTTCTGTATTGTGTGATGTGCTTTAGGGTCACCTGTTGGATTAAGTCCCTTGGCTGATAAAGGTGGAGAGATTTACCAGTTTTATGGATCCCAATGGAGTTCAAGCAGGAGGTCAAGCATCATGGTTTCTCACCAGCTTTCATGCTCAGCATGCCGAGAAGCAAAATTCAGGCACCAAAACAGGAGTAAGCACATCAGAAGGGTATGTGTCAGGCTTATTGAAGGGAAAGCAGTGCGAGTTAGGGAGGCTCAACCCAACAGGAGCACAGTAAGTTAGGCTGGTGTGAGGCAATTCAGCTTTCAGACCTAGGCTGCATGGCATCATTCTCTAGTCTGTGGATGTACTCAGTCGGTCTAGAGTAAGTTGGCTCAGATATCTCCTTCGGATGTTTAATTAAGACCTGGTGACACACCCTTAACCACCCAAATCCTTTTATGTCTGATTCATCTTTTGTTACTGATTTCAGTGAAAAGTTCTGAAGTTAACTCACTGGAAAAAACAGCATAAAGCAGCAGCTAATAAGACCAATGGCTTTTAATTTGGGTTTTTCTTAATGTCCTTTTATTAATGCAAAGACAAACTTAAATTCCATTTGAGATTTTTCTAGTGACATCTCAACCACTCAGGCTTTGCTTTCTTGCTGTTTAATATTACTAAAGCCCCTTAATAGTGTCTAATAGCCTTGTAATTCATATTCGGTCATAATTTATTCAGCATATTGGTCTTAATGTAACCGGCAAGCATCCAGTGGTGTGGAAAATACCACCTTTAAAGAAAAGTTTATCCCAAGATCAGACTTTTCTGCAATTGGATAAGCAGAGATGTAGTTCCTTGAAAAAGTCTTTCACATATTTCAGTGTATGTAAAATGCTTTTTGTGTTTAAGTTTGGGATTGTCTGGGAATGAGTCAGGGAATTGTTAATTTCACTGTAAAGTACAGTTCTTTTTGATTTAATGATGAATATCCAAAATATTTCTTGCAAAGCTTTCACATGTAACTAGTGTAATGAAAGGATTAGTGTGAATTTATGCCAGTGCCCTTTAGTAGACGAAGTCAGAAATGGCTAATTGTATGTTATCGAGTCCATATTTCTAATATACAATGGAAAAAAAAAATTCAGACAGTAACACCTGTTTTGTAGTGGCATCATCTGAATTACATGTAGCCATAGATTTATTATATTAGTCTAAAATATCCTATTAGCATATGTAGATTTTAGATACAGTGAAGATTTTCAACACCGGTTAAGGTATAATTTCTTTTCTTTTGCAAACAATTTCTGAGGCATGAGTGCTAATAGGATTTGGTTCTTTTCCAGCCTCTTCTGTGGACAGTGAAGACTCGATTTCATTAAAAGTAGTGGCAAACAATAACATTTCTTTTAATTAGATGATCTCATGATTTCCACACGTATTTGTTCTGTGCATTATTGTGCGTTGGCAAAACTGAGCTGCTTGGTAGCGTGTGAAACCATATGTCTCAATAACATCTTATGGCAGGTGAGGGAGGATTTGCAAAACAACATTTGCTGACAGGACACAATGCGTTTTACTTTGATGGAGAAGTTTTCCTAAGTGAAATTTATGGCTTAGTTCTCTCATGCAAACTCAAACCTACATGAGGCGTAGAGGGCCTTACAAGTCTCCCTTTAAATCAAAGAGGGCTTGTGTGCATGAAGCAAAGACTGTATAACGCTAAGTACTCTCTGTGCTGCTCCATTATTCATCACTACAGAAAGAGACCTTCAAATGCCTGTAGTCTGTATAGCTGTTGCACGTTCTTACTTCTTTTTTCAATAAACTTTTAAATGAGGTTTTACTGGTCTTTTACGTGCAGCTTCAATACTGAACATACCTTTTGGGCTTAGCAGAAGGGATTACAAATAATTTCAGACATCACTTTTACTCCCCAGTGTTTAATATTTCATGTGAATTCTCAGCAGCATTTTGGGGTGCAGGCTGAAGAGGGGAAAGAGTGTGACAAACAGTGGTCAGTCTTTTCAAAGACTATTGCAACAGCATGAAGTATTAATACCTTCAATGAGATCCATTTTCTTGAATTTATTTTTTTATATATATCTTTTACACTTTTAAGCAGATCTCACAATACTTGGGGAAACTGTATTTCTGGTTTTACAAATCATCAGCTGGAAGGTCAGAAGAGAAAGCAGATCAAGGTAAATAGCAAGATGTAGCCCTGCAGAGTTCTTAAATAGATGAGTAGCTGTAAGCATAGGAGTTGGACCCACTGACCTTGTCAGTGTCATACCAAGCACACGTTTAAGTGGTTTTCTGGTTCAGTACCTCGGTGACCCGGTGAGAGAGCCAGGTGCGACCGATGTCTGGGACATGAGCTGTGTGGGCAATCTCTGAAGTATACTAACATAGAGAGATGGAGAGATTATCATTAGATTTATGATTGTTAGTGTTTGGTTCCCTGACACCCCCCTCCTCTGGTTATAACATTTTCTTCCTCCCATGCCAGCAATTGCTCAGGTACACATCTTGATTTCAATCTTTCCCAGTTTCAGCACAGAGATGGTGGGATTTCATTGACTCTAAATGGAGCTTGTTCTGATTTACAGTTGTTTGCATAGGACAAGAATCAGACCAGTGAAGTGCACTGTGGAGGATTGCCTTGTAAAAACCTAATGGCAGTGGATTTGACAGAAGGGGGAAGGGAAGAAGAAACATTTAAGCCTATTTATTAATCAAGAATTCCAGCAGCAAGGCTTTTCTTGCCTTCTTTCTGGCAAATGTACAGATGAGAGATACTGTGCAGAGACCATTTCTGCACAAACAGAGAAAGCCCTTCAAATGTAAACACTCGAGCAGCTGGCATGGGAGATTAGTGCGGCAGCGGTGGGAGGGGGGTAATAGTGGATAGTGGTGCTGCCTAAATTTAACAAATGTTAAACAAGGTCCTTGTTCTGGTTTAAGGGTTGCAGATCAGAAAGACAATATCAACTGAAAATACTGACAATTGTACAAGTCAGTCAAAGTCATTAACTAGTATTTAATTAAAAATAAATTGCCTTTCCAAAATTAAGACACCTTCCTCCCCCTCTCGAAAAAGGAAAAAAAAAAAGGGGGGGGGGGAAGGGGGGAACACAACCTGTTTGAATTAAGTAAAAAAAACCTGTATCATCTGTCTATGAAAAGGCAGCACTTTGAGACTTCGTTAATGTTTTTTTTGCTTTGGATTGTGTACTCCCTTAATATATTATTCTACTTTTAATTTCCTTTGAGTGAATATTATATTAAAAGAAAGCATCATGCTGAGGGTGAAAGTGGTGTAAGGTCTGTTAGCTTTCTTAGACGTGTTCATATGCTGTTTAACATCATCTGGGGGAGTACGTTTTGGTTTTTAAACCTTTGCCAAATAGTTACACAACTTGACCATACTTCAGTATATCTGATTATGCATTGGGTTTTTTGGATTTTGGTTTTTAACTTAATTTTTGATCACACGTTTAAAACAACTCTGCCTACTGGTTGTGATCTGTTTCACATGTGTTTTGTTGGAGGTGCTTTACTTTCTTCATTTCTTTAAAAATTTGGCTCCACGAAGGCTTAGAAAGTCAGAGCTATTCTTTCTCTGCTGGCATTTTTTGTGATTTTCATTGGGTTTGAAAGTATACTGAAGAAATGTGTTTCCTGGAGAAATAACAGCGGCAGCAGAGTTTAGAGCATTTACTGTCTTTCGGCAGAGTAAAGTTAGAGTGACCATTGAAGACTTGACACAGAACTTGCTAGAGCCAGTGGAAAAATTCCTGCTGGTTTCAACTGGCTTTGCACCATGTCCTTTTTGAGTTGTGAGCCATTACTCAAGGCCGTTTTAAAAATATTCTTTCTTGCAGTCCAGATTCTCTTTTGCATGGACAAAGATCTGGCACTTACACTGTCATCTTTGAAAACATGAGACCTCCGTTCCTTTCTGATGGACAGATAAACTTCTTGAAGTTGCTCAATTTAAGGAGCATTTTCTCACTGGGGAAGGAGAGAACCCCAAAGTAAACATGTTAAGTCTTGCAGAAGATGAATTGCAAAGAGTGGCAAAGGAAGGGAGTGGCTTTCACCAACCAATAATTTGTTGCAAAAGCAGGTTTTTCTTTGTTATCTGAAGCAGTGCATACCCAAAGAAGTAAGCAGAATTCTCAGCACTGCTTGCTGTGTTTAAGAAGTAATTGTGCCTGTGAATGTAGGTATATATTGTATCTATTGCCACTGTTTTTAACTTCAGTGTCAATTAAATTTGAGACTGACCTTAAAAAGTTTCTGCTACAGCTCCTCAGTAAGGAATGTGCTCCAGTGGATTTGGAATACTGCAGTCTGTGGGAATAAGTAGATTGGAGAGCTGTGACTTCTTATTATTTCATACTAAATTTACAGAGGAAACAAGGCTGTTCACAGTGGGGAAATTAGTTTCTTAGGAATAGCAAACATTGACAAGTCAAGCTCCAGTGTCTTAAGGATATAGTACAGAAGTTTTAGACTTGGAGGAACTTAGTTGGCTATAGTATACTGCAAAGGAAGATAAAATTATAAAATTATATAAATATAAACAAGTGGGAAAAGGCTGAAGTACCTTGGGCTCCAGCACAGCTGTACTTGCAGTGTCTTTGCAGTATCCTATATTCTTGCTTCATTTTTATTTAGAAGGTGGGCTGGCCTAAACAAAGTCAGATAAAAGGATAATAATAAGTGCTCACAATAGCAAAAAAAAATAAAAGACCAAGGGTGTTTGAAGTAATGTTTGAATATAAGTCTTAAGAAAATTCAAAGATGGGGTCTGCTTCTTTACTCTTAACCTATTCTTCTGTGCCCGATTATTGAACTTGTATGATTTTTGCCAGCATGCTCAAGATACTGATTATCCTCCAAGGGAATAGCCCTTGGAGAATCCTCCAGGCTGGAGAGGAAGCTAGGATCTGAATTTTGATGCTCCTGCAAGATTCAAGACCTGAAATTAATTTGCTTGTGACTTTTTTTGGAGTATAAGCATATGTATTTTCTGTCCCGATTGTTCATCTCCTTTCATGGAACAAGCTTAAGTATTGATGTGTTGTGGGTGTTATAAAACAGAAGGTGGATGAGTACAAGACCTGGATGTGCTCTATCCATTGTCCTGCAGGAGGGTGTTGCCTCTAAACCTGCTCTTGACTACTGATGTTGATCTGGACTAAATACTCAGCTGTTATAATTCAAAGTAGTTCGTTGACATCAAAACCTGAGCATCAAGCTATGAGTGTGATGTGTGTGAGTTTGCCTTTTGGTTTTGTCTTCCACAGCAACCTGCCACATCTGCTTAAAGGACTGATCTGCCTCAGTGCCATTTCTTGATGCCAGAAATTCTGAGCATGGAAGCTGCAGATAAAGTTCAGGGGCTTGCTCAGGCCACCCCATAGGGTTTCAGACCCAGCCTGTCGTACTCAATACACACAGTAAGTGTGTGTACATACACACACACACAAGCATACAGACATCTGGAAAAGCTAACTGAAGGAATACATTTTGCGCGTGTATATGTATCTGTGTTTGCATGTAGATATATGTATGTACACACAGGTTATGTGTACACACACGTGTGCATCCAGAACTCTGAAAGAGCTAATTGAATCATTGAAATTCCTGGCTGCGTGACTTCTGATTCATGTTGCTAGAATCCTCTTAGTGACTCTGTAATTAGGATTTGTGTTAGGATTTGCACTAATTTCAGAGTTCAAAAGCTGATTTGTTCTTCTAATTTAAGTTTTAAAATCTTCAGAGGTTGCATTGTTTTTCAGTAATAGTTTTGGCAGTGTTTTATCATTAAAAAGTGTAAAGCTTCCTTTTAGAAAATTTGCTTTGACAGTTGGATGATTTTATTTGTCTCCCTCTAGCTAAACACCTACAGTTACCGTATACTTCAAAGGGAACAGTAGTTGCACAACTTCATTCTAAATTAACAAAGTATTTGTGTGGGAATTAGATTACAGGGACTGGAGCTAGAAGTCAGTTGCCTGATCTTGAGTAAATCAGAGCAACTCTTTAGAGATGTTCTGCAGATTTTGGTGAAAAATTGCCTTTGAATTTCAGTACAGATTTTCTCCATTCATCATCAGCTGTAATAAAGAGAGGTTTTCAGAGTCATATGGGTCAGAATTTCAGCAGACACTGAAAGATAATAGGAATTGATCAATAATGTTTCTCGTCTACGGAAAAGTTGCGTGAGAGCAAGACTTTCCTTAAAATGAGGGAAAAACACTTTTTAACCTAACTGGAATAAAAGTACTTTCAGTGAAAAACAGAAATTATTTCTTCAAAACCAAACAAATACACACCCAAAAAACTCACGCCAGGAACTACTCCATTCACAATTCTGGTCCCCATAAAAATTGGCTATGCAGACACGAGAGCAGATATTTTTAAAAATACATGTTTTATGTGAAGTTTCCATCTCCTCCTTCAGTCCAAATTGGCATATCTACAATGAAAATATATTGAAGATGATCAGCTCTAGTAGTTTGATAGTTCCTGGATGTTAAAAGAATTTATTGCAGCAGAAGTTCTTCTCAGCCGTTTTTCAAAATATTTTGAATTTCAGAAGGACATACATCACAAATATAACAACTGCTGTCTCCCATGAACCAAACATTGGCTGATTGATTTAAAAGAATTAGTAACCATAGAGAAAATAAACTCTTATTGCAGTGATGAATTTATTTAGCTCAAGACCTCTGATCCTTTTTGTGGTTATTTGTGATTGATGAATCTTTAACACCAGTGGAAATTATGAAAATGTCTTTTTTGCTGTTGTTGGTCTTTGACCTTTTGAACTCCATGTTTCCTGAAGCCTGTTGCCGGACCATTAATAAAGAAGGATATTTATTTTTGGCTTGGTTGTTCAATGCTATTTGGTTGAGCTAATCTATTTTCACATAATGCAAAAGTGTAAGTGAAAGGAGAAACCAGCCTTTTCAGACTTAGAAAAATTTGGCTTTTTCCATCCACTCTCCCAAGATTGCTTTTGCTAGATCTACTAATGGCCTTTGAAGGCCAAGTGTAAATGACCTCTTTTCAAAAGTTCTTTCCTCTTTTTCCTTCTGACTCAATATTTTTCTGTCACTTTAAGGGATTGGATATGCACATGTGTTTTCAAAAAACATGATGATTTTAGTTATCCACTTATAAAGATACCTGTAACACACACGTGTTGAGCCTTGTGGCTGTTTCTTGGATATCACTGGATTTATACCAATACTGAAATGTCTTCTAATAAGTTTATGTTTCATAGCTTTTTAACTGTATTTCTGGAAATTGAGAATCTGGTGGAAAGCAGAACATTAAGTGAAATATTAGCTAGAGTATTAAGTGGAAAATGTATCAGCTTGTGTGGTTATGAACATACACCTACCTACTTGCTTCACTGATCACATTTGTTTAGAAAAGAATATTTAATAACCTAAAATTCTTCCATTTGTGGCTAAATAACTTCAGATTTCAGCAAAAGAGTTTTTTATCCTTCCTAGAACACAGTGACTGAAATCAAACAAACTACGCCTTAGAAACGTTTGTAGCCTGTGTATTTGCACTACATTGAGCTGAGGCTGACTTGTCAGTGCTAATGACTCTGAATCAAAGAATATGTATCTGCTTTTTTAACAAGTTCCTCAGCTTTGATGCACAAGGTCTGCAGGATACCTACCTGCTGGTTACTGGAATGACTTCAGTGTCCAGATTGATAGGAGAGGACACGGATGATTTATGTGTGCCTTCCAAACACTGATTTATGCAATTCAGTCTTCTCATTAGCACCAGCTGCCTACTGCCTGCTCCCACCTTCCAACTTGTGCAGACAAGGCTTTACGTCCTTTCCCTCTGTTCCACTATTCAGAAAAGGTAGTGTCTACCCTCTCCTCTCAAGAGAGATTATTTTTGCTAATTCTGTTGGGATGCTACTTTTATTAAAAACTATGAATTCATTTGAAACACACTGTCACTTAAATAGAAGAAACAATACAAGCACACAAATGTAAATGGAGTTAGCTTGTCTTTCATTTTCTACAAGTATTGCTGTGATGGGAAAAAATCATTGCATCCAGTTCCCTTGATACTGTGACTATCATCTTCATTTTGCCAGGAAGACTTCCTCACGTTGACTTAAGTGGTATTGGGTAGCAGTAATAGACAAAGATTTTTGTTAAGCATGAACAGTAGTGCGGTTTGTGAAAACCTGAAGGGTGAAACATAGAAACAGGAGAAATTTAGAGGAAATACCTTGAATTTTAAGTCCCAGAGGTGATTCAAAAGCTTTTATTCTCAAAGCATTGATATCACACATCTATCATAAAATCTGGGAAAAGTATGAATTATTTGACTATCTCTGAGGTTTTTTTTTTTAATATATTATATATATATTGTTGAATTCAGAGGTCCGTATTTCACTGCTTTATATGTGCCTTGGTAGTTGATTCGTTTGTGGAGAACTCAGATTAAAATTGTGATCTCAGACTGGCTGAATACATAGGGAGGTGGTAGTAGTAGGTGATAGTGGCGTTAGCAGTTAGACTTGTTTTTCCTGTGTGCGATTGTTTATATTTGGAAGAATGTATAGATATATTCATCGTTAGCTGGAATGCATGTATTCTTAGTCCACGTTTTCTAACCTACTACTGATGTGAGTAAAACCTTTCATATTTCTAAATATCAAAGTAAAATATTTGACTGTTCATAAAATAGTAATCAATTTACTTGCAGTTTTTGTCATATTCAATATCCATCTGATTTTCAAATGGAAAAGGAGTTTTCAATATTGCTTCACATACAAGAAAAATAACAAAAACTAAAGAAGCTCTCTGGTTGGGCACCCTCTTTGTCCTCAGTGTAGTCCTCAGGGCTTGTGTTAATACCCACACGTGTTCCCTACTTGGAAGTCCACAGTCAATCTAGCCTCCTTGATACGTTTTGGAAAGCTTTTCTCCTGGATGCTTACACGTTTCTAGTGGCTGTTGTTTCAGCTTTTCTAATGGGAAAGCGGTTGGACACCACAGGAGGTGCAAAGTGAACGTAAATCATTGGCAGCTGGAAACCAAGGTTGTGCTCCTAGCTGTAGAGACATAGAAATACTTTATATCACGTGGCCTTACTGAAGTGAGGACATAGAATAATCAGATGAACTTACAGGAAGGGGAATTATAGTTAAGGTACAAGGAAAAAAATTCTAATGATAAAGATAGTTAAGCAATAAAACAAGATAATTGCAGGTGGTGTAGACCTGAGTGACAGGAAGGTTTTAGTAACCTCTGCAGGGGCAGATTGGTCATGCCAATGCTGGGATGTTCCAGTGCTGGGAGTAGATGCCTCTGAAAGGAGATGACCTCCTTGCACCTGGCACTGCTAGGATTTCTGATCATCAAACTAAAACGAGAAGAACGTGGTTGGCTATGGGGAGGCAGAACTGGCAGAGGCACAGGAGAGAGAATGTGCTCAGGTGTTTCTATTTCAGGTGCCCTGACCACAAGATCTGGAATTGCTAGCTAGATACTAATATAGACTTAGACAAGCATAAAATAACACTGAAGTTGTACAAGCTTCAAAGCGTAACTCAAAACTTACTTACAGTAAAACCTTGAAAGCCTACTCGCCAGGCATATACAACTAACATGGCACTGCCTGTACAAGTTACTGTTCGGGAAATGAAATAGTTGCTTCTCTTTTAATAGTGTGATGGGTGACCAGATCATTTCCTACCAATAGCAAAGCGCTATGAGATAATCAAACAACATAAAGTAAATTGCATAAAAATACATTATTATTTTTTTGTAGGTCAGAGCAGGAAAAGGCTATCTTTTTTTTTCCTTTCTGATTTGCAGACTGTGTGCACGTACCAGAATCACAAGTGCTTCAGGGAGTACAAAAAACAAACTGCATTCAGTGTGGCTGCTTAGAAAGGAAAACCTGAGTAGTCACAATTTTGATGTTTTTTTTTTTAAACTATATGTCCAAGCAATTTCATGACTGCAGTACTGTGCTTTGGTTTTGAAGTAGGAACTGGGATTAATTCAGTTTTGGTGTCGTCATATTTAGTGCTAGTATAAGGAATTTGAGTATCACATCAAGGAAAGGAGCATTTGACTCTTAATTTGTGCAGTAGGTCTGACATAACCTGTCTGCTGTTTTAAATGGCCAATTGTAATCAGTTGTGGTGTCATTCAGCAAATCTATAAAAGTTTGCAGTAATGGAGTTTAAATGTTCAACAGGCATAGGTATTCTTGCTGTCACTGAGTAGATGGATTTGTCTGCCTGCTCTAAATATTGCCTTTCATTGCCTTTCATATTTACCCACAGTATATTTGCAAAAAAAAAAATATTTCCTTTATGATATTTTTATTCTTATTTTTTGTCTCTGTTTTGGAAAAAAAAATAAAACCTCTTACTTTTTGCTGATACATCTGGAACTTTGAGTGCTTAAAAACAGCTCAATTGATTACTTTTGATTTAAAAACTTCTCAGAAGGAAATTGCATAACAAGACTGGGAGCTCAAATATGTGAGTTTTGGCAAAGAGCTGCGGAAGAAAGGCCTGGCTGTAGCAACCTCAGAAGAAAAGAACTTGACATTTTGAAACATTTTTATTGACCGGTGTGGACAGGGAACCAGGAAGTCAGATCACTCTCACAGGCAAGCTGCAGTCTCTTCCTTGCTGACCTTTAAATGCCACTTAGTGTCATCAGAAAATGAAGGAAATGCTAATAACAGGGCTTTTGGAAAGAGAGTTATATATGAGGCATATCTTTTGAAAACAAACATAAGCTCACTTCCACTTTTATACACATCTATTTTTGTAAAATTGAATTCTCACTGCAGTACAGTTATATTTTAATAGATTAATCTTACATTATTTGATTAATATTAACATTAACATTTTCAGAAGCTTCCATAAGATATCAGAGCTTCTGTTCATTCTTAAAAAGGGAGTAGTTTGCAAATAACATTTTTTTAATTGTGTTCTAGGTTGATGACTTTGGAACACAGTCTGGCCTCTGCTTTAGCCTCTTAATCTAGTTTGTGTTGAGTTCAGCAGGCTGTGGACTTTCCTAGTCTTGTAGGAAGTTGACTTCTCAGTGTCTTTCAAAAGGATTGCTATGCCTAGGTAACCAGGTTTCTCTGAGCCTTCATACTTCTGTGTTTTTCACAGCCCCTCTTTGTCCTTCCAAAAGCTCTTTGAAAGCTAAATTTCAACTAGAGGAAGTAGTAGGAAAAAAAACCTAAAAATAAACTGCTTAACCCCAAAGAAAGCATCTTGTACATTAGAAAAAAAAGAAAGTTCCTTTCATTTGAGAGCTTTAATGAGAGAGAAAAAACTAACTGGCAAGTGTAAGATGAAGCGATGGATCCATGAAACCTGATGGCGCCATATGTAGGTACTGTAGCTGTTTCTTGCCTCCTTCCAACATCTACTTAATGGAATTGAAGTGAACTTGGGACCATGGTTGTGGTCCAGTACATGTTCAAGACCCTTGCTCAACCAGAGTCTAATTTTACTGCTGATCTATGCTGGTGTATCTGTGTTTGTGCTGATTTTGCTTTGACTTAATTCAGGTGGAAAAAGCAAAAGAAACTAATTTATCTTTTTTCTTGCTGGCTTGCATTACTCAATTGTTGAGCTGCAGCAAAGCGCTCTAACACTAGCGGTCTGTCAGACTATGATTTTACAAGTTGGGAGACATTTTTAAAAGCTCCTTATTTAATTCATTGTCATGAAATTTCTTTTTCTGACATGATTATTATAAACTTTGTTCTTTCAATTCAGTTACAGAGTACATGGATTGTAGGAATGGATTTTGACTGTGAGCAGAACATTCCATGCTAACCTGTTTGTCAAATGAAGCAGAGGATAAGGGCTGATTTTTTAGCCAGCTGCCTTGGCTGCAATACTTGAGATTGGCTTTTCTCTCACTTACATTGCTGACATTTCAGTAATTCCACTTAAATCTATCAATTGGGAACAATTGAAACAAAAAGAAATGAGATATGATTTGGGTAAATGGCATGTACTTATCAGGTCCTTGCAAGTTTGCTTAATTGATGTTGTATGTTGCCTGGCTAACCTGCCTGAAAAACAAACCTCCAAAATCCAGTGATTTGGAAAGAAGCTGCACTGCATCTAATACAATGTAAAATATAAAAGCTGGATAAGGCATTGTCTCTGTAGATTAGGTTTACAGCAAAAGACAAGTAATGCCAGAAACACTTGTGTCAGTGGTTTATGTCCAACATTTTTTTTCTCTTAAACTAATGAAGAAGACTACACACATGGGAGAGGTTGAAAGTCTGCTTCCCGTTAGACAGAGCTCTCATTGCTGAATGATGGGGCATTAAGCCCTACTTTGAAGTTATCCTCATTCCATTCGCCTGGAAGCCATAGCGAGTCTTTAGTTTAGGGGAAGAGTCTTAACATGAGCATTCTTCAAATGCTCACTCAGTAAATAATGAGCTTAATATAAAGTTTGGAATTGCAAAAGAAAACATTACATGAATTTACAAGATTTTTATTTTTTCTTTCATTAAAATATTTTTATTATAAACTATTTATAGTGTCATGTAAGTATTAGATTTTTTTCCTCTATTTCCTGGTAGGAAATTTTAGAAAAAAAACCTAGCTTTAAACTGTTTAGTTGTTTGTCACTGTATTCCTTCGAAGTGATATATTGCCTAGAAAAATATTATTGTAGCTCTTCAGCCCCAAGACCTTGAGGTATAATTGAATAGGTTATTCATTTAAAACTATATACATCCCATCTTCTTACCGATATCCTGTGTTTGTAATGCTGAGAGGGGAGGTTTTAGGTTTTTTTTTATTATTTATATACATCTTTAAATCTCTTTAACATAATTTCTCAACCTTTTTATCCAGCAAGTAAAATCAAGGAATTAAAACAGTCACAAAAGCATACCTGTAGAATGCATCTTAAAATTATTTGGCCTAGTGATTTTATAAATGTCTTAAGAAAGGAAATTGTGAACTCTATCATTTCTTTAGGAGTAAACAAACTGTAATTGATAGAACCAGGTACAATGCACACTGAGAATGATTTAAAACTTGTAGGTTATAGATGAGATCATTATTTTTTCTGCTGCCCAACATATAGGGCCAAGAAAAGACTGAGTTTCTTGCTAATATTAGACCTACTCTTTTAAACCTTACATTCCACTTTGAGCTTTTTTCATTTGCTGGAAAGGCGAAGAAGCTATTGATGCTATTCAGTTCAGAGAAACTGACGATGAAAAAGATGTGGATCATACTGCTTTAACCCTTCAGTAAAACTCTATTCAGTCAGAGAAGAATGGTGACATGTCCTGTTTGTGCTAAATACACTAACCCAAGATGTCTGATGTGCAGTGAGTAACATAAAAGATAATAAAAGCATCCAGCTGATAGTTTTAAGTCAGTGATAGTTACCATAGGTGTAGCAAATGCAGGACAAGACACAAATTAGTTTGCTATATGTATTAAGTGCTTTCAGTTGCTTTCACAGGAATCTATAGAACATTGAACTTTACCAGGCAGTCAGGAACCTGTATGAGTATATGCTTCATCACTGCTTCCTCAGCAGTCCTAAAATTAAATTAATTGTATTTTTGAGCTTGCTGCCCTGAGTTTTTAATTTTTACCTAAATTTGCTCTTGGCACTTGTGGAAAGGAATTATCACACCATGTCAGAAGTCCAATTCAGTAATTACACTCCTACAGAAGTCCAGATATCCACCACAACGATGAGGCAACAATTGAGGCAAAGTATTTTCCCGTACTTTCCAGATTGGAAAACTTCATTTCAAAGAACTACCTCTGCTATTTGTAAAGTGATGGGATTTGTGGTGGCCTTTAGTTTCCTGCCAGTATGTATTCTGTGGTCTTGGACAAAATTCCACCTGAGAGCTTCATGTCCTCGGTGGGTGAGTTCTGCAAGTGTGCTAACATGTTCTGTTGTGATAAGAACAGCGTTATCAACAGTGATTATCAGCCTGTGCTTCCAGAATAGATATCCTGCTCCAGCTCACAGTGGATTGGTGTCAGTGGTGATTTCACAGAAGCCATCTCTGAGAAGTGACTGTCTCATAACCTAATTAAAAATTAAAATCTTCAATTTAATATGGAAGCTTCTCTTAATTAAAAATAGCAAAAGGTGACTCACAGGTTTTGAGGGAAAAGTTTTTGCAAGATCTTTATTAGCTGATTCAAAAAATTAATTATGTTGAATGTAAGTGTCAAAACTAAATTAAAAATGCACGTTTTTCAAGCAGTCATGTTTCCTTGTATTTCCTGTTTGTAGATTTATTACTATGTGACTGTATATATTTCTGTTTGTATATACTAATATAAAAAGGTATTAAGGCCTTGGTCTGAAATCAGTGAAACTTTTTTCCGTTGATTTTAAGTCTTCGGGGAGAACTAAAATAACTTTTAACATTAAGGAGTTACTGAAATAGTTCCTGCTTCTTCTTTGATTTGTGCCTGTTAAAATTCAGAGTGAGGTCTGTCAGTAGGACTTCTTTTGACCAGGTTAAATGGTTGTTTCAGTAGATTGTACATGATTATTCTTGATAAATGAATTGTAAATTGGTAATAGTTTGATGGTAGCAGAGATTCTCTTACATAAATCCGGAGAGAAAACTCAGGCAAATCAGGCAGATTGCTAATAAAATAGACAAGCCTTGGACACAGACAGCATGTGATTAATACAGTGTTCTCATTAAACAGTATATCTTGCTTTCAGAAATGTATTTGCTTGTAATGGAAATACAACTGCAAATGCATTTGGACAACCATAATTATGTGTCTTGTTGAACCTTATATTTTAAATATCTAGCAGTAGTAGTGTTCCTGTCAAAAGCGCTGTTACATTGTGATAGGTGCTCATTGTGCCTCCTGTCTTATTAACATTGCCCGAAAGCTTTGTTCCAGTTGACCTTTAGAAGTTTCCAAAAGTTACAGTTTGCAATTCAGCAAGTTTGGCAGAGGAGCATACGTGATTATTTATATCATTGTTTAAATGGTAACCAGATGTGTCTTGTTTTTCTTCTTTCTTTCCCATTGTTTTTAAAAGGTGATGCTAATCTAAGATGTTAATCCGTTTACAGGGTTTTTCCACAGCACCAAATTCCCCTTCGGTGAATTCTCGTTCCGGTAGCCTGGGTCCATCACTGTCTCTGGGTAACATATCAGGAATGACAACAAACCCAGAAGTGAAAAAGCGCAGAGCACCTCCTCCACCAGTTGTCACACCTGCGTTGCAGAACGTGGAGATGAGCGGACAAGAAAAGACAACAGCAGAGGTAACAGTGACACCACAGAATGCGCTTCTTTGCTTGATGTGCTGGCTGCCATCAGTTCGTTCATCAGAGCTAAAGTCATTCACAGATATTTTGGCTAGCCATTTACTACAGCTCACCAAAACTCTTGATCTTACGATATAAAAATTATCAAAAGTTTTGGAGTTTACTGAGCTTTCTTGACACTGCCCCAAGCTGTCTCCCATGTCAAGAATCAGAGAAGTTTTGTGAGGAATTATGCTAAAAGAAGGAGGGTGACCAAAAAGCAAGGCAGAAAAACTAGGCATTTTATCGGGTGTCTAGGTATGCTGATTGTCCAGGGCAGTCCTGGAGAATTAATGACTGATAAAAATCTTCAGCGTGCAGTTTTGCCTAGACACTTGTCAGGCTGTCACCTACATCCCTATTTCCAGTGCTGTGGTGGGATACAAGAAGATCTGCTCTGATTTCTCAGTTGTGCCATATGACCTTTTAAAGCAGTGCTCTGTTTTTGCTTTTAAAAAAGGTCACTGTTCCGCAATACAGTTATCGAGAATTCAACAGAAATGGGGGAAGCCTTCCTGAGGACCTAACCCTTTGAAAAGAATAGAGTTAAGGGAAAAGGAAATTGTTTTTGTTTTTCTAGTGACATTCAGGTATGTGTGTTGTTACTAAACATATGCAAGCACATTAGGACTTCTGGTTCTGCCATCAACAAATGTATTACACTTTAAATGAAAACTGTAAGAGTCGGTGTGTAAAGCTATATATGAATGCCAAATAACAGGGCAAGAAACCAATACCTTCAAGGCTGTGTAATGTGGACTGACTGTATCTGCTTAGGGTTTGTCACCTCTACAACAGGCTGATCTTTGGAAAGGGAGTTGTATTAGTGCAAAATGAAGCCACAAAAGAATCTTTGAGTTTTGTACAGTGGAGGAGGAGGAGGAGGAGTCTAGTGCTTAGTCTCAATCCCTGTCACCCTTTTATTTATACGCCTTAAGACATACATTCAGTACCTTCTGCATTGAAGTATTGTGTAAACAAAGTTGGTGCACTCTCTTGGTAAAGGATTATGGAATCTTATTTTCCCATTCTTAGGATAGCTAAAAGTGTAGTTGCTGGAATATAACAGTGTTATCTTTGAAAAAATTGAATAGGTTCCTTTGGAATAACACTAATTTATAGACACAACTGAAGAGAAACAACAATGGTTTCTGGCAACATTTATTTTTTAAAATTCCCTATTGAAATTTCTACTGTAAATATTTTTATGAGGTTTGTGTCATTTCCCCCCTCCCCAAGTTAAACATTTAATGCACTTCAGATAAGTAGATCTTTTCATACATCTTTTCATAAACTTCTAAGTTTATACAAGTATGGTAATCACAGACTGTATTATTCTGCTATTCTCTTATCTCCATGCAGTGTGGCACTGAGATTTTAAATTGTGTTCCGCACAATCACTGAAAAATCTAAACTCTCTTTAAACATGTTCACATTTCTATGTTCAACATTGTTGCAGAAAGATTCCAGTGCTGGTTTTCTGAAGCCACTGGGAGTAAAGTTATTTATTTTATTTATTGCAAGTAGCATACAGCACAGTATCAACTTCAAATTCTCTTGGTCTAAAGGAAAGGCTATTTTGAAGAAGGAAAATAGATGAAGTTTGTGTCAGAGGATTTTGCATGGAAGTTAATTTTGGGCAACTAAAATGTCTTGTGTAGCTGATAAAACCATTGAAGAGCACAGTAGATTGTGAGCAGTTTCTAGAGCCTGGTTGGCTGCATTTGGTGCATAAAGGACATCTTTCCAAAACTGGTTACATGGGTAAAAATATTAAACAGCTATCATGTGCTTCTGAAGCTCCCAGGCTGAAAGTTGCTCACAGGCTGCCCTGTAGTTTGAACAAGAATGTGTGGAGTAGAGCTGAAATGAAGCACAAATTGCATGAAGCGATCAAAAACCAAGGGAAGAGATTAATTATCCAGTATTATGTGGCGAGGTAGCAACAGGGACATTGTTTATAAGAAAACCCAAACAGTTATATTTTATCTACGTGCAGACTACCCAGTTTGCTGTGAAAATAGAGTAAAAAATCTCAGGGTGTAAATTTATTTCTTCAGTTTGTGGGAAAGAATTATCACTGATTTTTTTTTCAGGGAAGGACGTCAATTCCTTATTAATGGACTTCCTTCCATAAGAAGATAAGATGTTTGTTTAGAAAACTTTATTTATGTGCAACTGTTACTAACAGGAAGATCCTGCAAAAGGGGAACATGTTTATTTCCAGTGAAGCTAGCACATCTATAGAAAATAAGAAAGGTGGTACTCTGAACTTACAAGAAGTTTTTTTTTTTTCTTTTTAACTGTCTGGTTTCATTAAGTTGTGTAAAAGAGTGAATATGTTAGCTGTTGTGAACACCTGTACTTTGACTTTCCAACCCAATAAGCCTGTTATTTTTAACCCATTGTTAAGCTCCAGGGCATTTGGTTTACTTTACAGCACAGATGATTTCTTAGGAATATACATCTCATCTCTCTGCCTAGTGGTCGCAATCAGACAGTTCCATGTGTATGAAGACTGGATGCTTTAGTTTATGCTTTAGATTTAGATTTTCCCTAGTTGCTTTTCTGAATAGATGGATCACTGCCATATCATTTTGACCACAATGCAGCTTTTGTTTCTGTAGGACTTGCAGTAGTTTACCTCCTTGAGGGTAAAGGCCCCTGTAGGAACTTTACTGTTTAGTGCAGCATCATTTGTTTTCCGTGTCTATTTAAAGGTAGCGTTCCCTCTGTTGCAACTGTTTGAAATGTCCTCTAGAAAATACTCATTTCTGTTCCGAGCACAATTGAGCAATGTTTCAGAGTGTACTGAACATGCGTTAAGTTGTTTGCAAAGGAATGCAGAGTCAAAGAAAGGAGTCTGCAGATTTGTTCCCTGGAGACTTCCCCCTTGTTTTTTTAAACATCTCCCAAGTGATGCTATTTAGAATAATGAGAAGTCACTTGAAAAAAAATATTCTTTAAAAGACAAGGGTATGGTAATATTTCTAGTATGAAATCCAGAAGGTTGGATGCTTTGGTAGCAAGGAGTTCCCCTCCTTTCTTAAGTTGCACCACAGAGCTCACACCATCCAGAGAGTAGAGCAGAACAGTGTAGGGGGCAAGCAAAAAAAAGAATCCCCTTTGCAAACAGTCTCTGTTCTCTATCACAGCACTTTAGATGATATGCTAGCAGAATTTGGGGCCACCTTACAGTAGCCATAGTGTACACTGAGTTCCCACCCCAGAAAGATGTACCATATAGAGAAAAACTTTATGAGTATGCCATTGTAGATAGAGCACACAGAGAAAGGCCACATGTGAAGTCTGACAGAATTCAATACCTCTTCTCAGAGGCTTATTCAGCGACCTCTCTTTAAAAGAAAAATAAGTGTGTTTGGGTCATTTCTTAGAAGAACTGTAGAAGTGTGTATTTGAGTCTTTTGGAGGTCATGAGTATTGTGCACACGCAAATTAGTTTATGGCAATTATTTTATTTCTTTTTTAGCGTGTATGGAAAAACACAGAAATTAGAGTGAAGTGGCATGATAAAGAAGGCCTCTGGGGCCCTCCATAAGAGCCTTTTCTATGAAACAAAATGATTTATTCAGGATAGAATCATGAGGCTTTTTGGAGATAACATCAGAATTAGAGGAGGGCTCTTCAGTGCTTTTGTCTGCATAACAGCTCTGATGTCAACTCCAGAATGCAGAAATGCAATTTGTTGCCTGTGATAAAGGAGCCATATGCTATTTCAACTGCCGCGATTTTCAGAACAGAAGCATTTTCATATAATATGTAGATGTAACAGGGATTTGTAACTAGTCAGACAAATTCCTGTGCTCATGGAATAATAGGGTGATATAACAGATAAGTTATTCTAACATTTGTGTCATACATTTTAATTTTAGTTGTCATATGACAAGACAGTGGGTTTAAATAAAAATTGCATTGTTGCTTTTAGTGCAGGTTGAGGAACTGGCCTCGCAGTTTCAAGAGGTTCCATTATAAATCAACACAATTTTCATATTTATTTCCATGTTTATATAGTTTCCTGAAAGTTCCTATAGACAAACTTAACAAATGTGTCATATTGTGGGTTTTGCCATGCTTCTTATGTTACTCTCCTCTGTTGACTCTCCATTCTTAGTCAAGGCCATATCTTTAGAGCAGATTGCTTGCCCCCAATGTTTTGTCAAGGCTGATGTTTTCTCACCAAGAACAACTTCTGCATTGAAGAGGCTTACTCACATGAATAAAAAGGAATATTGCAGCCAAGAGAGTCACAGGCTTACTCAGATCATTGCTGGCAGGTTTCTTTCTCCTTTTTATTTTTGACCAATTTTAAACCTAAATGAGAAGTTCAGCTTTAAGAGAATAATTTTAACATGAACAAATATGAATGAGATTTCCATATCTATCCTGGAGAAAATAAGGTACTCACATTAAACATTTGCCAAATTTCTTGTTTATATAAAGAAGATACTTGCAGTATTTGCTGTACGTCTTACTAAATGGAAGGAAATTAAAAATGTGGAAATGCAGAGGAATTGTTATTTCTACTATCTTAGACGAAGATTTCTGATACCAGCCACCACATAGGGTTTTTCTTCTTTTTCCTTTTTTTTTTTTTCCCTTTTCAAGTGTTTCTGTATGCCTATTGGAAATAGCAGCCTCCTGCG
Source organism: Nycticryphes semicollaris (assembly GCA_013400055.1). Lineage (NCBI taxonomy): Eukaryota > Metazoa > Chordata > Aves > Charadriiformes > Rostratulidae > Nycticryphes > Nycticryphes semicollaris. The sequence continues at coordinate 113,848 of VXBJ01003851.1, forward strand.
ACGTATGTTCCCCTATTGCAATGCATGTTGCACTTGAAGAAGTTATGATTCTGTTGGCAGTCATTGACAGGAGTGCTGTGGAGCTGGCAGGACGCTGGGTTAGGCATCCTAGCCATTTGATATAACTTTCATGCCTTTAGCAGGGATGTCTTTCTCATAGCAGAATTTGTGTTGTAGTAATTGTCACTGTTCTTTATATATAAACCAATATAAATAAACTATAACAGTGATTGAAAACTTAGGTCCTGCCTGGTTGATTGAGCATATTAAGAGTGTGTCAAAAGGAGGAAATACTCCAGTGAAATGTCCTGCTGTAAGCCATTTGAGCCCATCTGCCGGCAACCCCAAAATACAAATGACACTGCAGATGAGCACAGCGTATAGTGAAAACATACCTGGAATACATTCTGCCAGCAGGAACCACAGAATAATGTTCAAGTAGTAAATATAAAGGACAGGCAGTGAAGGAAATGTATGACTAAAATTATACTGAAATAATAATTAACATATTAAATTTTTTCAAAGTCTTACTAAACCATATACTCACCCAAATTTCTAGAATTGGTCCCTGAATTTGCAGTTCTCAAATTTTCTGTGTGTGTATGATATGAGCATGGACTTGGAAGCCACTTGGAAATATGACTCATTATCTTCCTTAGAAGTAAAATGTATTTTATAACAGTGGCAAGATTTTTAGAAATGGTGAGCTTGGCCGTCCATAATTAGGAAGCTGGGTTTGTAGATTGATGTTTTCTGAACTTTTAAGATGTCAGAAGCTACGTCTGGTTGCTCAGCAACTCAGTATCTGGCCACTGTAATTTTAATATATTACTCTTCACTATGCCACCTTCTGTTGCGAAAGGAATTGAAATTGAGATTGTTAATATAAAATCTGAGCAAAGCAAGCATTTCTTCCACTGGTATACCCCAGCATCGCAGGGTTTTTTGCACAGGTATCTTTCTTGCTCATTTGCACAAAGTGATTACCACTCTTACACCTTACTTCTTCATAATCTAACGGTACAGATGTGTGATTAGCTGACTGCAAAGATAATCTTGGTTGTCATGAAATCATACTGTTACTGCTGCTCTCAGGTTTTCAAAATTACTGTAGCTGTAGCAAATTAAGTCCTAAAGCAATGAATACAGATCATGTAGAACAGCGTAGAGTAAGGTAACATTCCTAGTGTGCCCAGCTGTGTCAGTAAAGATGTCATGAGTAGAGCTCTGTGTGCCCTGTGAGTTAAAGTTTTTTGAATCTGCTTTGTCCCTGGGTGTTCTGGATAAATCTGATATTTCAAATAGTAATACTCTTGCAATGGGCTTTGCTTCTGAGGAGCAGCTGAGTGCTTAGAACCTGTGTTCGTGTGGATGGCAGCCTTTTTTCCTCACAAATTTTCTTGGACTTCTATAAGGACTGTATTCTTACCAGCTTACTGTCTTCTACCTCTTCCTTTGTGCATCTGCTGGAATATATTGTTGTGAAAACTCCACTCTCTCAGTCGTTTGTCCCACGAGGAAGTTTCAAGTGGCATCAGATTTGCCTAGCTGGTTAATCCTACTTTTGTACAGATTATTGTAGTTGTACTTGGGGAGGGGTGTGTTGTTTGTTTTTCATACTACTGCTGTATGACCTTGTGCTGTAGGTATTTTCTTCCTTTTTACCTTATGTTTTTTCTGTACTTCTGTATAAGATGAAAGGTAATGAGCAGTTCATGGTGGAGACCACCTGACAGTCGTTTTCTCTTTTAATAGAGATCACAGAATTCGGAAAAAGGGTGGATGGACTCAGATTAGTTATCTTCCTTTCATAGGTTACACCTAAGCCAGAAATGTCTATTAGAAGTCAACAAGATACGAGTGCATGTTTTTTTTATCATCTTTCAGAGAGGAAGGGAGGTTTCTTTTGACTCTGAGATCTTCTGGGTGAGGTCTTCTCAACCTTTCTCTTATGACACATTTCCTTTCTCCGTTAAGTGTTCTGTGAATGTATTTTTGTTTTGCTTTGGGATTTTTTTTTTCTGTGGAGCATCCAGACGTCTCCTTTGAGAATAACAGATACTTTTTTCACGTTCTGAGGAAGGATGCAATGAATCAGTTTCTGCTGTAGGAAAAAGCTGTTTTTCAAAATGTGTCTTTTACTTCTACGAAATATTGCATCTTCTCTATGTCACTTCTCAGATTTTTTATAAGTCCCCTGAGGATATGAAAGCAAGACTTGTTCTGAAGGAGGAGTGAGAAAACTTGACTGACTTTCTAGATTTATTTAAAATGTTGTTTAAATGGAATTTAATGACTGGGTTTGTACACCTTCTTAGTTTATTCTGGTTTGGTTTTCTTCTTGTGAAAGAAGTGAAATGTGAATGATGCATGATATTTTTAGAAGTTTCTTTGTCTTTAATCATATCCTTAGCTAATGAACAGTGTTAGCTGCTATCATCTCCAGTTTTGTCAGCAGACTTCTTAGAACTCTCAGGCAATGTGTGATGTCTCTCAATGGCATTTTTGTGATGAGAGAAGGATATGGAATCTTTATTAAAGGTGCTCTTCCTCCAGAATGCTGTTGAGGTGCCCAAGTTCTGTAAGCATTAAAGAATAGTTTTATGCTTATATAAAATAAGCATAAAATTATATTTATGTTGTAAGCTTTTCTTTTGCCTTTTTTTTTAAAGTCAGTAGGTAATAGAAATATATGAGATGTCCTTCCATGGTTTAAGAATAAACCTAATGCTAATTTTCAGAGTTCTTGAAATGATAGAGGGGTAGTAGAGTTGCTAAGAAAACATGTTAAGTCATGGTCTCTTCCTAGTTTTTATATCAGAATTTGGATATTAGGTGCTGGAGTGCACAGTGTACTGCTTTACAATGCCAGATCATGAGGCTGGGGACTTCTTACACAATTGGCATGAGGCAGTATTTTGATAAGGTCAAAGAGCAGCTATACAAATAGATTATTAATAGATAAACCCATTAAAATTGGAGATTGTATCTATTTCTCTGTGTTCCACATCAAATTAATGTAGCAGTTGCTTATTTTGGATGTACTAGGCTGGAAATACTGCATAGTAGTTATGAAACTTTCCATTAGGCTTTTAGTGTCCATCTGTCTTTGGGGTTTTATTCCAGTCCTTTTGCCTTAAATTTTATCTAGAAGCTTATTTACTTCATTTATGCATTCCTATAGATGTTGAGAGTTTATGGATAAGATATTCTTCCTTTGCTCATATAGACATATAAAAATAATTTATTTTGCTAGACTGACATAAACACTACCTAACTCTTTGGCCAGAGAATTGCCTACTATTCTTCCAAGTGTGGTAAAACAGTTCAACTTTGCACTACATTTTTCATAGATTAAGGTCACCCACATAAGCAGATATTGAACATCAAGCTTGTCCAATAACATAGATAAGGAATGCACTTCAGTTCCTTTGTCAAAGGAGTGCGCTCTAGTTCCTTTGTCTGAGCAGGAGCTGTGCAAAGTATTTTCAGGATGATGCACCAGAGACCACGGTGCTATCTGAAATAGAGAAGATTGTGTAAAATAAGTTTATCTGTATTAAGTCTCTTTCTACTACATGGAGCAAAGAAATACTAAAAATATTACTGAATACTATTGCTGAATGCTACCAATGCCGTGCTTTGGATTTTCATAAAGAAATTCAGAGGAAAAAAGTAGAAGTAGAGTTGGTGTTTGGAAAGTATGAGGGAAGTCAAGAAAGTCTCCTAATATGGCTTATGTACTTAAAAAGATAGTAAGAAATGTAATAGGGAATTAAATTAATTGGCATATCTATGGAGATAATGAATAGAGTAAATACAGCTTTAGGAAAACAGAAACCCTGCCTTACAACTCAGAGTGCTCTTGATGTATTCAGCACACAGATGTGGGTATACTTCGTCTGGTTGATATGTTCTCTCTGTGTTTCCACCGACGTCCCTCACCAGGGATTTCTTAAGTAACCAAGTCTCCATTCCATAAAGAGAAAGATTATCTCACTCTTAAATAACTGACAGTAAAGAAAAGAGGAATCACAGGTTAAGAGGAAGTGATCTCATTAATGTTTATAAATACATAAAGGGTGAGTGTCAGGAGGATAGAGCCTCTCAGTGACAGGCAGTGATAGGACAAGAAGCAATGGGTACAAGTTGGAACACAAGAGGTTCCACTTAAATATGAGGAAAAACTTTTTCACAGTGAGGGTAACAACACTGGAAGAGGCTGCCCAGAGAGGTTGTGGAGTCTCCTTCTCTGGAGACATTCAAAACCCGTCTGGATGCGTTCCTGTGTGACCTGATGTAGGTGTTCCTGCTCTGGCAGGGGGATTGGACTAGATGATCTTTCAAGGTCCCTTCCAATCTCTGATGTGATTCTGTGATTCTGTGTGATCCACTCATCTAGTGGTGGAAATGTTGCAATGGCTTTGGAGTCTTTGTGGATCCATGCTCATCATGTTAAGAAACGACCTGGAAAAAACAATAAAGTACTTGAGTTGCCCAGATAGTAAGGACAAAGGTTGAGTATGAAGAACAACGGTTGAAAGACCTTATGAGATTGAGTGCTGGCAGCACTTGCAGGTGAAAGCCAGTAAAATTCTGTCTGGGTAAGTGTGAAGTGATATATGTGAGAAAAGACCACTCTTAATTTTCCTTAATAACCTGTAAAACACTGGTCTCTCAGTTGGCAGGAACTAGTATCATAAGACATACTTCTTTGAAAAAAGGCAGCTGAAAGCTCAACAGCAATCACAAAAGCAAATCAGATGCAGGGAAATTTAGGAGAGGAGAAGAGGGTAAAAGAACTTTATAACACCACTGTATTGTGAGCTTTATTATGCCATCTTAAATCCTACAGTAGTGTTCCCCTTGTTTCAGAAGGGTATTACAGCATGAGAGGAGGCTCATGGAAGGGCATCAAGGGTGATCAAAAGTGTGGAGTAACTTAATACAGGCACAACTGTACAGGTTAAGTAAACCGTGATTCAGCATCTTGAAAAAGTAGCATGAAGACAGTGGATAGAGATTTGACTGTTCAACCAGCCATAACAAATGCATTTGAAGCTAGAAGGAAACAGGCAGACCACAAAAACCCGAAGAGTGGGGTTCTGCATACAAGCAGTAGATCTGTAGAACTCCTTTGCAAGGGTTGGCATGGGCACTAAAAGTTTACATGGGCTCAAGAGGAGGCTGAACAAATTCTGCAAGAATTACAAATCCATTGTGAATTTTAAATATAGACCACACCAGGAAGTCCCTGACATGAAGATGGTTGGTGGCTGCGAAAGTATTAGAGAGAAGGTAGTATTGAAGATTCGTTCCCTTCTGCTGTTCTCTAGGTGCTTGCCACGTAAGCTTGAGAAGGACTCTTGATCTAACCCAGTATAGTTATTTTTGGAGAATACTGAAGAGATTTGTACCTAAATATTTGTCTCATATGATCTGATACCAATCCAGGAAAGTCACTGGCAGCATTCTCAGTGACTTCACTAGGTCTTCTTATCACTGCTGAGTTGATAACCAGGCAACATGTTTCTCATTAAAAACAGAAACAGCTGTCTTTGGTTGCTGTTCCAAATCATCACTCTCTTTGTTTTGTGCTCCTAAGTGTAAAACTTTGCACTTGCAGAATGAGGCCAGAAGTTTTGCAGTAAATCATATGAGCAATAAGAATTTTACAGCATGAACCCTAAAGCAACTTGCCTGGTATATTTGTAACAACTTGGTACTATAACTGCAGTATCAGAGAGCCATACAGGACTCTGAGGATCATATTTGTAGCCTCCTCTGGGCTACATCTCAAAATGCTGAGATGTGGGTATGTAGCTCAGTTTACAAATAGCTGGGGTCTGAGTGATGTCTGGTGCACTCCCTGGGACATGTGCCTTTCACTGACAAAATAAAAAGCAGCCTGAAAGACTTGATCCCATTCCATTTGAAATCAGTATCAGATCCAGGTTCCTGCCAAATATTCTTTAGATTGCAAGTCCTCTGAAGAAGGAACTGTTGGGACACTGCTGTCTTGTGTAGTGATGGGGCTGTTGTTTTGCTTAGCAAATGATGATTTCTACATTCCAGGAAACAGCAAGTCAGATTGATCTTTTGCGGTGTGGTATTTTCCTGGATCTGTCCAGTTTTGCCCAAAGGATCAGGCAATATTTCTTCAAGAAGAGTGCATGAAGGTGGAGCTTACCTTAATGACTCTCAGTTAATTGCCTTGTGTTGAAAAAGTCATGTACAAACTGTTGCCTTTCACAGACATGAAGTTCTGTGATGACATATGTTGTTTTATAGAAGCAGTGGTCTTTGTAACCAGTCATAAACCTGAAAAGTGTTTTTTTTTATCTGTTTAATATTTGCACTGGAGCTGAACCTGGCTAGTGCTATCCTGTTGCAGAGTTTATTGTCAAGATGTATTGGAACCAGTTAGTAGAAACAAGAGTGAGTAGTAAAGGAGGGCTGTGGTCCTTAAAGTACCTTACACTGCAGTAAATGACTAAAAAATTAGAACACACAACAATTAATTTCCAATTTGAAGGTGATTTGTTAATTTTTCCCTGAAGAGCTTTAAACATGGCATACAGTTAGCTGAATGAAAAGTATCCAGACTTGTTCTTTTCATGTCTGACAAAACAGTGCTCAGATGGCAAACACAAAACCAGCCAATAGCACATCAGATAATGTGTGCTGTGCAGTCTGGATGCTTAATTTAGCTAGACAAGTATACTCTAGTTTTGAAAAATGGTGCAGGCCCAAATTAAAAGAAAAGAGAGAAAAGTGCAGTGATGACTGAAGGCTTATCTTGGTGTCATGTAAAGCATCAGATTTAGGAGTGAAAAAAAAAAGCTGCTAGTGAAAAGGAGTAATCTCTCCTACCTCTTTTTATGAGGAAAAACATAAAAACAGCTTTAAAAATTAATTCTGGTATATGCAACCTTAATGAAACACATTAATTCTTTCAAAATAGTTACCAAAGGCTACAGCTAGATGATACATGCACTATAATGACTGCTTTCTCAATATCTTCTAAGGGAGTCAGTTAAAGGTATGTTGCATTTTAATATTATGTTACATTATTTTCTTCTCTATACGTTTAAAGAAATTCCGTAATTTCAGTCCAAATTGCTGCCCATCCTCTTCAGAGCTCCTAATGCTCAACTTTGTATTATTGCATGTTTATTTACTAGTAGCCTGCGTCCCGTTTTTAAAAAAAAAATAATTCAGAAAGCATTTTAATAATTTTAGGCAAGTATCTTGTTTTTTTGTCTCCCTGGTTTTTTTTAAATTCGTAATCAATATACGTGTTTTTGGACTCTTGTCCCATAATTTTAAACAGAGTAAAGTGTGATGGATTAATTAAAAGTATTCTTAGCTGCCTCAGTCACAAAATGATTAAGCGCAGTTGATTGTATTTTTTTTCTCTGAAGTTTGGCCAGTATGAATGAGGATGTTAGTGTAGAATTTCAGTGGAGGTTTTGATGATAGCCAGAAGGTGCAGCCTCTCAGAAGTGCAAGGGGATGTAGGATTGCCTTTACGCTCGCCCTTTGAGAATCTGTCTTTTCTCACATAAAGTTCACGGTCAATTAATAGGTTTTGCACTAGGGGAACTTGAAATTTTAAAGTCTGCTTTTAAATTACATCTTTTCCTGAAACAAGAATATTGCTTCTTTAGCTTGAGAAAGAAAGCTGCTGCATAAAAGGATTCCACTGTGTGGCTTTTCTTGCATTTGAGAAATAGTTGGTTTTTGCAGCTCTGTCCAGGAAACATAGGTCTTACCACTCTGAGAGCAAACAGTTTCTGCACAATATGCTGTTAATTTCAGAGAGTTAGAAGAGGCTTAGCTAAAAAGTAAAATTACTGAACAGAAAGTTGGTTCTGTTTAACCTCAAACCAGGGCACAGTGTGTCAGTTCAGTAGTGATTTGAATTGCTTACCTGCTTTAACTGAAGGCTGGACTGTGTGAAGTGCTGAGTGTTTCACACTGTGACTTGGATAGGCTGTTACTGTAGAGGGGTGGGAGAATGTATTCTACAAAATTTGGGAAGATTCCTCTATGGTCTGCTTTCCTGTCACTCTCTGCAAACTAGTCCAGTCCTGCCCTCTGACCTGTGTAGATACAATTTCTGAATTGACATCAAGGTCAGAGTGATCTAGTGATCCTTAATATGTTACGAGAATCCAAACAAGGTGAGCTTGCAGTGTCTGTCTTTCTCTATTTAACATACATCACATAATCTTGTATTCTTGCATGATTATTTCTTTGACAGGAGGGTTACTGATTTAAGATAGAAGTTAATAAAATAGATCCTTTTATTTTTTTTCCCCCAAGAAAACACACATCTTGATAATTGAGTCCTTGAATTCTGTGCAAGAAAAATTCTTCGAATAGTCTTTTTGCCGACATCAATAACATTCTTGATCTTTTGCAATAATCCAGTTGCTTCTGGCTGCGAGTTCATGGATCACCTGCCAATTGTTTCTGAACAGACTATACTACCTGCCTTGGGAATAATACCACAGCTTACCATCTGGTGAGATCATGATGCTATCACTTGACCTCCACATGTGGTCTCTGTCAAGCACTTCATTGAAAACTGGCAAGACATCAGGGCCCGAACATACTGTTCTGTGCAGCCCTGAATTTTGGCAGGGTTGCAACATTGAGTAAGTAAACTTCATCTGGCTTGCAAGTCACAGACAAATAGGACAGGCTGATGTCATCGTACGCTTTAACTCTCATTAAAGAGAAAGTATGTGTCAAGTAATTATTAGGCTCTGTTGGGCAAGGTATTTAGGGGAAGTTAATAGACAAAGAACATTTTAAGCAGTAGGGCTTCTGAAGAGCTGGCCTTCAGTAAGCAATGAAACATTACCATGCTTAATTTAGAAACCGTGTTTATGTTCCTTTTCGGATTTTGCTTATAACTGCATCTTTCTTAGATCCCAAATTAAAAAGATAAACACTTACGTAATAGAAAAAATTAACTAAGTAAATGCTGTATAAAACAGGCTTAATTTAAGGGTTTAATGGCATTGCATTCTGGTCATTGTTTAGCCAAATAAGAAAGCAAGAAAATACATCACAAAAAAGTATAATCTAGTAAAAAATGGCCTGTGCTCCTTAAAGTTATTTTTTTTTTTGAGTTAATTCACAGTCATATCCCAAAAGTAATAGAAGTGAGGAGAGAGGAATGCAAATGCTGTTCCTTTGCATATTGCTTCAGTTTTTTGCCCCTCTAGCGGATGGATGGTGCAGGTCACTGGGAGAAATTGGCACCATGTTTTCTTTGCAGTGTGCTCACCTTAATCATAGCTCAGCAGACAACCCTGCCCAGCTCTGTATTGCTGACGCTTGCAGGCATGGATAGCAAGTGAAGTGCAGTAGTGGGTTTCTCTAACAAATCTTCACAGCAGAGTCTATTTGTAATTTTTGATGATAAAATTCTTGTCATTGTGGGGAGCAGCTTGATACAGAGCCATGTTACACTACAATACCTAGTAGTGCATCTGTCTGACACTGTGGTACCACTTTGCTCTTCCCCTCTCTTCTTGGTTTCTGAAGATCATGGAAGTAGAGGCTTCTGGCTGCCCTTCATAAATATTGAAAGAAACTAGACTGAGTGGAAATTTGCAGGGGGAAGTGGGAAGGGGTGGCATGAAACTATCACTTGACATATTGCCCAAAGCAGGTTTTGCAGCTGTGCTATGTGCCTGTGGATGGAGAAGGCTGATATGAGGGAGGTGAAAGCTGGAAATAGGACAAGTATGTTTATCTCTAAGTTGAGAAGACTTCTGAGATGATTGTCTAGGACTTAGTGCTAAGCAGTAGAAATTCAATTTGACTATCTCTGCAGAGATTGTGTGTGTAAAGGAAAAGTTAAGCTCCAGGGAGGTATTTCTCTTGGTGACAGTAGAAGGGGTATGATTCTCCTTGTCCCTGGTCAAACATCTGTGTGATATCCTTACACTTTATAGTCGTAACAGATTTTAGGCTACAGCCCATCCCTTTGGCAGAAAATTGGGCAATGATACAAAATAAATTTTGCAGATCTTCAGTTAGCTTGTAACATCTCAGACTTTTAAGGACAGATAAGCAGACCAACCAATCAGCCAGCCTGTAATCCTGGGTGTGAGACTCAGGCAGAAAAGATACGTATCAATTCCTTATGCCAGCGCCTTTCACAAAGGCAGTGATTCAAGGAGATGACATTGCTCATGTCAAACTCATCGACAGAGCTGTCAGAAGAAATACTGAGCTTCAGTCTTAGTATGTATTTTAAATTCTTATTTATGCTCATTTTGTTCTATTAATGATATTTGCTCTAATTAAAAAGATACAAATATGAAATGGAGATTTGGGCGTGGTTCTTGTGTTTAGCTTCTCTAGAGGAGAAATGGATCTTAGTAGCAAATCAATTGGTGGTGTTTTTAAAATGTGATTTTTAAGTGTTTGATGGGTGGGTTTTTTTCCCCTCTCTAAATGAAGACATAAATGAGGAGGATTACATTGTATTCAGAGAAACAGAGGAAGTTCAATTCCCTGCCAAAGCAAACATCCGTAGACTTGTGTAGTCTACATGTTTCAATGCATGTGAAAATATTTGGTGTTGTAGAGTGACTTCCTTGAGTGGAAATAATATTGCAGCTAGTAATGAGATTTTGCAAAAGAAGGAAATCACAGCTATCTTAGTAATTTAACATCTCAAATTTGTTTATGGATAGTTTCCTGTCTGACACATTTAACTGAGCAAGTTAACGTGTTTAAAGAAGATTAGAATGACATTAATTTTTAACTGCCCTTGACCATGACATTTCACAAAGGGTGTGTTAAATAAAAACAGATGGAAAAATGAGCTTGCCCCTTCACCTTGTAGTGGCTTTTTTGTGTCAACTGATTTAGCTTTCTGTCGCCAGTCAGATGAATGTTCAAGGACACCCTTGGCTTTCATCGTCTTCGTTTTATGAATAAAATAGCACAAGAGCATAGCAATTTCTGTAAAATTTAGTAATGCTAAGCTTTTTGTCACTTATTAAGACTGAGATGTTTTTGCAGTCACAGCTTCATTTTTTGGTAATGAACACGAAATTTCATTACAAAGCCCTGTTTAATACCAGAATTAAATAATGAGAAAAAATTAATTTGAAATCAAGCATCATGAAAGTAGGCAGAATGACACAATATTCTGTGGCATCTGATTAAAATATTAATTGTAAGGGTATTTTTAGAAGAGCAATTCAGTTTGCACTTTAGCTATAAGCCAAACTTCCCACTTAACACAGGGCCTGAACACTTCCAGATGCAAAACAGCTCTGAGGCTGAGGCCATGAGGGTGGCTGGGTGCAGCCATCACCTGGGCCAAACACAGTACAAGGAGGCATGGGGCAGAGCTTCACAGTCAGGAGGAGACACCCTTATAAAAAGCAGCTTTGTGTCATGCCACAAACATGGTTGCCCTGCATGAAGATTTAGTCGGTGTTACACTGTGGACTCATGTTGGCAGTAGCTTGGGAATCTCCCAAGTAGACTTGTCCTGTGTAAGAGTGGCGTGTCCAGAGTAAGATGAGCTATTGGATGTAGTTGATCCATGTGTCAGTCTTGCTGTCACAGCATGCATTTCTTAACTTCCTATGGCTTGCTTAAAAATCTCTCTTTATGATGGTTGTTATTCATTTTATTGTAAGGTTTGTGAAATTTGGCACTGAACAATCAAGATGTGCAGAATTCATGACCGATTCTGAGAAATTGTGTAACTATAGTTATTCCTGTGAGTTTTATCAAAATGACAAGTTTTTCAAATAATACTCTTCAAAACTGTTTCCATGTGCCAGATTTTTTTAGTATCACTGTGTTTGTTGTTTGTACAATATGTGGTTGCATTGCATGTGTTCCTAGTAAGCATTTTAAATAACCCATACATATGCATTCTGCAACATAGGACCTGGTTTTGGGACACATCAGGCTGCATTCTTTAAATGCCATTTTCAACATACTTGGGAATTAAATATTCAGCTTTTAATCAAGTGAAATGGGGTACTACCCCATAAGGGAACACCGTAGAGAAGTTCAGTGCTGAATAGACAGTTTAATACATTGCACCTTACAGTGGTCAGCCTCACGAATTGCTCATCCACCCAGTTTCTTTGAGAGCTCTCTGAATTTTCCTTTGTCAGTGTATGCTAGTGAAAATGCCATTATAATATATGACCTGTCCAGAGAATATTAGACATATGAGTAAATGTTGTTTAAGACACATTAATGTTCAGTTGGGACTTCTTGTGGTTTCTAGTGCTAGACATGTTGAAGCATCTGTTGCCCTGTGAAAATGCAGAATCAGCTGGCTAGAATAGCTTTTATATCATCAAGTTTAGTGGACAGATTTACGTCTCTGTTCTGCAGCTGAAAGATTTATCTCTCTGATTTTCCTAGACTGGCTCCTCTTGGATCAAAATACTTTCTTCTCAACTGCTTTAAATTATGTATAAAATCATAGCAAAATATTTTCAAAACCTCTCAAACCATAAATCTTACATACCAACCTACCACTTGTCTTTCACACAATGCTATAGAAGCATCAGCGCAATTATGGATATATCAAGCGTTTAAAACTGGTTAATAAAACATGTATCTTTTCTTTTGACTTCTAGACCTTGTTGTAAAATGGCTCTTAATTATTTCTAAATTTCTTAAAATTCTATGTGAAGGAAAGAGTGCTAGGATTGGTCTCACACATAGTTTGGGGTGATGTTGTTTGTTCAGTTACAAGCTAGCTCAGAATTTTTCTGTGGATCATATTTTGACACTCTTGTAATTCAATAGGCATTCTGACCCCACAGGACATCATCACCAGCAGGTGTATCAGAATCTGGCTTGCTTGAGCGTGTGTCTAGTCAGTGCTGGATGATAGAAACCGGTTAGTAGTCAGGGCATGCCACTGATTGAATCCATGTGTTCTTTTCCCAATCCTTTTTATTTACTTCTAAAAATAATTTCATCAAATAAACACTCACTGTTTCTCCAAACAAGACATTTTGTATCCAAATTAGACAGAAGTTGCAACTATACAAACCTTCTGTAAAACAATAAAAGATCTTGAGATGTTGCATAAAAAGGATAAAGAAACAAGAGAGTAAAAGAGCTTTCTTCACAATTTATATTATATGTTATACATATTTTTTTTTGTTTATCCTAAACCACCATGGGAGCTCCCTTAAAAACAATCCTTATTCCAGACATAATCTTATTGCTGAAAGAATGTGTGTATCACCTTTAGCAATGATGTTTGATCAGGCAGAAAATTGCTTTAAGAAGGATTTTGTCATATAGCAAACCTGGAAAATTGTTAGATTTTCAAGTTTCCATTTTTCCTTTTCTGTGGCAAAATGATAGCAGTGAGAGTAAGAGGAAAAATATGTTGCTGTAAGCCAAATATTTCTTGTAATGTTTATGAAAATACTTGGAAGAGTGGTTTGGATTTTGAAACACAAACTATGCCTTTTTCTTTTTTAAATACCTTAATCATATATTGACTAGATCCACTGAGGGGTTTTCCCTTATGGCACACTTACAGCTGTTTGGATATGTCTATCAGTCCTCTGGGCTTTCTCCAGTAGGTGTAGACGCTAACTACAACAGAAAACTGTGGTTGTTCAGGGAAAACCTGTTCCAGGTAACTCAGAAGGTGTAGGTTTAACTACAGATGGCAGCTAGGACCACACAGCTGCTCATGCACTTCTCCCCCTTCAACCCTTCTCCAGAAGGGTAGGGAGAAAAAGAAGAGAGGGGAAGGGGACTGAGATAAAGACAGATTAATACAACACTAACAGAAAAAGGGAAAATAACAATAATAATAAGGGTAAAAGGATATACAAGATAAAGTAGTACAACGCGAGTCACTCTCACCACTAGTGAATTGGTTGCCCAGCCCACACCCAGCAATTACCAAGGATTCCCACCCCCACAAGCCCACCCCTTACTATGTACCAAGCATGACATCTATGGTATGGGTTATTCCATTGGCCATTCCATTGTTCTGTCTATGCTCCCTCTCAGCTTCTACAGGAAGCTTAAAAAAGTGCTAGAATAGTATAAACATTACCTAGAAAAAACTAGAACAGTATGCATTATTGACATTCCTTTCATGCCANGGAAAACCTGTTCCAGGTAACTCAGAAGGTGTAGGTTTAACTACAGATGGCAGCTAGGACCACACAGCTGCTCATGCACTTCTCCCCCTTCAACCCTTCTCCAGAAGGGTAGGGAGAAAAAGAAGAGAGGGGAAGGGGACTGAGATAAAGACAGATTAATACAACACTAACAGAAAAAGGGAAAATAACAATAATAATAAGGGTAAAAGGATATACAAGATAAAGTAGTACAACGCGAGTCACTCTCACCACTAGTGAATTGGTTGCCCAGCCCACACCCAGCAATTACCAAGGATTCCCACCCCCACAAGCCCACCCCTTACTATGTACCAAGCATGACATCTATGGTATGGGTTATTCCATTGGCCATTCCATTGTTCTGTCTATGCTCCCTCTCAGCTTCTACAGGAAGCTTAAAAAAGTGCTAGAATAGTATAAACATTACCTAGAAAAAACTAGAACAGTATGCATTATTGACATTCCTTTCATGCCAAATCTGAAACACAGCAATGACTGGAAAGAAAATTAACTCTATCCCAGCTGAAACCAGGACAAAGTGCTATTTGCTTTTAGTGTGCAAATCCAAGAAGGTATTTCCATGGTAATTTTTAAGTTATTCTTCCCTACTTGTGTTCTTAGTTGTGCTTCTGAGCTGAAATCCCCCTGCTCTTTCTCAGTCTTGCATAAAGTACATAATGTCTTTTGTGTGTCCACGCTTCTCCCCAGACATCAGCCTTGGGAGAAGGAAGAAAACGTGGCTCATTCTTCTGGTCTCTCTGTCTCAATACAGAAGTCCTTGAAGAATATGAAGCCCTCCTTAGCATTCAGTAAATGGGCAAAATGTGTTGTTTGAAAGGCAGTAGTTCCCAAAATGCATGAAAATGGCCTTCAACATCCGGATTAGAAGGTACATATTTTTTTCCCTCTGGCCCCCAGAATTCAGCTGGACTTCTAGTGTTAACTTAAGGTTTTACTTGGCTGTATCACTGCTTTGGAGTACCTTTGTAGTTCTTAGATTCTTTACTAGTCAATATATAACTGCAGTAATTAGAATATTACAGTACTTTGTTATTTAACAATGATGCAGTGTGTGCATTTTCCAAGGTTGCATTAAGCCCAGTCCCTTTTTCTATACCATCTATGGTAAGAGATTGTGGGCTGTCCTTAACAGAACAGACTTGGGTATGTGCAGCTCTCAGGGTATGCTATTGGATGCTTTAATCTGACTTTGGAGACAGCAGAGTGAAATGTCCTTCTTGATCCAAGTAGTGATTCAGATAACTGAGGCACATAAGTCAGTGTCAAGTGGGCTGTGAATGTTGGTAGATACTAAAGGGACAGAGGAGTACAAATTAATGATACAGTTTCTGGCTTCCTAGAGAAGGAGCCTCAGTTTCAGGAACAGTAAACCTGCAGTAAATTTAGGTCTAGTTTGGTCTGTGAATAAAAGAAAGGTGGCATTTGCCAGATGACTTAGCTAGTACTTAGATAAACACTTCTGTTAGAAAGATTAATAGTGAAGGGTTGATAAATACAAAACCAGTTTCTGACCTGTACATAGAAGATGGGCAAGGCAAAGGAGCAGAGCTCACATTGGAAATTTTTCTGAGAACCTCCTTGTCTTTCAATGCTTGATGGATTTCTGGTGGTGGTGGTTTTTTTTACCTTGTGTCTACATTAATAATAGTCATGAACTCATATTCAGTGCAGCCTAACCCAAAGAAAATACTGGCATGAGGATACTGCAATTTATACATCTGCTCTTACTGTATCCAAAGACCTTTTGGAAGTAAGGTGACTTTCAAGTGCTACTGAATAAAAATTTCAAGCATTAGTCTGGTAGGATTCTTTTCCACATGATTTTGACACCTAACCTCTCCATAACATTGTTGTTAGGCTCTAAATATGTTATCTAAAGCCCTCAAGTTTTAAAGATATTGAGCTCCTACAGGAGGAGAACATAGTCAGCACATTTCTCAGTTATTTTGTCTGCAATATTGGAAGTATTTTTAAACATGACATGAATTTAGAAAATTGGTTTTTTGCATTATATGTGGTCTCATCAATTTGGAAACAGAAGTGATGCTCTTTGTCGGACGTAGGTCCTTTTGGTGCTTTATTCATCTCTAACTCTGTTGATGGTATTAAATATAGTTAGAAAACACTTGTTAATATCTTTAAAAGTTATGTGTTCACTGCGCAACAAAATCTGACCTAATAATTTCTTCTAGTTAAAAATGCTACATAGGTGAAGGATAAATGCTAAAACCAGGAAATATTCTGTTACACTCAGAGAGGAGCTCCAGTAGCAAAGTTTGGATGGAAAATTACTTCAGATAATGTTGTTAAGGCTTGATTTCTTTATAAAAGAAGCAGCCAGCCATAACAAATTATTTTCAAGTTCTATTGTTTTGGTATATACAACTGCAAGAAACAGAATGTTCTTTGGGTGGTTTTTTTTTCTTCTATTTATGTTTAGCCTTATAGGTTTACTGAGGTTGACATTAAAGAACTACTTTCAACAATTTTTATGACCCGTTCTTGAACGAGACACTTCTTATACATTGTAGTGTGTCTGGCTTTAAACAAGCTTTTCATCTTCTTTATGGTGTTTGTGAAGTATACTGCACTTAGCTGACAGTATAATAAAAGCATTTTTTGTGTGTGTGTATTTGACCAAACTTGCATTACTGCAGTTGAGCACTAGCTATTTTCTAGCCTTTTTTTTTCTAGCTGTAGCAGCTTGTTTATCCGTACATCTATCTAATGTTCCTCAGAAGATTCAACTAAATAAGAAAGCGTAGAGCTGGAAAAA
>VXBJ01003851.1:130838-216388 GCA_013400055.1 Nycticryphes semicollaris
GGGTTTTAACAAGAATCCTTTCTTCTTAGTAAAGCAGTAATGTATCTTTGAGGAATTTGACTATACCAGACTAACACCTTTCACTCATCTGGTACTTGGGAAAGGGTCATTAGTGATCTCTATTATTTCAAGTGGAAACACATGTTCCCTTACTTTCTGTCTTGATGCTCGAGATTTCTTAGACTTATCTTTTAAATCATCAGTCTATCCTTTTTCTTTTTTTTTTCCCCTCAAGCAAAATGACCTACTGGAGAGACAGGAGTGAATGTGAAGCTGTGAAATGTCAACCATATAAGTTGTAGCTTGTACTTTTGAATCATTGGAGAAGTTCAGATGTCTCTCAGACAGCTTAAGTTCTCCCTATCTACTGAACTTTGGAGACTTTGTAGTCAGATTAATCAAAGCTCCCACTTTGGTAATTTTCTCTTTTTTGTAAGTTTTTATCCTGAAGAATCAAGATACAGTATTGAATGCTCACGTGCCTGTTGTTATATCAAATGCAGTGCAGAAGGATGACTTTTTTTTTTTCCTAGTGCCTATTTGCCAATTGCCCCAAATAGTCACGAAGAAGAACGCAGGATTAGGTAGCTGTCCTCCATGTAATTCCTCCTCTATAAACCGAAGCCTGATGAGATTGTTTCACTGAACAAAGTTTCCCATCTTCAGCTTAATATTGGGCATTCTGCTTCTGTAAAAATTGAGGAAGTAGGGGCTGGGATTCAACTTCAGTCAATTCCAGTCAGTTCCTTTCTTCATCAGGAGAGGTGCTCCATGTTAATACAGAGTAACACTATGTCCTTGGGCAAAAGTTTTTCAAAGGAGCTCTAAATTTTTGCTTTATCCAAAATTGAAGTCTGAAAAATCACTAGTTACTAGTAATACTCTTGCTCATTTACTGTGTCTGACTTATCTAGATTGGCCTCACGGGCTTTAGTCATGCATGCACTGTATCCAGTGGACAATTAATGTAAAAGGCCAAAATAATCCGTGATAGTAGGAAGCAAGGCCAGGACACCTGGTAGAAATGTCCACTTGTCATGTGGCACGGTGGTTAAAGCATTATCCTGAAAGGCAGGAACTGAATATTTGTGTTTTATAACACAGACCCTCCTGAGTGATTTAAAAGGAAATGTAAAATTCACTTATTCTCAGAGTTTTCACTCAATGTAGGAAAGGACGAATCTAAATGAGTGCCTTTCCTCTGAACTGAGGTAATAGCTTTGAGCAGTGTGAAGCTACTGGTTTTTTAATGACCTCTCCTACTACAAATATATTTTAAGGGCTCATTAATCCTCTGGATTAAAGGAAAGATTATTATTATTTTTTAGGCCTTTGAAATATTGGAAAACCACCACAGGCAATTCTGTATATTGGGTATCTTCAGCTCTGGGGAGTATCGGGAGAGACAGAGCAGTGAAGTGATGTGTGTGAAGATTGAGGAACACCAACAGCAATGCCATCTGTGGGCAGCTCCCATTACTCTTTGCCTCAGCTAAGCCTGGTTCTGTCTAGTGTTGTCTGTACTTTTCAAATATAAAAATTCAACAGATTTTCCTTCGTGTTTTTAATTTTACTATTATTGTTTTTCCGGAAAAAAGGAAATAGAGCTAAGTTCCAACAAGCTACAGAAAATATTATGCAACCCAGTAAAACCCAAGTCACTTGTAATAAAATTTTTCATCTTTTTAAAAGCAGTGTAAACAGTAATGAAGTCTTGGCTTGCCAACCAGCATGTTGCAATTATTGGAAGCTGAGGTGTTACGGATCTTCAAAAGTATGTCTGTGAAGTCCAGTAGACATAAATAGAGTACAGTATGATCTCATCTCATCATGCAAGTAAACTTTCAATTCTTGATTCTTCTCTCAGAAGTCCTTAAACAAGTATTTGAGAGGAAAATCAAAGAAATGAAAGAGAGTTTATTCCCTACGCATTCCAATTGGAGTACTTAACCATCATTTAGAGACTGAAGCAATCAATGGAAAAACAAGGTCATGCTATGGCTCAAGCTTAACGCCACACCTAATATCATAATGTGCATCGCTGAATGCTGGGGTCTCTAGCTCCCTTTTATCAAAAACATGAAATGTCTACAAGATTGGTATTTCTGCTGTGACAGTCATCTGTGGTTCTTACTCCTTTCCTTCTCTGAGTGCAGTGTTACTATATCTCTTCAGATCTGCCTTTTTAAACTTCTGTTGTCATTATAAATGCTCATTATAAATATACTGAGAAATTAGGTCATATGTCAATCACTTTTTTTTTGTTACTGAAAATTTACAACATTGAGAAAGCATACCCTTTACTGTGTCTATTTTTCAACTTCACTAGATTTCGCAAGGATCATCCCTAAATGATTTACAGAAAAAGAAGAGACGTGCCCCTCTTCCACCAGCTGCATCTGCTCCACCTACTCCTGCCATGCCAAACAGGACAGAAGAGAGGGAAGACAAGAGGAAGAGCACAATGGGTGAGAGGCATTTTCTCCTGTGTAATCCCATGCATGTGCTTTCAATGCTCACTGTTTGAAGTTTCCTTAATGCTGTTATCCTGTGAGTTTGGAAACTTGTAACTTGGGGAAAAAACACATTTCTCTGCAGAATGAAAGTCTGGAAATAAGTGTTTGTATCTTTTTTTCTTTTTTTTTTAATGGCACCATTTTTAATGGCACCATGGTACTATAGGCTAGTAAATGGTGGGTAACACTCACCAGATAATTTGAATGTTTTGTGCAAACTGGATAACCAAAAGCACCAGCTCTGGAACTATTCTGTGCCTTTAAAGTCATGGTGGTTTTGGAAATACGGAAATAGTAAATGGAAATACTAATAAAGGGAGATAAGCCTGGCAATATTGAATGCATCTGAAGCCATGGAGTTCTCTTAGAACTAAAGTATAGTCGAGTTGTTTCAGTATTTCCAACAGTTTAACATCAACTGACCATATTTAGTGAAGTTTTTCTTTTTAATTGAGTCCTCATTTTTATTGTGAATCAATCTCTCTGGAGTCTTTAGCTAATCAGTAGAAGAAAAGAACTGGTACTTTCAAAGGAATTCTATACGTAGCTGAATATAACAGAAGAAACTCGAGCCTTCAGCTGTTGTGTGACACCGCATTGACTCTCATACAGGAAGACTGAAGAACATTCTCCCAGACCTCTGGCATTATATGACTGCTCACTTATTCAGATCGGTGGGAGCTTTGCCCGAGTGAGGACCCCAAGATTATGCTTTTAGCAAACAAAGTGATTTTATGATGGGTAACAATATGAGATAATAACCCCACATATTGGAACTCATTTTTCAGTACATTAAGAGAATCATTCTTCAAGTGCCATAATGCACTCAGTGCACTTCAGTTCGTGCCTTTGACCTCATGTTTCATAAAGTGCCTAAGACATACAGATATGACATCCTGTCATACATAATTGCTTACATTACAAATGCCTCACAGTTTAGAAAGAAACCTCTTGGCTTTGTTCCAACATTTATTTTCAGTAAATGCTTCACATTTAATGCCTCAGCATTTATGTAGCAGCAGGAGTCCATTATCTTGTGACATGTTCGACTCCATTGACATCTCTTACTTAAACCCTCGAAGAGGAACGTTATTGCTGTGCCATATAACAGGAGTTTTTAGCAAACTGGCTTACTTTTAACCACTGCACATGTCACATTTTGTCACTCCTCATGCTTTGCCCTACTGCTGGTCACTTATTGATGACCATTTGGTGCTTTAACTTTTTGTAAGTGTTCATTTCATTTTGTATCAGTGCTCAGGATGTTACAGATGAAATAAAGCAGAGCAGAGCCACTTACAGTCCATTCAGTACTGTGTATGTAAGTGCTTGCTGGACAGGCTCTGCTGATGTAGGATTCTGTAGTATTGCTTTCTTTAATGGAACCTTATTAATTTACACCAACAAAGAACTTCTCCCACAGTAGCCCTATCTTCAGTGCTTTTTGTTTTCTACTATTTTCTTGAATGAATGTGTTCATTAAGAAGAAAAAATGTTACAGCAAGGGAAAGTTGGTAAAACAGCCTCTTTTCAGGGCCCTTGCAAGAAAATGATGAGAAAGCACAGATGGCTCTGAAAGCTAGAGAGAAAAGCTGTGAAAAAAGCAAGACTGTAGCGAGGGAAATAAAGTGCTGCAAGAAATAGGCAGCCACATGATGGAAAAAGGATTAAAGCTACCTATGTATCTCCCAAGTTAGCCACATGAGTCAAAGCAAAAGATCCTATCAGAAATGTTCTCAGACTGGTAAATTCACTTCAGTATTCAATACTGAATCACTTTTTCTGATCCCAACATATTGTGCTCCGTTTTCTCAAAGCAGTAAAAAAGGGTCTGCGCGTTTACCAGCACTGAATTGAGTCTTGGATATCTGCAAGCTAGTGACTCCTAAGTAGAAAGTCATAATGGCTTAATCTTTTTCCCTCCCTCTCGGTGCTACTTCCCTTCTCAGCAACACCAGAGCATGATCTTAAGAGTTCAGGATGCTCAGAATGGATCAAACCAAAGGTCTGACTCTGCCAGCAACTGTCTTCAGCAATGACCACAGCAGATGCTTAAGGCAGGGTATGAGAGCAGAATGAGCAGGTAGTCATGGTTCCTCAGTGCACTTCTGGCCTCCATGAACTTTACAAATTATAGTTCTAGGTCCATACACTACAAACTGTCGGCAGCTTTTTAACATTGCAGATGGTTAATAGAGTGCAAAGTTACATTTATTTTAGTTATTGCAGAAAGTATTGAAAGAAGCCCCCAGCCAAAGTTATGAGCCTTTCCTTTGATAGCTTTGAACACTGTTTTGCAAAAAAGGAATTAATCATCTGTTTCTTCACAATGTCAAAATAATAAAAAACCTACTGGGAAAAAGAAAAGAAAAACCTGTCAAGATACCTACTTGAAAATACTGACCTGAGGCATCTTCCTCTTTCTCTCAAAGAGTCAGGAAAGTAGTCACATAAAGTATCCTAGAGGTCAACAAATTCAGACAATTCGACAGTTAAGAAGATAAACATAAAACGATTTTTTCATATTTCCTTACATAGCTTCTTTCAATTTTTTTTTTAAATTAGACTTATGTCTGCTATATTGTGATGTACATGTATGTGCTGGGCCCAATTCTGGTCCCATTGCTGTTGGGTTAAGGAAAGACCAAGCTTTTCCTTCTCCCTTCATTATCTGGGGGTAAATAAGAGCAGAATTAGATCCAGAGAGACTGTGGATGTGGGTAAGGGAAAATCAATGTGCGTTAAAAAAATAACAATAAACATAGTGATTATTATCTTGCAATGAAGTAACTGGTCAATTGATCCCCCTGTAGGTGATGGACAGCAGGTGCCACAAAAGCCTCCTAGGGGCACCACTCGTGGTCCACCCCAGTTAGTGATCCCCCCACCCCCACCTTACCCTCCTCCTGACAGAGACAGTGTGGATCCAACAATATCTTACAGAGAAGCAGACGTTACAGCACCAACAGAGCTGGTACCTAAAAAACGTATGTCTGAAAATACACGTGTTTGCATTTCCACTCTTTTGATGGTTACTCTCAGGGGGTAGCGTTTCCAGACTTTCCTCTCTGCTCTCTAGACATACATGTCTGTTTTTTCCCTTTTTTCCAGCCTGTTGTCTTTTAAAACGCCCAATGCAGTGTAACTAATTAATATAAAGTAAACAAAACACTTGTTTGGAGACAGTTTTGTGGATAATACCTGGCCATTGTATAGAAGTATTTGAAAACAACCATCAAACCTTGTGACTTTGTACAGCTGAAAGCAAAATCTGTTGTCTTGTATTAATTCTCTGTTTGTTTTGCAGTACTAATATTTTTTCTGTCTCTCCAGAGATGATTTCCTTTCAGAGTCAAGAGGTCTACCCAGTCTAGTTTGAAAACTACAGGGTGTCTCCTTTAGGAAAATTAAACCTTTTACAGGAGCTGTGTATTGTTAAAGGCCTTCCTGTCCTAATGGGTACATATTCCTTGCCATCTCTGGATAGTCCTTTGTGTGCTCTTCCCTTTGGGGCACAAGAGTTATCAGACAAAGAAATAGGATCTTTTCCACATCCTTGTGTATTTTTGAAAAACATGTTTTCATGCTACTTTTTCGTGCTTATCCATCGACTGTCTTTAAATCTTTGTACACAGTCCAAGTCTTTGATCATGTATTATGTTCCCTGTGGGCTTGCCCTGCACACCCATGTAGATTCTGTAAAGACAGCAAAGCTCTGCACGTTATGGCATCTCATGGACACACTTCCTTTGAAGGTTAGGAGGGTGCCTCCTAACCATGGGATAGAGAAATGTCTCCATTAGCTGCTAAATTGTCAAAAGGTCTTTTTCCAGGACATTTCCTTTAATTACTCTGCAGTTAGCAGAATACTCTGATACATTAGTGTTGCTGTGCTTGCTGTTGGATGCCAGCTAAATCCAAAGCACAGTTTTTCAAATCTGTGCTGAGGAAATACAGATTGACAAGTTTTATTGTTGGGGAGAGAAGGAAATTAAGGAGATCCATACTAACGGAAAACCTGAATCTTACTGAGGATTAATCCTATTTCATTTTTACCAGCTTATGCACAGAAATCATATCATACTTAAAATAATCTTTTTTGCTAGATACCATCAGCATGCCTACAATGTTTTCTTTATTAAAAATTCTCTGTGGCCTTCTTTGCATTAATATTTCTGCCTCATTTGAGTTTCTACCACTTGTATTTTGCAATGCTTTCCTGATCTACCTTGGTGATCAAATACCTTTTAATCAATGCAGCTCTGATTTTATCAGCTTGATCATTTGCTCTTAAACAAACACAATATCCCAGCCAAAAGGATTTGATTAAGCTTGTACATGGAAACATAACATGAACTTTTATTATCTTCACTTTACTGAGAGCAAAAGAATAGTGCTCAGTAGGTACTTATTTCAGACTTAAACCATCAGTGTCGGAGAGGAACTATTTAGTTTTATAATTGTGCTGGGCTCTACCTAGATAAAGATACATGTATAGATTTATACAAGAGAAATGCGTATGGAAGTACCCATGCGAGAAAGCAGCACATATGACAGATGCTAATTATATTGGCCTAATGCCATTCGGAAAGGTGCTTAGATACTGTAGCGATTGAGCAGTAGAAGAACAGAGTTTTGCAATGATGTTTTTTATTGCCTGAGAATGCCTCAAGCAGTGCAAATAGGACTTGGGCGGTAGATTCAAAGAACAAAATTTTCAATCTTCTGAACTCTAACCTCAGTATATGTGTTTTCTCATAGAATAAGGTGGGAAGGAGGATAAGCTACTGATGCCAGCTGTTGATGAAAGGCATATTTGTTCTTGAATCACTCTCTAAACAGTTTTCTCTGATGAGGATTGTGGTCTTCCTTTGCTGAGTGGGTGTCTGTCAGCAGCAGTTTGTCTTTCACAAGATGAGATTTTCGCTGAGAAATTAAAATTCTGTCATCGTGTGGACTTTAAATTCTTGTGCCTTACGATCTGCAACTGTTTGTGGGGCACTGTGTCTCATCCCTTACTCTTTCTCAGCAAGCACAGATGCCCAGTTGCGCTCTGTGAAACTCATGTTGAGGAATTTCCATTTCATAGAGGATGGTGGTAATCACTCTGCACAGTTTTCCAAACGTACGTGGAGTGTAAGTCATTCATTAATAGAGCCTTTAGTAAGATACTTGGGCTTTTCTGACTCTAATGGTAGGAAGTGTTCCACAACAAGAGTATAATTGTTCCTCACAGTTTTTGCTCTTTCATCTTTTTATTTTTCATTATATGACCTTTCCTCTTAACTTTTGGTCAGGCAGACCCTTAGCTGCATATTGTGTACACATCCAAAATGATTATGCAATGCTTTCTCCTTCCTTATCTTACTAACCAGATTGTTCATGGCCTGCAGTTCTGAGATTGCATGTTGGGAATGCAGAAATAGAGACTGTCACCTCTGTTGCATGGCATTTGGTTGTGAAGTTCCCAATAAATGGGTCAATAGTGAGCTCTGCGCGACTTACTTCTGGTAAAGAATGCACATATTGAAAGACTGCTTCACCTAGACAAGCAACTAAAACATGCTAACTAAACTAAAACCTCTATGATTAGCCCTTTATTTGGCTTGCTATGAGCTATTATTAAGAAATGCAGTAAGAAATTTGTTTGGAATTTTGTACTGTTTGAGAAAAAGTAAGCAATTCACCTTCTTTTAGAGTGAGATCCTGAAGTTAAATTCTTCACTCTGACGCTGAATAAAGCACTAGTGAACTCAGGGTTTGCACTGGGTAAGGTGAAACTGTGATTTGAAAGTCTCTTTTTTTTTTTCTTTGTAACTATAAATAAAAATAATCAGTTATCACTTTCCCAGAAAGTTTGAAGGAGGTAGAATGCTAATAATACCAGCATTTCCCAGTTACTTTGATAGATGACACCTATACTACTAGTTAATAGATAAAATCGTGTTAATTTCAAAGAATAAGGAGAACATAAAAGAGCCTTGTCCCCATATGCGGTTTTTAATGATTTTCATTATATCATTGATACATTAACAGGTACTGCAAGACACTTGCCAAAAGCTGTGACAGTTTCACAAGCAATTCAGTTATATTTATTCAGTCACCTTAGATATCTATCAAGCCTTTTGCAGTCATTAGGGGTAGTGTCTAAGCGTTGGACTTGGTTAACTTGAAGCAAAAATAGGTAGAGAAATTCAGAGAGAGGAAACTACATTTTCTTACATGTGGTTCTAAAGTAATTGAGAACTGCATGCTGCTGACTAGGGAATTTTGCTGGCTTGTCACAGTGCGCTCCCTGAGAAGCCATCTGTCCAGTGGCCCAGCCTTTTTCTTCTTATAGATGTTCTTTAAAGCAAGAGAAGTCGCAAATGTGACTTAGGAGGTTTACACTGCTATCACTCCTCTCACTCATCCAACCTGATCTGAAGCTAAAGAATGAAATTGAATCTCCAACATCACCTGTCTTGTACCTTATGGAGAACTAAAATTCAGGCCAAGTAAAGCAGAATTCATAGACATGCTGCATATCATTAGGTGTTGTGCTGTTGGGATTATCTTATACGTGAACCCAGGGAGTCAGTCTCAGAGCATCTGTGGGATTCCACATTTTAATACATGCCTGCCCACGCAGCTACACCTCCTTTGGGTGTCTGATTCTTTAACATTACTGAGCATGCTAGCCATTCTGCTGTCTGACCTACACAATATTCATGATTTTATCCTTTTACTCTTTTCCCCCAACAGTTTACTGTTGTGCATCATTCCCTTCATATACCAAGCGCGTCTGACAGACCTTGCCTCTTCCTATGACCTTCATACCTCTGAATCTCCTGTGCCTCTGCTACTCTTGATTCTTCTGTTGCCTTCCTTCCTCCCCTGCTGGAAAGAACCTTTTTTTTCTGACTGAGATTTTGGCTTCCTTTCTTTTTGAACTTGCACATTCTCTTTTAATTACAATTGATTATTGTTGGCTGTGGTTCATACTCATTTGTGAGATGTATGCTTCTGAACTGAATGCTGTGTTACATAAATCTATATATCTGCCTCAGAAAGATTATCCATACATTTGTCTGTTCCTTTTCAAAAGATTCTCTTTATTTTGAGCTATGTTTTAATTTGATTTGGTTTTTAAAAGAGTGTGGGTTTGGGATGGGGTGTCTTACTTTCAATACTGTTTAAAGATTTAACGAAAACTTCCTATAACAATTTTTCAGTGTTTTTTTCTGTTATCTTAGTATAACATTTGACGTTCTCAGATATGTTCTATTTTTCCTTCATTGCATATATTTTGTTCTATGGGCATGGCCCAGTCAAGTTGAACTGCAAGATTCTTTCTATATCTTGGCTGTCAATCAAGAAAAAAAGAAACAGAAAGATCTGTTGGGTTTATAAGGGGCCTAAAAGAAATACTAAGAGCCAGTACCAAATGCACTGATTCATAGGCTTTACTTCTGCTTTCATCCTGATCCTTACTATGAGTAATTTTATCTTGATGCTGGAGAGATCCTATGGAAATCAAGGTGTGTGTTCTATTTCTGTAACAAAAGATGCAAACGCTGCTCAAGAGAAATCTTGTTCCACAAGTCTCCTTCTTATAGTTGTACTTGCAATAGTCAGTAAGTTATAATTAAAATATCAGCTATAGGATTGTACTTACCAAAAACTTCTTTGCGCTGAAGAAAGTTCTTCATGTGAATGGCCCATAAGGCATGTATTTTTAATCACTCTGAACTATAAACATAGGTTTTATGAGTTGAAATGGTGCACACACCCAGAACTATTCTGACCTCACATGTACTGTGTTTTAAGACATTTATGTTATTTAAATGAGTAAGTTGCAATACATAACTCTAATTTAAATGATGAAAAATTATTGTTTTACCCTCAAGCAAGTAATCGTGTTCATCTTGAATCCTTTCCAGGTAGGCAAAATGGAGAATAAGAAAGCATAGCATTCCTACTGATAATGTGGAACATGACTAAAAAGGGTTTTGATGGTTTTTAATACAAATATGACATGTAGTTAATAAGTTTTATGTGATGCTTCAGAAAGTATACTTAATACCCTACGGGTCTTCAAATAAAAGTGAAGTAGAATTGAACTCTCTGTGCTGCCAGGTACTTTGTAATAGCTTCTTAAGACAGGACAATGATTTAATTGTAAGTCTTCTCTTAAAAAAAACAAAACACTAGTAGGTGTTCACAATGTGAAGATTAAGAACCTAATTTACCCATTCTCATTACTCTATTTACATCCTATTTGTACCTCCACAGTGTTACATGCCCCATGGAGTTCAGACTAGTATAAAAACTGAATAATGAAGTAGTGAAACAACTTCTTTTATATTGAGTACAATGTAGAATTGCAGTGGATTGTAAAAGCAGTTCTTTGCACTGACACCAGTTTAGCTTAAAGGAGGATCAAGTTTTCAACAAAATTACATTTTTGATTTTAAAAAGTTCTTGCTTTGAAGGAGTACAGCTACAACTCCTCTCCACACAGCTGACAAGTTTGCTGTGAAAAGCCGTCTCTTTTCAAGTGGTCTGCTAAAACTCTTAAAAGCTCTAGGTGAGAACTCAAAAAGTTCCTAACTTACCCTTAATTTACTTTTTTTCATACTAAAATGCAAAATTTTCTCTAAATAATATGTTTGTGGGAATTAACAGTTTCCGGAAAAATTCTACATAAAATATTTTAATGAATGGTTTAAGATAGCCAGCTCTGCCTTTCTGAATTTTAAAAAAAATTTCTTGCTTATACTAGCTTATAGCCTTTGTTTCTTACAATTTCAAAAGTGCCAGGTACATACATGGTATTACGCAGAACTTAAAAAAAGAAGAAAAATTGCTACATTTTTAAAAGAAATCATCTTAATTATAAGAAATTATGCTTATACTATAACATTAGCATGTTCAAAACCTTCCATTACTATACACAGTGTGGGAAAGAACTTTCAGTGACACTCATTAAATCCAAATCTATTCAGTAGAATTGCATAGATACTCTGTTTCGCAACTGTTAATTCATAATAGAAGAGAAACTTGCTGGAAGTTTGGTTCTTGAGCACCAGCTCAGCACCAAGGTATAGTGGGGGATTCCCTACATGTTCCAGACTTCAATCCAGGATTTCTAACATCTCCTTGATTCAGCTTCTAGACGAGAATAAGAGGTTTTCTGTCATTTTCAATGAGAGAAAGAAATGTCAGTTTAGGTCAGTTTGATGAAGCCTTAGGTTAGCAGTGATATGAAAAGACGTTGCTTGGTTTTATTCGCTATATTTTAACCATGGACACATTAGAATTATTATGAGAAGGACACAGACAAGTTGATAACAAATTGACTACTATATTACAGTTTTTAACCAAAATACTTTTACCAGAGTTAGTAAGAAACACATTTAACATATTCGGGATTTATCTGCACTACGAAACAGCATTGCTCAAATACTGTCCTTCATGGTAACATATCTGAGGAGAAAAACAAACAAGCAAAAAATCCATATTATTAAGCTGTTTCAGGAGGTAGAGTATAAATACATAGCTTATAAATCAAAACAAATTCCAATATTATGACTCCAATGTCAGTGACATTCAGTGCTCTTAGGAAGAAAGGACAGATATGTAATTTTGATTAAACCCATTGTGATACCTGATGAGTGTGCTCAGCCTCAACGAAAATCATTGAATTAGAAACAGGCGAAGCTTCTTGGTGTGTAGATTTTACTGACTGGCCGTATAAAACTTTTTCTATGTTGACCACCAGAGGGAGCCGGTGTTGTCACGTATTTGCAGTAGGTACCAAGTAAGAATAATGCTAAAGGTGAATTTTAAGGTCACAGATACCACACTTACGTAAATATTTTCAGTTCTTAAAGAATGCCATAGAATTAAACTTAGTTTACTGAGTTGTTTTGTTCAGCAGCTAAAAAAAGAACAATTTTTTTTTCTATTTTTTAAATCAATTTCATTGCAGATAGGAAAATGAAGGTAAAATTATATTTGCAGGTGATGCCACTGCAATGGCATCTTCCAAACATAAGCTCAAACTTTTACTCTAGGTGTTCTTGCAGAGGGTGGTGGGCGTGTTGGGTTGGCTGTCATATTACATAGGTATTGCCTGTATACTTATGGGAGCTGTGTCCAAGGTGTATGTGCTTAAGAACAAGTACATAGGAGTAGGTCAGGGTTAGTGCCAGTATAGAAAGACCTGTTCTGCTAGAAAGGTGTATCAGTTTGAGTTTTAGCATTTTAACAGCATGAGCAGGTCATTTTAGTACCCATCCTCTTTCACAACAAATTACTTCGTTACCAGCAACTCAAGTTATTCAGAGACTAAAATACAGAATTCAGGGACTCTCCAAATATCCCTAAATGTCTCTGCTGCACATAATAATGCTTGCTTTTTTAATTCCTTAGGATTGAAATGAGTGTTGTCTTTCTCACTGAGCAGCTGAATCTTTTCTTTTCCAGTGACAGGGCTGTAGAATGCTAAACTCTGAACTCATTCCATTTTTATCTTTAGAAGATGTGTTACTGGTCCAGAACTGAAACTTACTCTGGGCAGGTAAAATATGGGAAGAATATTCTAAATATATGAATGGGGAAAGGAAATATTTCTCTTTTTGTTCATTTTTAAGTGGAAGTACTTAAAGCTGTCTGTGGCAGCTGGAGTGCTCGAATAGGTGCCAAGGAAGAGTGATTGGTAGAGAAATTATCTAGTCCAAATTGTATGATGAATTGCAAAGGCCTATCAAGCATTTATTTATTAAACATATGGCTGTGCAATCTATCATATGTCCATCATCTGTCCCTGTATTCTGCATTTGTAAGGTAAACTCTGTAGTCATGATTTTCATATGCTCATCATTTATGTTTACAGCCCACTTTAAGCCCTCTTTATTGTTCCAGACCAGGATAAAAGTGCCTCTTTGTGAGAGTCAGGCTGGGTGTGTGTGTGTATAAGACAGCAGTTCTGTCTTCTCAACTTGGCCTCCAGTCACTGCCATGACTCTCAATATATATTTAGTACATGCACTAGGCACCATTTAACTTTCCATACTAAAATACATGTTATTTTAGAAGATAGAATGTAACTTATTCCATCCCTCCAAAATTACAGCCATGTTGTTTTCTAATGTCATTGCAAAACTATGAACTTCCCCCCTCAAGAACAGTGAGAAAAACTTACTGTCACTGTTTACACACTTCTTATTCAGATATCTCATGTATAGTCTGCACACTATAGGTGCACATATGTGCATATGCAGTCTGCTTCTGTATAGCACCTGTGTGGCTAGAGAAGTCTACTGTTAAAATGCATAAGAAGCTGACAGAACAAAAAATTACATAATTAATTCTTTGTGTGTCCAGAAGAGTTTACACATAATGAACTCTGCTAATCTTGCTGAGGTGGTGAAGGGTAATCTTGTATTTTTCTGTGCAACAATCATCTGTTTCATTCTTTATTCCTTGCTTATTGGATATTCTTCTGTGATGCTGTTTTCAAGTGGCGAATGACTGTTGAAAGGATCAAGCCCGGTAGCAAGAATGAGCTACTTTAGAAGTTGATAGCACACTGAATAGGTGTTAAGTACTGAGTCCTTGACCGTTTCTTGAACATGAAAGATTTATTTTTTTTTCCTGTTCAGTTCTAATAAGAAAATTGTAAATTTGGGTCACCAGATCTGCTTCATTTTCTCATTCCTTGAGAAAGTTCTGAAGAAGGAAACATGGTCCTGGGTAAAGGTAATACCAGTTGGAAAGGAGGTATTTTGTATTCCCTTACGTGTTCATTCTGCTGTTTGCCACAGTATTGGAAAAGATACCTGTGATATTGCAGACTTTGAGCCACAAGTCAGTCCTACTGTAAGAGAGAGAAATTCCTTTGAATGTAACAAAATATTTTCTGGTGACATTAAGTATGGGACTGGACTCGAGTGAATCAAGTAGTCTTTCTAGCCTCATTTCCTGATATTAAGTTTTTAACTGGTTATTTATTTCATAGAGTGTGGAATAAACCTTACCTTCATATTTCTTACCCTGACTAAATGTAAAGATGATGCTCTTCTAATTCCCTTGCAACCCAGCTCTGCAATACAACTGGTCTGTGGATAAACTATGAATGTTTATTCTAAGTGTAACCAAATTCCCTGTTTTCCTCTTCCTTAGTCAAAATAAGAGCAGTTTAACTCTGTGAGCCATACCTTTAATAACGCGGTGGCATCTTAAATGTACTCTGTTGTACTTGAACAGGAGAATATGAAGAAAACATCACACCCATACAAGTAGAGAGACTTAGGTTTTATCAGTAATAAACCAGACTAAACATCTGTGTCCAGCCAAGTACATGCATCAGGGTGGGAAGGCAGGGGTGTGTGAGAGAACTTTAATTCTGGGTACAAATTTGAAATTATGCTTGGTTTACACATTATGTACGGGTCAAATCAGGCCGTCAGGTTGGTATTTGAAATAGAATTGAAATTTGTAGTGCAAGATCCTACTGATTGAAATGAAGGCAATGCACAGAGAGCTACAGAAAGCAAAGTGTTGAAACTCTTTGTATTCTCTGCTCCAGGTAGCCGATAATACCCATACCAAAGTGCTTGTCCATCCTTAGAGATGCTCATATTCAGCTTTTCATATTACCACTTCTAAGTCAGTAAACACTGACTAAAATGCCTTACCTGCTTTCTTCTAAGAAATTGAGAATTCTGGCCATGCACATTCACTTGTGGGTTTTAGGGCCTGAGGGTGCAAAAGGCTAAGAGTAGAGACAGAGTCTCTTTTGTCAGCTCCTTTTGTGGATTCCATAATTGGTTCTTGGCATGGATAAAAGCATTACTTTCCAACCTACTGTACCATAAGCAAAGGTGGGGTGTAATGGAGGACAAAGACCTAAAACAAAGGAAGATGGAGTAAAGAATGAGAAAGGAAGGACTATAAGAGATAAATATTATTTTTTCTTTTAAGCCTATTGTGATTAAAAGATGAAAGTAAAGTTGCTAAATATATGGTAACCTCCCATAAACAGTGAAGGACTGGTAGGGGAGTATCTACTTGTTAGAGCAAATAAACGCAACGACTGATTTTTTTTAACTTCAGGCATCTAATGAAAATTATTATTGATATCTGTTTTTTAAAACATGTAGTTAGAATTTTTTCTTCTTTTCTCTCCTGTGATTGTTTCTTTCCTCAATTTTTTAAATTGGCAAGAAGTTAAAAACTAAAGTAGAAAATATTTTTTCAGTTTATGAAAACAAGAAAATTAATGGAGACATATTTTCAACATTCTATAGGTGTAACAGTCAACACTTTAAGAATTTAAGAATTCTTCTAAATACATTATAAGAATTGCGAAGAATTACATAAGGATTATAAAGAATGTAAGAAAAACTAATCTACTGGCTTTAAGTTCAAGATAAGAACTTTCTTTTCTTGGCTTGTACTTGTAAGAAATTAAGCATTTTGGAAGTTAAACAGACTCTTGTTCTTGACTTCTTATACAGAAAGCCTCACAGTAGACTGCTGAAGGCTGTGAAAGGGCCAGCCTGTATCACTACCTGGTGATGCCACGAGTAGAAACTATTTTGGGGACTATTGCAGGAATGCATTGGTATTTTGGTTTTATTCTAAAACTCTTTTTGGGTACTGCCTCTCTCTCAGACATGTTAAATCAATCTCAGGAGTGATACGGTTCTTTTTTACCATGTAAAATTTATCCTGCTTTCTCCCCAGAAAGAGGAAAGGGTTGTTTGGGTTTTTTTCCCAGAAGAAATCTTATGTGACTTAAACAAAACATATGTAGACATTTTCTTGATTATTTATAATTTAAAAGTATATTTTTTTACTTCTAAAACCTTTCTCTGCTTTCCTTCAGAAAATGGGAAGAATATGCTGATTAACTGACCAGTCAGTTAAAGAAACTTTTCCAAATGAAAACATTTGGTAAAAAAAGAAAAGAAAAACCAACCAACCAACCAGACAAACAAACAAAAAACATGCATATACTGCAATTTGCTTGTTTGCTCCACTGCCTTGTGGACATGCCCAGCTTCCTCTGTACCTGGCAGCTTTCCTGTTTTGTGTTCATCAAGCTAATCAATCAGATTCAGATGTTCCTCAAATACAATCATTTGTCTTCAGTTTGCTCTTACAAAAGACACAGATTGTACTAAAAAGGCTTTTCTTCATTTTTCAGGGTACATTAAATACATAGCACTATTCACAATACAAGGCTTTGGCAATGTATTGTTTGCATTCTTTTACACAAAAAAGCCTTGCGCGGGGAAACTCCTTGCAGTTTTTCCATGGAGTTAAATTTGTGCCTAGAAGACAATTAGCAGACTGAAGGCAATTGAGACAGAAGTCCTTAAACTTACATGCTGTAATGTGAAGAGTAGTAACAAACCACCAGCTTGATTCTGTGCTGGTCTGATAGAGGCCACTCTAAGCTGAGAGTTTTATAATCTCATACTGAATTTATGAGCAAACAGGAGAATGAAGGTAACAGTTGAGCATTACTGTACTAATTACTAACTGTACTGTACAAAGTGGAAAAGTGGCCAGTCACACCTGCTAAAAAAAATTTCTGAACACAATCCTTGCTGTTTTCAGGGAAAAAAAAATTATCTGGTTCTTTGGAGTCTAAAGGAGGAGGTGGTTTGTTTTTTTTTAACATACCCTTGTAGTTAGGGATAAGAAAGGGAAAGAAAGGGGATAATAATGGATAAAAAGGGGGGGAAAATAGATGGAGGAGAAAATCCAATAAGCTTCACCTTCTAGCTTTTCAAAACCAAAATGGATGTTAGGATTTGGGAATTTTTCCTTTTTTTTTTTTAGTTCTTTGTTTTCTTCTCCTCCTGCCCCAGACTCCATCAAGTAATTCCTTAAGCATTTCTTTTTGACTTCTGCATTAATGACTCAGCTGTCTGGTATCTAAACCCAGCTTTGCTATTGTTCATAGCATCCTTCCTTTAGGTATCCCTGATAGATAATAGAGAATGAGCTTTTATGTCAGCACATATATGAAGAAAGTCTTCTTGCTCTGTCCTTTTCCCTCTTCAGGAAACTTTTGGGACTGAAGTTCAGAGTTTTATCCTTCCTGACTAATTCAGGAGAAGTTGGCAGCCAGTTTAAAAGTTACTGGAGGGTTTCGTAGACTTATAAACCTACAACAGTGTGACCTTCTCAATCTAGTTTTTGTAGGAACTGAGGCTAAAAAGAAAGAAACTCAAAAGACATTTCCAAATTTGCTGTAGTAAGAGTGACCTTTTATGCTGATCCTAATTAAACCCATTAACTCCGGTGAAAAATTCCCCAAACTAGCTTGTCTGTTTTGAGGGCATGATAATAGTGAACCTTCAAATTCTAGAAATGATCCTGCTCCAGCAAAGCACGTAAGCATGCTTAATCAGGTACTCCATTATACAGCATGCATGTTATTATTGAATGAACTGTGTAACTGAAAGCCTTAAAACGCTTCACATGAATAAAAATGCAGACAAATTTTCCCTGTGGGGATTCATCCCATGCAGGAGATATCTGCAGCTTTGCATTTTAATCAGTGAGCGGTCCAATCTTCCTCCCATTGAAGTCAGTGGCAAAACCTAACTGCTGGAGTGGAAACAGGATCTGATACTAACAGTGCAAAATATGAAAGGGGAAGATTTATTCCAAGTGGGTGTTCAGATGATGACCTGTTTCTTGCATCAGGGTACTGTTCACCATAGCACCAGAGGTGACACTGCCATTAACATTTTACTATCAGGAAATCAGTACAGAGCATAACATGGAGTTACCACTCTTGCATGTTTGCATTTCTTCCTCCTGGTATTTCAGGTTAATAGTGAAAGAGAGCCCCAAGGCAAAGCAGGACTGATGAGATAATTGACTTCACAAGAGGACTATGAAAGAGCAGGCCAAATTCTGCTCTGACTTAAGTGTTCTCATCTCTGCTAATGTCTGAAATAATCTGATCTAGTCCATCTGCTGTCAAAGAGGAGTGGTGGCACGCCAGCAGAGCTCTTCTGTGAGCACTTTGTTCTCCGCCTGTCCAATATTCCCCTCCTTACTGTGCACCCAGGGAGAGATTCACTGTGCACTGCTGCAAAAGATAACCTCATGGCCAAAGCCTGCAGTGGAGTTCATGATACTCTGCAGTTGATTTTTGCCCCATGCAGTGCTTTCTTGGCTATGTTTCTGTTACTGGAAAAGAAGTCTGTCTCTTGCTATCTTTCAATGCAACCAATTGCCTTTAAGGGCAGCAATGTCTGTGGCTCTTTTCTGCTCACGTAGCCTGCTATATTTTAGGTGGTGAGTGTGCTTGGCTTGCATTGTCCTGGCCTTGCTACCCTCGGTTTGCTTTTGCCCCAGCATGAGAGTGTGGTCTTTATAGTGCCTAGGAAGTGTCCTTTGAAAGTGGCACAATACCCCTGTGGAGGATACCACAAAAGATCTTCAGGGAGGTGCTTAGCATACTCTGGTCCTCAGTTTTTTTCACTGCAAGAATAATTTGTTCTTTGCTGGGCGGCTTCAGAAGGCAAAATATCTTAGTGATGAGAAGTGTTCAGGTACTCCCAGCAGTCCACTCCACTGTCTTGTACTGACATCACTGGACATCTTAACAGCTATGAGAAATAGGATTGAAGAGTAATCAAGTGTGAATGTGCAGTAAAATGTATAAAAAATAAACTCAGAAAAGAAGCATGCTTTTGTAGGTT
This sequence comes from Nycticryphes semicollaris, assembly GCA_013400055.1. Classification (NCBI taxonomy): domain Eukaryota; kingdom Metazoa; phylum Chordata; class Aves; order Charadriiformes; family Rostratulidae; genus Nycticryphes; species Nycticryphes semicollaris. Next base: position 150,073 of record VXBJ01003851.1, read on the forward strand.
AAAATATTTCTAGAAATATAATTAACTAAGTAAACCACCAGCCAAAATATATGGAAAAGCCTATTTGTCTTTCAAGTTTGTAGAGGGAAGCAGTTATTCCATTTATCAGGAGGTCCAAGAGAAGTCACTTAATGTACATCAAAAGATTTCAGAGGAGAGCTTTGTATCTTTATAGCACAGAGGTGTATGAAAATGTTTTCATATCTATATTTGGAGCTAGCTGCCGAAAATCTGCTGTGAAAGTATTTACGTTATTGGTGGTTTGGCTGAAGCATATTTTGGCCAATTAAATGGAGTTATTTTGTGCCATCCTAATTCTAAGTTAAACAGGTGGTTTGCGCGTGAAACATTTAATTTTCTCAGGGTTCTATCTGACTTGAGATGCTAAATAGATGCTATCCTATATAAAGAGATGCTGTATAGATGCTATCCTATACAAAGATAGGTGATGTTAGGGAAAAGGATGGATGGACTGATGGGGGAACTGAAGAGCGACATCACATATCTGAATGGACTGAAGTGCTGTGAGGATGGATAAGAAAAAAATTCACAGGCATAATGAAGTCCCATTTTTTTCACCACCATGCTAGCCTGAAGTTCACTCAGTGTCTGGTATTAAGTAAAACTGGTATTTGTTGCCATTACCACCTAGTAAGTCCGTTGTCATGAAGGTACTAAAAGTATTTTTCCTTTTTTGTGCAGCAGTTCTCAATAGAAGTGCTTACACACCCAAGGCAAGTATACTTTACACACCCAAGGCAAGTATACTTTGTCCCCATAAACAGAAAATCTTTAATTTTTTGTAAGCAGTACCTAATGGCTTCACTAATTAGGTAGCTTATTACAGATAGACCTGATTCTCTTCCAAACATCCTAAATTTTAAATCACTTTTAATCAGAAATAAATACACAACTGTGAGTGTAATGGTGTCTCTATAGTATGGGAAGAGCTCGTAAATCCCAGAAGTGAGTGCGTCTGTATGTATGTGCATGTGTACTTGGTTTAGAGTTGGGTTTTTTTGTCTCCTCTTTGCTGAGTGTGCTGGCAGCTAGTCTCTGGGGAAGGAAGGTATAATTACAATGCAAAAGTGTTTTATGTTTTCTCTGTTTCTTTTCATATGCTGGAAATGCGAAACTCTACTAGAGATTTTATGGAATTGTAAACAGACAAACTAAGGAAGAGAATGAATTGATAGATGCATGAGGGGGAAAAATGATGAAGTTTAAAAAGAAAATTTGAGCAATTGCCCTATTTTCTGTGGTCCTAAAAAGCACCTAATAAAGCATGGTTTTATTGCATAGGTGCAGTATTTATTTCTGGATTTAATCGTTACACCACATACACTTTTTGGGCAATTTTATAGTGTGTGTCCTCTAAGGTGGCTCATGAAAATCACATTCACAGTACATTTATTTAGATTCAGCAGTGTGCTTGAATGGAAGCCGACCACCTCTGTAAAGGATACAGATTGCCAAAATCTATCACTTAAGATTAATAATTGCCAGCAAAATGTGGAGGGTGGCTTATTTCTTCACCAGGGTCATTATGTTGGGCAGTCTTTAGTTTTGTATCTAGTTTTTCCTTTCCCACAAAGTCCTCCAAAGGGCTCAATTATTGATCATGGCAAGTTACCAGTGTTACACATGATGATTTATGAAGTGCAAGTCTGAAGCTATCTATTATATGGTCTTAAATATATTTCCATATTATCCTGCTCTGTTAACCTACATTGTCTGCTTTTTCGTAGTCTTTTTGAACTGCACAGATTAGGCACCCTGCCCCTCTCCTGACAGCTAAGCAAAGGAAGAGACTAGAGCCAGGAAAGCACCTTGTGAGTTGTTCTGGCTTGCTGTTATGTTACCTTCAGATAGTGAACACCAGAAACTGTTGTGAAAGTATCCCCATCAAACTTCATTGTGTACAAAAGGAAATAAACGACACACACTACTGACTCATTTTTTAAAATCTATCCTTCTCCAAGCCAAATGGCAACGTTCTCTAGTTAATCAAGGGAAGATCTACTTTGACACAAGATCCTTTTCCTGTCAAAGAGCATTTTGCTCTTCATGTTGCTTTTGTGACATCTGATCCCTATGAATGAGGAAGGCTGGATGCTGGCTGTGGTGTGGACTTGTCAGAGCCTCAAAACAAGGCTTTTATAGAAGCAAGGAACTAGTAGGTTCAAGAGAGTGCCAAAAAGGAGAGAATGAAAAGTAGTTCAGCAATAACAGCAGCATTCTAGGTCAAATGGGTTTTGCAGAGCTTGAGAGGCTTTTTCAGTCATTGAAGAAAGGACTGTGGGAAAGAAATGGGCATAAAGTCCGATATGTTAATTTTTCCCTGTCTGAAAATCTGTGTTGTATTAGTTCAGAAATGTTTATTTACTTGTTTTGCATGTGGTAAAAATAAAAGTCTGAAATGGGAGAGGGTAGCAGATGTTTACTTGAAGTGGTAGTTTCCTCTGAGTCCTTGTAGAGGCGGCAGTCAGTCTTACCTAGTGTTGTTTTGAGAGAGAGACTTCATAATAATTTTCAGCATGTATTTGAAGGGGAAATCAAACATTAGTTCATAGACCTTCACAGTTGCTTGTACATGGGAAAAACAATGGAGGGACTGGGATACTATTCAGTTTCCAATCCTGGCTTGATCCTATCTTGTATTGCCTTTGGTGTATGAAACACCGTTGCCAAAAAAAAAAAAAGCTGTTGTACAAGTTGCAATACCGTTGTGTTGTGATATCAACTAACAGCAGGCAGGTTTAACCTCAAGGGAAGTGCTTAACTACCTCAAATTGGTAATGCAGGTTAAACGAGTCCACATCGCATTTATTTTTCAACCATAGGAGAGTATGTCTAGGTAGTTAAGTTAACAGTGATTAGCTTGGTATTGACTGTGGAAATGCTGAACATTCACAGGGTGTATCAAATAATACTCTATGTGGACTTTTGTGATGAAATGTCTGGTGAGACATGTCCTTTGTGAGTCTTTTAATTTTTATTACTGGCTAGCATGTAAAGGAATGGATTAACTTCTGTTTGCAGGTTTTGTATAGTTAAGAGTGACTTCAATTAAAGAACCTGCTGGAAAACATGAGCATGGAACATAAGACTAGAAAGGAGTCTGAAACTGTCTTCTTATATGAGAACTGGGAGTTACATGCAGGACTGTGAGTAAGCAACGTGCCCTTGTGGTGGTGAAGCACTACCCACAGACTGGGTTGCACTAGCAAGAGCATAGCCAGCAGGAAAATAGTTACAACCTTTTATTTGGCTACCATGATCTGTGTCCATTGACCAAAAGTGGATTCAGATTTGAGTTCTGTGGAACAAGATAGTGAAAAGCCAGAGCAGAAGCAGCACAGTGTGGCAGAAGGCAACAAAAATGTACATGAAGGTGCAGAGGCAACAGGGCTTGTTCAGCCTGCAGGAGGGAAGGGTAAAGATAATTTGAATGCTGTCTTGCACCTGAAGGAAAAGGAAGAGCAAGCCAGACTGAGATTCGCTGAAAAAGGCTAGGACTGCTACAGTGACAAGTAGCACCTAGAAAAATTTCAATTTGGCATAAAACCAGTATTCTTTATCAGGAAGAGCATTAAACGTTCCCCAGGGAATTATTTGTTATTTCCCAGTGAGTCTGTGAAGTGCTTGGAGTTTTTAAAAACTCAGGTGCTCAGGGTCCTGAGCAACCTCGTCTAAGCTGGAAGTTAGGTTTGATTTGAGGAGGATGTTGAAGTAGGTGATCTCCAGAGGTTCTTTTGAAATGAAATTATTCTCTGATTCTATCACCTAAATGAGCTGAGCCGACATTCAGCTGTTGTACATCCTCATTTTGGAGGAGGGCTGGAGCTGCAGAGCATGATTCCTCACCTCAGCATTTCCTGGCTTCACCTTCAGTTTCTGCAAGGCAGTTAAAGCACCTTAGAGCTTCATCCATTCCCCCACTGCTCTCGTGCTATTGTTAATGTACAGCTGTGGTCATTTATTTTCTCTTTGCTTCTCTTCATTTTTAAACAATGAAAGCATGTGTATAGGCTCAAATATGCTAAGAAGCATATTGGATTAAAGTAGTCTTAACTGTGATAAATAGAGAGAAGACTGCCTGTTCTGTCTTGTGCTTTAAATGCTTGCTGAATGGTTTTTAACACCTATTCCTACATACAAGTTTTTGATCGATGACCCACATGAGTAAAGTGTAACCAGAACACATGACACCAGTGTGAAAACTGCTAAGGTAACCCTGTGTTGCCCATTTTCATCTCTTTTAATTGTCATAATAAATGGGGGAGTGGGGGGTTGCCCCATTTCTTCCACCAGCCTTCTTCCAAGTGTAAGAAAAAACTTACACTTTTTAAATAATGATCTTTTGTGATGGTCTAACTTTTTACTGCCAGTACAAATAATTAGAGCTGTTTCTTTCTCTTGCCAGAAGATTTGCATACTATCAGTGAAATAATTATGTTGTAATTTGGGGATCATTATAAGAGTTAATATTCTTTAACATCATGAAATTTGTGATACTTTTTACAACTTCATTGTAATAGACCATTTGAACTACAGCAAAGCAATTTTAGTCCACAAAATGAAAGTTTTTTGGCAGTGGAACAAGTGATGAAAGAAATTGGAAAATAATTACCAACCTTTTAGCAAGAACTCAAAGGAATTAGAGGAACTCGGCATTTCTCAAACTGTTACGAAGTTCATACCATTCACCATGTAGAAGTTAAATCAACGTTTACCTATTGAAAAATGCTTTTGGATATACTGTTTCTGTCATTACTGAAAGTGACAATAAACCACCAACAGTGCTTTAAAACCAGAAGGTCACAGCACTTGGCGAACAGTTCTAGTCTGAGACTTCCATCCTGTACTCATTGGACTCAGAGACAGTGATGGCTTGAGCTTTGGTGACTGATTTTGTAAGTATGACTAGGATATGCGTCTTTTGAACACTTAGATCTGATTCTAATCCCAGTCAAAATTGGTGGTAGTTATTTTCATAGTAGTAATCAAAGTGAGTATTTTACCTATGGTAGTCTTTGTTTATTGAGCTAAATTGTCATTTCTGAAAGGGCTGATTAGCATTTAAACCAGTTGAGGTTTATCTGTCTCCCTATCATTGGCATTCTGCATGAGTAATGTGTACACATATGCGTTATCAAGCTGCGCAAGTGCAGATACAACTCCTCTAAACTCAGAGTTCAGTGTTTTCCTAATTACTTACAGCCTATTGAGATTAAAGCGACAAGATCTGTTTTGTGCTAAACAAGTAGCTCACATTCTTTACTGATGAGCTACTCTCCTCTTTCCCTCTCGATGATCACGGGCAACATTCTTGCAAATAGGCGTCCCAGTGCCTGTCCGTCCCCAGTCTCCCCCAAGAAAGCCTTTGTAACTTATGGTTGACCTAATTGTGCAGCAACAGTGCTGCTGCTGCTAAGCAGGGGAGATCCCTGGTATGACACTGACGTGGGCTTTGCACAGTCTGCAACCTGGAGCAGGACATAGGTAAGTGGAATGCAGGGCATTGAGGGATGCACTCCAATTTCACTTGCGGGTGAGACATCCCACAGAGATTTCAGTATGATATGGAGACCGTGGGTCAAGTTCTACACCCTTTTCTATATCACACCCCAATTGAAGCCAGTGAATGGGGTCATGCTTTACTGAAAAAAAGATCTTGGCATTGTTAGGTATTTGGAAATGCAGACAGTCTTCTGTGGTGCAAGAGTATTTCAATAGTATATTTATTTGTAGCAGTTGTTATTTATGAGTCCAGTCCTGAAGCACTTGCTGAATATTTTTCTTAACTTGTGTTTGTCTATGTGAGGCCTTGGAAGATCAGAGCCCATACTGAAATTTTCTTAGTGTCATGACAGAGAGAAACAAATGCTGAGATTTTTCTTTATTTGATCAAGAAATAACCTCAGTAGCTGGCATCATTGTGATCACACAGTGCTTAGTGTGTGCTGGTTTTCTGTACATGTGCTCCCTCTGAGAATAAAATAGGCAAAAATTGCAACGATGAATCACATCTACTACTGCATGTTACCCAGTTCTCTGTGCAGAATTAAAAAGTTTTAAAAGGTCTTTTCTGACTCTTGGAGTCAAGACCACTCAGTGAAGTTGAGTGAGACTTTTTTTAATGTCGTGTGTCGTTATCCAGTAATACCCATCCATCTTCTCTTTGCCCCACTGGAGACTTAATCAAGCATGTGTAGAAAGAAGAACAGATTCTTGCTTAATCGATCCAAGGGTGGCCCAGCTTTAAAACAGGAATATTTTAGTACTGCTCTTAGCTGAAACAAGATTGTTAACATGACACAGAACCATAGCAGTTGTGCTTTATATGTGTGCTTTCATGTTCAGATGAGTAGTAGTGGAAATCAAAATGGTTTGCCTCAGCCAGCAACTCTATTCAGCACCATGTGTAAACTGTGTTAAAAATTAATGGGTCTTCTCACTGAAGATAATAGAATAGGGAAGCGCTTTAACTAAATTATAGGCTTGAAGAATGGGGAACATCCTGGTTTTGCTTGAACCACAGGGAATTTAATTGTTCAATAGAAAGATATCTTTCTGTAGTTTTGTCCTTCAGGATGAAACTGCTGTTGAATGAGGAGGTTCTTATATTAGACTGGATGATTCAGCTGCGAAGATCGAGACATAACAGATAGAGATTGACTCAAAAGTGAACCCTGATAAATAAGGGAATTGGGGTTTGTTTTGTTTGTCAATATATGGAAAGAATGGGCTGGGGGGTGGAGATCCGGCTGTACAGCAGCTTGCTGAATCGTATCAGGGAAACACTCAAGTGTTGTTACTGCAGAACTGTGCGACCAAAAGGATCTAAATGCATGAGCAGAAAGATGCAGGAAATATTTGCAGACAGACAAGAAGAGGATGAGGAAATGAGAGAGACAGCTATGGAGGAAAAGCCTGCCATCCTTGTGTCAGGAACTGGAAGTAACTACTTTGCTATAAATTGCTGTACCAGGTATACAGTGGAGGAATCTATGGCATCCTGGTGACAATAGACGTGGCCTGTCTTATATAGAGGTCTCTTTGCATCATGATATACTGCATTGTGCATTACTTCAAAATCTTCCTCTGTGCTTTTAGTCTTCAATTTCCACTCTTTAATTTCTTTTCTATCCCACTTTCTTCTGGCTTTAACATATTGTAGCTTTTGCTAATCCTTTGGTGTTGGGTTGCTACTGGGTTGGTTTTTTTGAAGGCCAAGCAGGTCATGTACTTCTACCTGTTCATTTACCATCTATTTTTGGGGGGGGGTTATTATTTGGTGTTTAACATCAAATTATTTATATTTTTCCCTGACATTGGTGTCTTCCTAAGTGTAGTTCTGTCATGAGCCCACTCTACACTGTTCAGAGACACCCACTTATTTCCTGTAATTGCCATTTTTAGATGGAACGGTCTCTTGGATTAAATCTGGAAGCTAGGGCTAATGTTATAGAAAATAAGGTCAAAAAAAATCAAGTAACTTTACTTCCACAATCACAATAGAGCCTTTGGATCATCTTCCATCATTAATATCAATGCTTGACAGCACTTACAACTTTAATCTTGATTTGTAACCCTCCGAATTTTATTGCTTCTGCTGTCAGAAATCAATTTCAGTACTTAATGGCATCTTGTAACCTCAGTCAAGGAGAATGTTGATTTGATTTTTATTTCAGTTGTGCTCGAAGTTTCACTGCTAAGCTTCACCTTTACAAAATTATTTCTATGACATTTTTTAACAAAGTCATTTTCAGTTGTCTGACTTGAAGAAAAAACTGTTGCATATACAGCATAATACAGAAGTATTTCTCTCTATTGATCATTTTTATTGACCTGTAGTTTCATGTATGCTTCAAAAAGTTGCAGTTTCTGACCCTGAAAAACAGTCAAGTGTACCTTTAATCTCAGTCACGTTTGTAGACCTGAGACTTCTCATATAATTAACATCCACCACAACTGTCTACAGGATCAGACCATAAACTGTTGTTTAATCTTCCTTTTGCTTACTAAGGCTGAAGGAGACAATGTAGCACACTTATAATTCCAAATTAAACATTTAGATTAGTCTTTATTGATTCCTTTTGATCAAAAGAAGTGTGTTTGGGCTTGATTCTGTCTTCAGCCACTCAATAATATCAGTCATTGAAATTATTCACCTTGCTGGGAGTTCCCTGTTAATGGCATAATTGCAGGATGGAGTCTGGAGTTGTACATTTCTTAAGGGAAATAACAAAACAGCATTTTTCACCCAAATAAAAACCCAAAACAAAAACCCGCGTAGCTTATAGGAACCAAACTAAATCAACATGTGAAAAATTGTAATAATTGTACCATGTCTAGTTTTCTCTCAAAATTTCTAACTTGTAATAGAGTTAAACATGCCAAGGACATATCCCTTGATCTCCTTTATAAATAAGTAAATATGGGAGAAGGTTCTGCTTTAAGCACAGTAGTGTCTACTTTTCTGTACAGTATTAGTAAGTTTTGTATGCTTTAAGAAAGAGAAGATTGTTATTCTCCCTCTTAACGCATAGGAGATTGAAGGGCAGTAAAAAAAAGTGACACCAAGAGGGCCAGCAGTAGATTTACTTTTCCAGTTCAATGTCCTGACTGGGAAATGCTGCCCATTTTTACCTGTGTATAGACTTCTTACTGTAAATGTCATGATCTGTTTGGCAGCATGGAAGAGGAATAATAAGATTCTGTTGTCAGAAGCAACAACAGGAGTGATTTCTTGCACCGCATCGTTTAAACTTTGGCCTAATTCCCTAAGAAACTGTCCCTGGAAAGTTGTTTCTTCATGAAAGTAGGGGAACTTACTTGCTATGAAAGTTATAAAAGCCAAACTCTGTAGAACAGGTATAACAAAACATCTTTCTAAAAGCAAAGAAGGACAAAATTTTTGCCACTTTTCTAATCATCTTTATCCTATATACAAATATTGAGCTACATCCTACTATTTCTAATATATTTCATGTGTTTTTTTCCAATTACAAAGGAATAGCTCTGTGTTTGACTTATGTACTGATGACTTTCAGCTAACTTCCCTTGCTGTATTTCATTTAGAGAGCCTGCTGCCTGCACATGATAATGTTTATGTAGTGGATGACATGGTTCTGGAGCTATCAGAGGTGGAAGAAACAGCATCAGAAAGCAGCTGTTTTGCATCTGAAGACACCACGGAAGACTCGGGTGTTGTGAGCTCCCCATCTGACATTGTGTCTTTGGATTCACAAAATGACAGTATGAAGTTGAGAGACATCAAGCTGTTCAATGGCTACAGGGACTCAGCTGAGGCAGATACGACGTATGGCACAGAGACGTGCCCTATGAAGAATGCCTACTGCGATAGCAGATCTGACACTGTTCCACAGAGGTAAACATTTATTTGCAGCCAGCCCTTGGAAAACATCTTGCATGTCCTTCTTGTAGGGAATCATTTCAGAAAACCAACTTCTACTTTCTTCTGCTCTTTCATAAACCAGTACCAATGCCAAGTGACTCCTCCCAGTGAAGAGCTCACTGCCAAATCCCCTCTAGTGACATACCTGTAGCAACAGGCAAAGGTCACTTTTCTGTTTGAACTTGTAGTTACATTTCTTGCAAAAGACCGCTTGCTGCCCTCCAGAGTTGATTTCTTTGAGAAATCTCAAATAATTTTTTTACAGTTTGGTTTATTTTTTAGTTCTGATAGCATATGAAGTGCTTAAAATCTTACTGTATGTTGATCTAGAAAAATGACGTGCAGGTCATAAGCTGGAAAATTCATAAAGCAGAAAAATCCAAGCCACCGAAAGCAAGGTAGAAAAGGATTGTGTCCAATGAAATTTGGGGATTGATTTGTGGATGTGTGCATACATATATAAGTTCACCTAACGCTAACCTCGACTGGTTTTCTACCTTGGGTTTGGTGGGGTTTTTTTGTTGTGGATTTTTTTTTTTTATTTTGCATAAGCAATTTTTCCTGCAGTTTTTGCAAGAAAATACAAAAACTTGGAATATAACTAGAAACTGCCTTAAAGCACAAGCGATTCTGACACTGTTTGTTTGCCAAAACTCACATAGTTGGTGGCAGGGCTGCAAAGGGAACACAAAATTTATAGGATTTTGCAAATATAAACTGGCCAAATAGGAAGCTGTGCCTCCAGCGAGGAGGGTGGCCTGGTAATACTGACAGGGATCCACTCTGTGTGATGCTGCAGAGTCATGGGACAGGGGCCAGAAATTCCTCTGAATTCTCAGTTGACACAAAGTCTGTGCTTTCTGGTCTCTCTCCATTTAGCTGCTGATCTGTAGCCCCTTCATAAGAGCATGTATCATGGCCTAGTTATTTCCTTCCATGCATTTCTGAGGGAAAACTTCATCTTGGATCATGCAGTGGATGATAAATTATGGATGAATTGGGCTAAAGTCAGTATTTAAACTATTGGAACCATCTCAGGGCTTTTCGTTATCCATCAATATCAATGGGGACAAGATCAAGCCTCACAGATAATTGCTCAAGAAAACATTTTTCTCGTGATTTGTCCATTTAGAGTTTCTTAGGTCCTGATGTAATCTCTATTTGGAGAATTAGATAGGCTAGTATGGCAACTGCAATTAACATTCCAGACCTGATCCAAAAAAGCAACCCATTAATTTCAGTAGACTTAGATTTGGCCTTGTAAGTTAACTAAGCAATCCCAATTTTCCTCAGAATGCAGGATCTAAGCTGATTAGGAAAACACACATGCACATGGAGTGTCGAGGAAAGAAGTTACAGCAATGTTGAGCAATGACATCAAAGCAAAGCCCTGTAAGAACAATCCTAATCAGCAAAAAATATGTTGGACTTTTTATGGTTTTTTTAGTCAAAAGATTGACGAAGGGTCATTAAGTGACACAGTCCCTCTTGGAAGTCAGTATTCTCTCCATCTTTCTCTTCAGCCAAAGATACAAAGATTCTGTACCTTGCATTGAGATTTGCCTTTGACACACAAACACACAAAATGTTTAGTAGTTGGAAAGAGCGCTCATAGAAGAGACAATGGGACATTTCACAAGCCAGCCAGCAGGGCTCCTGCTCAGGGCTCTTGCTGAGCCAAAGGAGTGGAAGCTGGAAGCATAGTGTGGCATACTGCCCGTGGCAGTCAGGGAGATGATTACTCCCCCTGCTGAGCCCCTGTGAGGCAGGTACTTTAGTACCAGTGCCCAGACTTGGGCCCCCAGTTCAAGAGAGAGGGTCCAGAGGAGAGCCACTGAGAGGGCTGGGGTGCTGGAGCACACAAGGTGAGAGGGAGAGGAGGAAACTGGGTTGTTCACCTTACAAAAGCAGTGTGGGTGAGAAGGGACCTGCTTGCAAGTCTTTCCCTAAACAAAAGGAGGACTATGAAGCTTTTCAGGGACACACGATGAAGGGATAAGAGGCAACTGTCACCAGCTGCTGTAAAGGAAATAAAACTTGAATATAAGGAGGAAATACTTCAAAAAAGGAGCGGTTAAATGGTGGAAGAGGTTGCCCACAGAGGTCGAGGAACCTCCCTGTCTCAGAGGTGCTAAGAATTAGGCCAGGTGAAATCTGGTCTTGCCTAGAAATTAGCCCAGCTTGGAGCAAGTGATTGGGCTAGGCTTCCAACTTCATCTTTTCTATGATTTTATTGTGCTAAATATTCTGTAATTATCTAATATGACCATTATTTTAAAAGAGTGGGTTTAGACTGAAATAGGAGACAGTTATTGCTGTTTGGCTAGTGCGGTCATTTTTCCTAAATGCTATTTATTTTTTAGGCTCTGGGACAGCAAAATTGCTTCAGATCAACTTTAGGGTATAGCAGAAATGTAACATTTGTGATTCCTTTGAATCTTATGTCAGCAACTACTTCAGATTGCCACAGCAGTGATACTGATAATAACATCTTTTAAACTTTTATGCCCTGTATGTGCCAGTAATATTTGAAGGTAAATCCAGTTCCAATCCTAACCTATGTTTGTAAACAAACCAGCTTTGAAAATTGTGCTCATCTAAATCCTTTTGAGGTCAACTTGCTAAGTTTTCAAAAGCCACTTCCTAAGTCTAGAGGGAATGAAAAAAATAAGGCATTTTTTTAAACCTATTTGTATGAAATTTTTGTTTTAGTGGAACGTAAATAAATTCTGAGTACAATTTTGAGTACAGCCAAATTTAGAGGACATCAATTTCAACTTACACTCTCAGAACAGCTGCCACCCCACTAATAAAATCTGTTGGGAGCTCTGAGATTGTATGTAGTTTTTGTTATGAATGGGCTACTTTCAGGACCAAATCAGCCTCCTAAATTCCTAGACAAGTCAAAGTGCAGTTCATGTGAATAATAGATACCAATTTTAATAGAGTTTTAAATATATTTCATAAGCTACAAAACTTAAAGGAAAATTTTACATGGGGTTTATTCATTCCTTTCTATCTTCTTCTAGTCTGCGTACCAAGACCTAAATAAATTGTAAAAGAAAGATAAGAACAAAGAAATTGGGAGAGCATATCACTACTGTGAAGTAGCAGGTTTTAGCAGCAGTAAATGAGACTCCTCCTTGAGTCTGAGCTCCACTCAAGTCAGAAATTTTATTTAGTGACTAATTTGGCTGAGGCTTGAGAAAAAGGGGGTAATAAGAATAATGAAAATATTTAATCTGTCATTTTAAAATGTAAAGATGACTAAAATTTGAGCTTTTCACCCAGTGAAATAACTAATTCCTAAAAATTTGTGATGCTTTATACTAAAATCGTTTTGTACTCTTGGGCTGAGAAAAGTATGCTTAAAATGGAAGCAAATTATATTTGGAGTGTGAAGGGCTATAAAGAAAGTCCAAGTAGTATTTTGTACATGTACTGTGAAGAACTGCAGTGAAGGGTGGAATCAAGTCCACAGTTCTTACTTTGGTGTGGTTCAGAGGCTTAGCCTGTGCTCCAAGAGGTCAAGCCATGTTGCTTGCATTGGTTAATTGTGCATTTAGTTTTAAATGAATTTTTCTTAGAATTTCTGGAACTGGTTACTGGCTGGCCTGGGTGGTTTCTGTGTAGTCAAAATGCCTGATAGCATTAAAATATCACAGCAGGGTCTGCATTTCATCTGTCACTGAAGTTAAGGAAAGTTGTGAGCATATAGGGGTATAGTCTTCAACGTGGAATGGGTTTGTCTGCCATAATAGTATGGCTGGGTCAGAAATGGCATGTACCATGGGCTTTGCACACACCAACATGACAGACAACCACAGCAGAGTTCAAATCTCATTCAGCTCCCAGGGCACAGAAACAGAAATTTCTAAAAGAAGGTCCCCCAGTTCCAGGGTTTCCAAGCTGGGATTTTTCTTCCATGTTTTTATTTTGTAGTACGTGGGAACAACCTACAAGTGCACTCTTTTTTTGGGTTTGTTTTTTTTTTTTTGTTGGTTGTTTGGTTGGTTTGGTTTGGGATTCTCGTTCAAGCAATTTTAATCCAAATACATGTATTAATTAGCATGTAGAATATCAAATCAGATACCAAACCACTCTAGCTCTACCCTTGGCTCTGCCTGTAACCTGTTAAACCATCTTTGTCTGTCTCTGATATCCCCTTCAGCCACTGACTGGGTGTTTTTTATGGTAAAAACCATAGTGCAGCTATCATATCTCATGATATGTTTGTACAGTGCCTGGTGGAGCAGAATCCAGACCTCAGCTGGAGGTGCCAAGGGCTAACCCTATATAAATAATGGACTACATGCAATGTTTGGCTGTGGATGTTTTAATATTAACTGCTGACTGTGAACACTCTACTACATAGTTTGCTCTCTTCATATCCTTCCTTAGAGTTGATTTCTTTGTGTTATGTATCTGTTCACCAAATTTTAATATATAGTGTTAAATGAGTAACAAGAAAACCACAGAGAAGCTGAAATGTTGCTTATGTAGCAGTAAGTACATCTCATGATCTCACGATGTTGCAACTCTGTCCTCCCATACCCCCTCCTTTCCCATCCCTTGTGTGGTGTCATCACGCAAGCTCCTACGGGCAGGGATCAGACAATTTTATAAGCCCGTAAAGCATCATGTGCACCTACTGTCTGGAGCTTTATAAATAATTACACATTAAAAATTATGTTAAAATAATGTTATTAGAGATGCTAGGTCACGCTCCCAAAAGTTAGGTAACATTAATATTAAGGCTGTCTGTGTAACCTTAGTTTCCCCCCTTTAACCTTAATTCTCCCCCTTTTGCCCAGTATTATAAGGTCTCTAGTTAAAGTGATCATATTCTATTTTGGTTTATTTTCTTTCTATGTTTCAAGTTTAAGAGCTCAATTAGTAAAACAGGTATAGCACTGTTTACTCTCAGTTCAAATTCTTTTCTGGAGACAGGACTACTTAATTTCCTTTGGCTCTTTTTATCTTAGTCATCACACAGGTATCCATTTGCCATGCAGACTTTATTTCATTTCTCTGCACAGTACTCACGTGAGATGAAAAAAGCGGCATTATCCTGTTTTAGAGAAGGAGAGCTGATGCACAAAGAGTCAAGGAGAACTAGTGACCAGTTAGATGACGCAGGAGCTCTTTTTCAGAGGACTAAGCTTTAAATAGAATTTAATATATCACAATGCAGCTCTCCTTTTCATCCAAGTACTGTTCTTGGAAGGCATTTAACCATTTTGGCTGAAACAAAATAGTAGAATGATCATGGGCATGATATAAATCACTGCATTTGGACTGCCACCTGGCAAAGATGTATAATTTCTGAAAGTTACAAGCAATGGAAATCAGGGTTTTAAATGGGGTCTTAAGAGTGAGTGGTTCCATGAGCTTCTCTCAGAGCAGGAAAAACACTTTAAAATGCCCTTTTTTTTAAATTACTTTTAAAAGGTTTTAAATGTATTAAAATATTTTAAAAGTGGAAGTATTTTAAAATGTAAAGGGAACTTGGCAGTTACAAAGCTAAATAAATACAGACTTGCCTGGGACAAAAAGATAAAATACCTTCCAAAGGTCTGAAAGGGGTTTTCCCCTCCCTTGAGTTTCTGTTTCAGTAGCCATGAGAGCAGAATATTTTTTCACGTACAGCTAGTGGAGGGCATAGGGTGGGGGTGGGGGAACCCTCCTGAGGTTGCTTCATGCTGTGGATCTGGACAGGGATAATCCCATTTCCTCCTTTTCTTTTGGGAGAATTTGTTACCTTTGGCTCTGGTTGGGGTAGTTGAAGGAACTGAGAGGAGAAGAGTCCTCTTTGTAAACAACCTGAGAAATACTCTCTGTTTTTTTACAAAACTTTAGGGTATTGATGAGTTAGTTTAAAACAAAAGCTTGAGAGGATAGCAGTGGGTGACCTTGTTCTGCTTAATTTTCAACCCATTCAAATTCAAATGTTACAGGGTTTTGTATTCCACTTGTGAAGGGCGGCAGAGAGAGAAATCTGTAGCTAGAGAGAGAATTCAGTGATGAAGCTGGTTGGAGGAAATTAAAATCAAATAGTGAGTGACAGAAGGTAGGCAGGAAGGAAAGAGAAAAACAGTAATTAAAACCAGCAGTGTATGTAGGTATTATATATACCTCTTTGTGCACAAACACATTCTATATAATTACATGTCACTTGTAACTATCTCTGAGAAATATCAGAAAGTTTTAATCTATTATTTTTTTAATCTATTATAGCGTATTTTAGCTGGGTAGGCACAAGTTTTACTTTTTTGAACACAGAAATGAAGTTTTAAGGGGAGGAAGGTAGAGAAAGGGTTAAAGAGACAGGGAGAACTTCAGGGATGAAAAATTACTTAATTAAGATCCAGATGTCTGACAGATTTGCAAGCCTCTGCTTCTTACATAGTTTTGCTAATTTCATTCCTTATCTCTGGCTTTCCCTTTCCCCTTGTTCCAGAAAACTCTTTAAATTTGGATACTCTCCTGCACTTTTTGCTGGCAAATCTTCACGGAGGGAAGATACTAATGATATTATGGTTAAGTAATAGATATTCACAGTCATTATAGAGCAAGAATCCAGATTATCCTTTCTGTTAAACTCATCCACTGGAAAAACGCCCTATGCTTTGGAGCTGTAAAATATTTCACGTGTTAGGAGGCAGCTTGGGTTGCTAAAGGTGTAGTGTTGGCTTCCTGGAGAGAAAGGCTCTGGTCCTTGTTCTGTTTCTTGTTTGTTTGTTTTTTTTTTTCCTGTGTAAACCAAGAGAAGTTATTTAACCTCACTGTGCCATCTTTTAACTTGCAGTGTTGTACCGCACGGGTGATGTGGCTGTATTAAGATTTAAATCATGCTAGTCCACTTTCCTGACTATTTCTGGCAATGCTGTCCGCCTGCGGGCTTTCCCGTTGAGAAGCTGCTGCCAGAGGCCCATGCAAGGAGGGGGGACCAGGGGCACGCTTCCAGCTGTATAGCAACTACAAGCTGCTGCCTATGCAGCAGGACCCTGGAACTGACATATGTCGGGGGACTCTGGAAGCTTAAATCACCCTACTATGTAACAAGCTTAGAGATTTCTAGCATGAAAACACAAAATGATACCAAGCAAAAGCATTTTCATTTGCTTTCTCTTCAGATTTTTGACTGGTAACCATGGAGGAGGACTGTAAAAGGACCATAAACCCAGCTGCTGCTGAAAAATTACTTCATTTTCCTCATCTATGTTTGCAAGTTCTTATTTTTAATTGGGTGGTGTTTTATGTGAAGGGACTACTGGACATGTGTGTTCCAGGATTGGAAAATAGTTTAATTCAATCTCTGGTGATGTTTATTCAGCGCAGATATAAATGCAGTCAAAAGACATTTATAAGTTTGATGCAGTCCCACAGAATTAGAACACAAACTAAAACACTTGGAATAGAAATTATACCTGTACCTTGCTCTCAAAAAATATGTGCAGCTATTCTTTTTAATTGCTCATTGAAGAACAAAGCAAGAATATGACTGTGTGCTTTTTCCCTTTCCTAGTTGCCTCCTACTTTCAGAAATCTTGCATCAAAGGCAAGTGATGGCTTTGCTATCTAATCAGTCCTAAATTGGTTGTTCAGTCTACAGATTTTGCCTTTTAACAGACTTTGGTCATTTGAACATTGAACTTTATACTCAAGTTCACAGGAGGCAGCGGAAATGGAAAATACTGCTGGTTAGGTCATAGCTTAGGAGACCAGAAAGAGCACCACTTACACTAGCTGCTTTCCTGCTGCTGTTGTATTCCTCCCTTGGAAAGAAACAGAAAAACATCATTGAGCCTAAGAAATGGAAAAATGGTCCCTAGATTTTTGTAAAGTTTTGGTTCATCTGGAAAATAGTTACCAGCATTGTTAAAGACTACTTTGCTGCATCACCCACAAAACCAAATATATAAACACAATGAGTTTACTTAATGCCATTTTTCTGGCCTGGTTGAATAGAAAGTTGTATTGAATAATATTGAAAAGCTTCAGCCGTACACTGCGCAACTTAACATCATTCAGCATTATTCTCTTTAACACCCACTTTGATATATACCCAAAGCAGAAGCATTTCTCTTTCCAGCATTTGTGTAAGATTCTGTGGATGTAAGATGCTGTGGATTCACTTTGAAGAGGACAAGTTTGGATACACGCAGACAGGTTAATGTAATTCCCCAGTGTCAGGCTGAGAAGACTGTCAGAGCTGGGAAAGGAGCCCAGATGATCCAGTGCTCATGCTAGAGTATCCACATCAGCTTTCCTTGTCGGTGAGTGCCTAAGGCACCATGTGAGAAGCTGAATGCTCTCAATGTCCATTGAACTGCCTCCTAGCAGTCACTATGTCCCTGTGTGTGCTACTGCATGGTGTGCCTGTCTGGATTTGACTCCATTACTTGCAATGGCTCCATTTTCCCTCCCCAGCTAGTAATTCACAGGAACCATATTCTCAAGTCTTGACAGAGCAAACTGCATGCAAAATGAGTGAGGCTTTCAGGTCATATTCAATTAACCTGAGAGATGTCTACTGCCATTTCTCCTTGCCTGCTGCCACTCCACCAGGACATTGAGCTCCCTGTTTTCCATACTATGTCTACCAACCCCAGACAGATGTCTTGAATATGCTACAGTATTTCAAATGGCACCAAGTGTCTGAGTTTAGACACTCTGAGTGTCTTCCTTAGTCCATTCTCTGCAGTTTACATAGATCTGTATTGTATTTAAACAGTTACAGTGGGAGTGGTGGTTTCTACCTCTGGTACCATACATGAGGCTCGCTAGAACTTCTGAGAGGTGCCCAAAGACACTTGGGTCAGTTTTATCATTTGCAGGTAATGCTGCTCTAATTATAACAAAATGGCAGCTTCTGTCATTGCAAATTCATTGTCTTACCACTGGTTTGCATTCTTTGTAATTCAGTATTTCCAGCTAGGTTCATCAGAGAATTTCCTCTCTTTCTTAGAATGTAAACTTTCTAATAAATGTCTGTTTCCCATGGCGCTAATTTGATGAAATGCTCCTGGAAGTTTCATTTTGTCTCCCAACTGCTCAAATGACTGCTGAGGAGTCATGCATTGTAGCCTGCACTCAGTGGAGCACTAAAGGCTGTAGTCTAGTAGTCACTTTGCTCCATTCTGTGCTCTTGCACAGCTCTCTGCTAATCTATAGAAGTAATAAGCACACAGACTTCCAAGAAACATGCACGTTTGCCGTTTTGAGCTTAGACTAAACACCAGTGCTGTATTTTTAGTGCCTCTCATTTTACCAGAAAGGCACTGTAAAGGTTATCAAGTNACTGTAAAGGTTATCAAGTTCTTCCCTAAGTCAAAAAAAAAAAAAAAAAGTGTGTGAGAAAACATTACTAGTAATGTTTATCCAGAATATAAAACATGGTATCGGAATAAGCCATATTTTTCTTGGATTCTGGCCAAAACAGAGCTGTCAGCAAAAGAGAAGTGTATAGGGTTAGAAGGGAAGAAGGCTGTGAAAAAAAAATATCAGAGGTTCTTTTGTTTTCCATTCCCAAATACTATTGTGAGAAAGAGTCCTCTTAGGCGTATTTATAAATCATGTGAGCTACTGGAAACTACCAGACCTTCACCTCACAAAACACGTATCACATTTTAAATTCCTGATGCTAAGAATTTTAAGAGCCCTGTGATTAATCTGTACCTTCTAGCTTACTTTGTAGGTGAGTTTGAAAATTAACTGAACAATAGCTCTCGTAGCAATTTGGAAATGCAGAATAAAAGATCTGCTTTTTTCTGAAGTTCCCTCTGTAAAAGCAAATAAGAATCCTTTCGATTTTCCTGCATTGTTCTCTTTCCTTCAGAAAAAATAAAAATCTGTGAATTGGATATTATCCAATTGCCTAGATAAGGAGATTGAAGCGGAGATTGAGGAGCAAATTGTGTATAGTCACTGCACGAGTGCACAGAGGATAGTGGGAGACCTCTGCTGACTGTTGCATCCATCAAGGGGAAGATAATTTTGCTACAGGAGTCATTGAAGGATGCCTATTGATTGACATGAGAAAAGAGCTGGTCAGTGCAGTGAACCCACTGCATATTTGAAGCCCAGGAATCCCTATTCCAGTCCCAAATACATTTTCCTAGATAAATTACCCATAAAATTCCCAAGCCAATAGTTTCCATTATTTCCTGGAGAAAGTCCAGCACAGACAACCTTAGTAGTACAAATTTTGGCTGTATTGAGGAACAGTTGGTCAATAGACAGAAAGATACAATCAGAAACCAAAAAAGATGGTGAGCTGGCATGGTGTTTATGAAATTAGGTCTTATTCTCCAATAGATACGGGCTTACACATTTTTCTTTGAAGAGATTGGAAACAACTTCTTCACAGTACCTTAGAGAAAGAATTTTAATGTGTATTAGTAATTTGCTTCCAGCCGTGGACCACGGTCCCACAAGATCAGCTTTGTAAAGGAGAAAGCAGTATTTGCCTTCCACGCTGGATAGACCTGTTGCTCAGCTGGTGCAGTTTCAATGATTCTCTCAGCAAAAACGCTCTTGCTGAGTTAGCAAATACATTGGTTTAGAAGGCACTCAGAGGAGTGTTTTTTATTAATTTTGGAAAAATTTCCACTGCAAAAACCGATAGGAAATTCAGTTGGTTCATTCTTTTTGCCACCTTCAAGCTAAGCTGTTTCTTTGCCAGACTTCTGTCCCAATCCAAATGCTGCAGTAAGCTTAAATCTTTTTGTCGGATTGCTCAGATGAGTGGTCTCAGTGATTTGTGTGTGTCTGTATGTGCGTGTGCTTCAAGGTACAGTAGGATTGCAGTTTTACAGCACCAGTTGCCTCTGGAGATTTCGACTGATTTGTGCCACCTTTCTCTTAATCCAGCAGGGGGAAAAGTCAGTTTACCACAAGTCTTGCAGTGTGTGTGCCGGGCCTGAGCATCACCTGTTCACATTGGCTTCTGGGGGTGTGCAGAGCTTGACAAAGCTCAGCTTAATGGCAAATGTTGGAAGAAATTGTAACAGTCGCAGAGCACTGCGTCTCTTCCTCTGTATTTAAACAACCGCTACATATTAGATTCCAGTTTAGGAAACCGCTTAGACACATAAGTAGCATTGCCACCTTGAATTTATCCCTGCTTAGGAAAAAGGATGTATATCTGAAAAAAAAATTTTGGATGGCTTCTTTGCAGATGTGTTTTGCTGTTTTCATTGATCCCACACACATTACACACATTAACTCGGCTTTATAAGCGCAAGATAGTTCAGGTGCAAGATGAATTGGATTCCAGGACTGCTACAAAAGACATAAAGAAAAGAAAGGTGAATGCAATATAAACAAATAAATATAAAATGAAGTAAAATAAAATACCTGATGCTTCAGTGTGCTTTCAGTTGCTCCTGCAAGGGAAAAATCAAACAGTAAAATAGTAAAAATGGAATCTACTCTTTTAGACACTATTTAGATCAATGCCAGGAAACATCCCTGCATTTTTTATTTAGATTGTTGTGTCATAGGGCAACAGAAAATGTCATTTTTCAACTAGCATTCAGTAAACTACCAAAAAAAATATGTCATCTGTCACTGTATTTCTGATATTACAGGTTTGATCTTGAAAAGGGCAAATCTGCTTCACCTGACTAGAGTTAGTTTAGGTGTGACTAGAATGAAAAATTATTTTTTCAATAGGCTGATCACAAGGGCAAAACTTAGATACAGTGTCACGGACAGCAATGTCTTAAATTCAGGTAAGGAACAGGTGGCTGGAAAAAAATGAATTGCCCAGCGTGAAATCCTAGCTTCAGTGACATAGATAGAAAAGCTCTGATGGTCAAGATTTTTCTTCCTAAGAAACAGAAGGTCTGTTGTGTAACAGGTTGCCACGTATATTCCTTTAATTTTCACTTTTTTCTGTTAGGATTTTTCTTAGTTTCATCTTCTTTTTCTTTTAATAAGCCAAGACAACATTTGCACTTGTTCTCATTTCAGACTCCTTTTAGACCATTGTACAACTTCATCAAAAGCCATGGAGTTATTTTCTGGCAAAAATCAGGCCCCTTGATGCGTTTCATTAGAAACAGCTCTCGAGGGATTAGTGTGTCTTTCCTCCCCCACTCCCTCCCCTCAGGATGCAGAGTGGTTGTCTAACAGTACTTAACTGTATTTAGTTTTCATTGCCATACAATTTTTCTTTAATTAGGGTGCAGATATACTGGCACAGTGTTTGCACAGGATGGCTAGTGGTCTGCTTTAAAATTGTATGGCTATGTAAAACCTTTGTCTTGGCATACGCTGCTTCACTGCAGCCCAGCTGAAATGTGTACTTCACAGTGTAGCCAGACCAGTTTTTTGCGACAGGCTTTATTAATCCTAATCTTTTGATCACCAGCACACTGAGTATGCTCTGGCACCACAGAGCCCCTTCCTAGATGCGGATGTCTCAGTGTGGCGGTCTGTGTCTCTCAGGCTGCATATTTTTCATACGTTGGGGAATGAGCTTCAGACCCTCAGTGGAACCAGAGGGGCTAAAGTGATAGTGTGTTTCAGAACAACGGTGCAAAGGGGGAGACCCAACCTTTTTCTTCTCTTTCATTTAGCAGGAGAGATGAAGGAATGGCTTCAGCTAAGCATGAGAATGAGGATATACTCATTGCTATGCAACTCCAGCAGACTTTGGCTGGCCTGGATGAAGATTTAGAAGGTAGGGAAGTGTGTTACCTCTGAAGTACAAACTGGAGAGGCAGAGACAGGAGGTGCAGAGTCAAACTGTGCTCTGAGACACCTGCGCGTTTCTCACCAAGATCGCTGGGAGCAACTCACAGGTCTGAGGCAGAATATGGTCTTCCCAAAGTGGCTGCTCTCCCTTTGCTTCTGGGGCAGCCACTCTGTACAGATTTGCACTGAATATTTTTCAGGCTGTTTATCAGATTGTCATTGTATTGCAGTGTCTGCTACCAAATGAACAGCAGTTTCTGGACACATTTTATGGGCCAAATTTGATACAATTTCATTGACTTCAATGAAGCAAAATCAGTTGTGAATTTAGCTCTGTTTAATGAATGATGCCTCTGTTTTATGTTTTATTATAATGAGGTGGAGAAGGAGGGGGCATTTTTGTACCCAATGCCTCCTCTGTATTACCAGACGTATTTTAAAGTTAAATATCAAAAAAATGAAAAGAAACAGTGGGAAGAGATAAAATGCCATATTTTGCTCCTCTTTTTGCTACTGTGCATAAAAATATTTCTCTACTAGTATTTTGTCACCAAATGATATTGAATACTTTTTAAAAACTTCCCATCTTTATTTCAGTACTTCTGCAGTGGACTTGATTCTGATTTAATTTCTGTGAGTTCTCTAACACTGCAATTTCTTAGCTTGTATGTTGTAACCCTTGATTTATACCAGCAAATTTGAGAGGAGAGTTAAGCTTCTTGCACAATGAGGCTTCTGGAGTCACTAGTAATGAAGGGTGAGAAGAATGGAGAAAAAATATAAGTACTGTTTCTTCGTTTGCTTGCTCAAGGAAATCCTTCAGCTGAGCTGTTATTACTAACCAGGTCTGGGAAACATAATTTGGAATTGTTCCTTGTTTCTCAGAAATGTTTCTCCTTTGGAGTCATGTGGTGAACTGTTTATCACTGAGAGAAGTTAGTCAAAGATAAGGTATGAACAATAGATTAAATTCTGCTTTCAGCTGCATTTGTGTGTTTCTCACTGGCTGAAGCAGGAGGACTGAAGGAATATTTGGCTGATCCTAATCAGTAACCAGACAATAAAAAGGACCCAGATATCTCCTTTTTTTGTGATACAGGCATAAATAGATTCCTGTTAGTTTTAGTGTAACTAAAATACTGCTTAAGCTTGTACTGGCTGTTTTTGTAATTTAAAGTCACGTTACCTAAATGCTGCCTATATGTAATGTTGGACATGTATTTTGCAGCAGCGGATGGTATAATTAACTCTGACTCCGAGTACATCAATGAAGTGTTGAGGACACATATAAGAAAAGTTGAGGCTGCCCAAGATGTTACCGTTTCTGTTCCAGTAACAATCATAGATGATGCTCCAGAAGTTAGCACCTCTAACTCAGCTGGAAGTCAAGAGACAGAGACAAGGGTTTCACAAAAAATCTCAGCTGAATTTGTTAATTCAGGAAACTTAACAAATAAAAACAACAATGCAGGTTCCTTTGATAAGGGACACAGAGGTGCTGGAGCCGTGTGTATGTCCAGAGACCGAATACATCAGCAACCATCTGAAAACGAATTCAGTCACTTGCCTGTGGAACAGAGAAGAGATATGTTTGAATCCCTCACATCTTCCTATGAAAAAAGAAGCGAAAAGAACTTCAGACTGGACCCTCCTCCCAAACATGGTATGAAGTCTGAGGAATGTAAATCTAAACTGACTCCATCTCACTCCAAGGCCACGGCTGAAATTAGTACCGCAAAAGAGAAGATAAATCCATTTAATGAATTTAGTAACAGGGAAAGACCTCTGAAAAAAAGTAAATCAGAATTAGAAATCAAATGGCCACCAGCAAAAAAAATGGAAGTAGAAGAAGTCCCATCAACACCCACATGGTGTCACCGTGCCCAGAATTCAGGAACAAACTATGAACCTAAAATAGGTTTGACAACCTTTAAAGTTGTCCCTCCCAAACCTGAAGTAAAACATTTTGATAGAGGAGTTTCGCTCTCCAGTGGTGCCATTAAGATAGATGAGCTAGGTAACCTTATAGGCCCAAACACTGGTGTCAGTAAGCACATACCAGGTACCTCTACTGATGAAAGTGAGGAAATTCGTCTTGGAAAGGTGAAGGCATTCTGGCGGTCAAGTTCTATGGAAAAGCAAAGTGATGACTCTGCTGAGCATCTTCCCAAAAAGTCAGCAGTCACCACAAACTCTAAGCCCTCTGCTATAAAACATGAACACAAACCTGTCTGTCTTGCAGCTCCAAAACCTGTAGCACCACAAACTCTTACTGCCCAGGAAGCTGAAAAACAGTCTGAGAATGAAAGAACCAAACCACCTCTCCCAGTTACACAGTCTCAGGTGACACCATTAGTGGCCCCAACCAATAAGGACAAGCTGGAGCTTCCATTTGTAATGCCACAGAGGAGAACTTCAAGTCAATATGTTGCCTCTGCCATTGCAAGAAACATCAACATAACTACATTTAAATCTGACACTATGGAACATCTTGAGAAAGATGAACATAAGCAAGGGGCAGGAGAGGTTAAAACTGGAGCAGAAGTTTCACCAAAAAGATGTATTACTGTGGCCAAATACAGCCCTGTAGAAACAGAAACAGCAGAAACAAGAGAAACACTTCCCACTATTTTTACTTGCAATCAAAAAGCATCCCACAGGTTTACATCTGGTGATAACTCTGGCGTAGAAAACAAAGCAGTTAACATCAGAGCACCAAATCAAGCAAGTTCTCTGAGTTTCTATAAAAAGAATGCCAGTGTCCCAGTTACTAAATCCTCTTCAAAGGATAACAACAGTGCAGAAGACGATCATGGTTTAAACAGCAAACAAAGCATAGCAGAGAAAAAGACACGTCTTCTGTTTGACCAGAAATGTGAGACTTTGACCCAGGTTAATTCAGCCTCATCTCTCAAGTCTCCTGATCTCCAAGGAGTCCCATCTTCTCTCAGCTCATCTTTGCGAGTCACTAAATGGCCTCCTGCTAGTGGTGTACAACTTAGTTCGCTTAAAGCTTCACCTGAGCTAAATGGTGCAGCAGCAAATGCAGAGTCAGAACAGGAGGAGAAACTTGATGACTTGGATAATATTAATGCTATCAGTGAACTGGATGTTAATGTGCAGAGCAATATCTTTGGACCCAAGAAGAAGTTCAAACCTATCGTCCAAAAACCAATTCCAAAAGACACATCACTGCATAGTGCCCTGATGGAAGCCATTCAAACAGCAGGGGGAAAGGAGAAACTCAGAAAGGTAAAGTGGAGATGTTTTTCAGCTTGTTCAGGTGTCAGAGCCTTATATTCATCTGGTCAGGCACTAGAGGTTTTATAACTGATACAGTTGCCAGTGAGATGGAGTACACGAGGCACTTGAAAAATCTATAATGGCAAAATACAGACCAAGCTACTGCTTATTCTGCACATTCTGTATATTATGCAACACCATTGCTGCTGCACTAGCCAGAGGAGACAGAGGGTGCAGAGATGCACGATAAAGAACAGATAGTTGAGGCTAGCACACAGGAGCTGAACCTGGAATTCAGTGTGTTATGTAAAAGCAGGAACACGTGGCATGAAGAAGATTTGTAAATACCTACAATGAAAGAAAACTGCATTTTATGTTACTAGGTGATGCTAGTTTGCCAATTACTTCATGCTCAGGGAATATGAGGCTGCATCTGTAAGTCCAGCATTACTATCTACACATATCCTCATGGCTGAGTGAGAGTGGGGGCTGTAAAAGCAAACCTGAAAGAAGACAGATTAGTCTCCATAGCTTGCATTCCGGTTCAAGTGCCAAAAATATTTCTAATAGTGTTTCCAAACTATCTCTAAGTAAACATCTAATAACAATGTGAGGTTTATTCTTTTTGCATTCTAGGTTTCAAACAGTGCATTAAATGGCAATCACGGGAAACCCTCATATGTTGAGCCAGAGAACGAGCGCTCAGCCCTACTAGCAGCAATTAGAGGCCACAGTGGCACTTCAAAGCTGAAAAAGGTAAGAAATTGAGATGGTAACTGGTCTTTTAAGTGCAGTCTGTTCCTACTGGGTGTTTTGAATAAACCCAGATATGCCACAAACTAAACATGCTGGGAAGAGAAAAGTTGAGAGGGAAATAGCATGACTCAAGACCAGATCTGACTTATACAGATATCATATCGGGTCCGATCCTATCCTCTGCTGTAAAACTTAACACTCTTTCAAATGGTGTGCTTTTAGCTGAGAAAGCAGCACATAGAAATCCATATGAATTACAGGGAGTGTACAATAGAAGACATCAAATGTTCATCATTTTCACAGTGAGGTGGGGGGTTTGCACTTTAGGAATTTGTAGTTACATTGATATATTTGCATTATCTATTGTATGCATCCAGTCCCAGTTACCCGAAAACACAGTAGGGCTTCTTCGTGCATGATGGTAGTCTGTTAACGTGAGCTGGAGCATGGAACTTGTATGCAAGAAATTGATGTTGATGGAACATCAGCTTCCACCACTGCAGGATGATTCCTTTCATCTGAAAGTTTTACCTAATCATAAAAGCATCTCTTATTTCTAACAACTAAAACCTGCATTTTTCTAGCCTTAGTTTTCACTCAGTTCACTAATCCAGTCAAGGATGTGTATTTGGCAAGGAGGTTCCTGTTTCCCTTGTGCAATGACTCAGGCCATTAGCACATATCCAGATAACTGGCATTAGATAGAAAGAATCTCTTGCCTGTGTTAGGCAATTACTTCGTCCCTCAAATATCTTACTGCCCTTGCTGCAGGTAGGGCAGAGCTTCCTCTGAGCCTGACAGCAGGACGTGCAAGGCAGCAGTCATCTTCACACATACTTAACTACCTTCTGCATTCATTGGGAATAAACGCAAATTTGTGTGAAGGAGGCCCTGACAATGAAGTTGTGGTGTGTTATCACAGAGGCTTTTTGGAATACTTTCCTCCAGCAGAGAAGCTTTTGCCATCATTTTAAAGGAAGTTGCCTAGAAACCATACACTTTTTTCACACTGTCACCTGTACTAGTTAAAGCACTATGTTTGTACGTGTACAGGGTGAGATACAGATGTGCCGTGATGAAAGGGGTGTCCTTTACATGTTATCTCAAATGTTCATGTTTTATCTGACGTGGCGTTATTCCCATATATTGAGTGTGTGTGTACAGTGGAGGAATAAAATATAGGAGTTTTCTGAATGTGGATTGTTTGATGGGAGACGAATCCTTACATTTTTCACTAGAGAAATATTATGCCTCAGTTTCTCTGAAAAGGAATGCTGATGCATCTGCTTGAAAACCTCCCATTTGGCACATGATACTGAATTTCTTAATAATTGCCAAATCATTGTAATTACTAACAATTTACCATGATTATTACTAATAATGTTGTTAATGACAAAACTATTTGTTGAGACAGTTGGTGGAAAAGCCAGCTTAGGCTGAAAGAGTGCCTCTTTCCCCTGCCTTCATTTGAAATAGGATAAGTTTCCAAGCTGGTAATTCGTGAAGAAATTGTAGTTTCAGAAATTCCATAGAAAAACATTTGGAAGACCAAGCAATTGATTTTGTTCTCGGTGCTTTCATGTAGTTCTCTCTGGTCCTATTTTTTCTTTTTTTCAGTATAGCTGGAAACTAGGTTTAACCGCATTTTTTTCAGTATAGTCACGTCTAAGAGCTCAGATCTAGAAGAGCCTCCCTGCCATCTGAGATTATTTCTGTAAAATGTAGCAAGATTCTTGGGTGGCTACTGCAGCCTTAATATATCTTCCTGATTCCAAAACCCTTGTGGTTGTTTCCAAATGAATACCAAGTCTGACTCTTTTGCTTACCTTACGTGCCAAGAAGAATTACAGGATGCTGGAGCTCACAGTAAACGAAGAATGAGTTTCTGAGACCAAGTCAATGCCAAATCCTTGATGCTGGTAATCAGCCCAGCTGAGTGATGTGAGTGAGTAGTAGCAGATGTTCAGCCCCACGAGCAAACAAAAGTTCTCTACATGTTTTACATTATTCAAGCGAAGTGAAATCGGGGTACTGAAAGTGCATCAAATGTCAAATGATTACAGTTTAGTCATGCTTAATATTAATTGCCTCCTTTCAACTGCATCACGAACAGATCTCCTCATCGGCGTCCAAAGAGTTGCAGAGTATTAGGAATGCAGAACTGTCCTTGCAGAAGGCAAAAGACCATCAGGAAGAGCAGCTTCATATTCCACCTGCCCCCGCCCAGCCGCCACCACCACCACCTCCCACTCAGCTCTCAGTGGCAGCTCCTAAATCCTCTGCCATGGCTATAGGTAACTCTGGGGATGCAAGGCAAGCCCTAATGGAGGCCATTCGCTCTGGTGCTGGAGCAGCAAAGTTAAAAAAGGTAAATGTATTTTTTTATTTTATTGTGGATGGAACAAGGTAGGCTTGCTGTGCTTTGAGGGCTATTTATAAGCTGTTCTAACAAAACATTTCTTTCTTCCGTCAGAAGAAGGTACATGCACTGTTTTCTCTAATTGAATCAAAGATCTGGAGTATATTTCAAACCTTTGAACAGCTATTAAAACATACTATTAAGACCAAAATATGCCTGTGCAAGTATGCAACCATATGAATAGTCAATACTTTTTTTTTTTTTTTAAGAGAACATCAAGAACATGAATGTCATTTCAGAAAGCATTTTCATGCCCTTTTCATTCTTGTGAATCTGAGATAATACTGGATGTCCTTTAGATACGGTGAATCTAAGAAAGAGCAGATATGAGACCCTGAAGCAAATTTAGAGAGAAGTATTCTCTCCTAGTTTCAGTAGTGTGTCCTAGACCTTGATTCCCAACACTCACACCTTGATTGCATGTGCTGAGAGCTGTCCATAAAACTGTGGGGTCATTTTAATGTCTGTCGGAACTTTATTAACTGGATGATGTGTATTTCACTTCTGTGGTCACCTATGAGTCAGTCAGCTCCCAGATGGCTAAATGCTTACTTGCCCAGGTGTGATCTTTGGAGAAAGTTCACTTATCTCTTCGATCAAAATTTCTTCTTCCTAGCCCTGAGTTAGGAAGAACCTTCATTTCTTGGTAAAGAGATACAGATCAGTTTCCTTAGTGGAGTCATCCCGATATTATACTTCAGTATCCAAGAATAGACTGATCCAAGGACTTCAGGTAATGTACAAAAGCAGATGTAGTTTTCCCAGCACATGATTTAGCTGATGCCAACCATAAATGTGTAAATAGGCTGTAACCTTGCTTACTTATCCTCTTTAAAATAATTCAAAAAATTACAATCAAATTTTAAGCTTAAAAAGTAGCTCAAATAAACTTGTTTCTAATAAGACAAAAATTCCACAGAGTTATACAAATAGCCCAAATAAATCAGTGTTTCAGGGAACTTTACATCAGCATGCAAACAGAAATTTGGATGTGCAGCTGTTTTGCATGTGAAAAATTACATCTATATTATGCATACTATTATGAGGAGTGGCTGAGGTAACTTGGCTTGTTCAGCTTAGAGAGGATGAGGGGTGACCTCACAGTAGTTTACAGCTTCCTCAAGGTGGGGCAGCAGAGGAGTTGCTGATCTCCTCTTTCTGGTGACCAGTGACAGGACACAAGGGGAAATGGAATGAAGCTGCATCAGGGGAAATTCAGATTGGACATGAGGAAAAGGTTTTCACTGAGAGGGTGGTTGTCACTGGAACAGCCTCCCCAGGGAAGTGGTCATGGCATCAAGCCTGTCAGAGTTCAGGGACCATCTGGATGACACTTAGTCATATGGTTTAGTTTTAGGTAGTTCTGAGAGGAGCAAGGAGTTGGACTTATGTATTCTTATGGGTCTCTTCTAAGTTAAGACATTCTGTGATTCTAAGACAACAAATTATGAAGAAATAATACTCCAGATGAGGCCTTCATTTCCCCACTTCACCATTTTACAGGGAAAAAAAAAAAAAGGTATTTGGACATTCAAAAATACTTTATGCAGTTGTTCTCTAGATCAGTCCAAATTCCTTGTTCTTCCAGCTTCCATAGCTCTACTCATTAAAACAAGTCTTTATTCTTGTGGATTTATTTCAAAACAATTGGATAGCCGTTGCAGGCCATGAAAGCAAGCTGGATATACTGATGTGTTCTGCTCTCCTTTTCAAGACAGAATAATTTTCAGGAATTAAAATGACAGAAGAGTACGTTTCTTATTATAGGTCTTTTAATGAGATAAGAGAGAGCAGTGTTTTGTCCAAGTCAGAGTATGATTTTCTTATTACTGTGCTGTCCTTTCAGATATTGGATATGCAAGCTAAGTCTTGGATAAGCCAAAGACATCATATCACTTTGACTTCTGAGATCTTATGCCCTTGATATCTGATAAAAGTAAAAATGTTGTCAGATTTCTCAAAGGCTTTCTATCCAGTGCGTATTAATATCTCTTCTAGTTTGCTACATTAAATGAGAGCTGGATTCTGGTCCTTCCCTGCAGCTGGACAACTTGTGACAGCAAAAGTTGAATCTGTGAAGGAAAATACATGATAGTTAACCTATCAGGGTTTTCTGCCTTTACAGTTGAAGAACATCGCCAAGGAACACTGAGTTTTTTTGGAGGCAGTGGCTGGCAGGTGATTTTTGTACTTGAGCTGAAGCACACCTGTTTTTTTTTATATTGTCTCCTCTGTCGAAGATCTATGATGTTGTGATTTGGAGATGTGAGCACAGAGCCATTTTTGGCTTTGCCTTCTAGAAGATGTTGGATGCAGCAGCTAGACAGCAGAGTAGGTTAGTTCAGTTAGTTTAGTAATTGCCTCTGTTTCTTTTCCATTGTCTCCTCAAAGTTTTCTGGGACAAGGACTTCTGGTGGTGAAGTCATTGACGTAGCTAATATTGTATGGAACTGGGAAGAATCTGCATTGCTTAGTTATGCAGGACTCTGTGCTTATTTATGAGGGGTTATTTGCAATGGAAGTAGATCAAACAGGACTGTCAGGGGAGCGAAATGTAAAAAGCAACCAATTGCATAGATAAGGAACATCCCAACAAACATTTGAGCTCTATTAATATCTGTGAAAAGGCAACTCCTCCACACCACCCCTGATTGCACAGCTGTTTGCTGAAGTCATGAACTTTAAGGTTAAAAGATCCACCGTGTAGGAAGGGAGGAGAGAAATTGCTGCAGGCTGACCTTGCCTTGCTGAGAGTCAGGGTCTGCACCACACAGGCTGTAACTAGGTCAGCCAAAACAAACCAGAGCAAAAATAGGTACTTGAGGGAAATGCCAAGTGTAGGTAAGACAGTATGCACATAGGTCTCCTGGCTGTTCTTTAATCCATATCTTGGAGTGCTGTGCCTGCTTTGGCAAATAAATCATACTTTGTTTTGAAGAAAGAGCTTCTGTTTCATTGGACGCTGTTGCTGTCCACAGACTACTGAAGGAAAATACTTGTCGGTGCCAAGCCCAGTTGGGCCTGCTCAGTAAAATGGTTCATCCCCAGTGCAGTGCAGTTCAGAGACCTGCCAGAAAGTGGTTAGACTACAGATCCTACCCAAAGGAAATTAAAACACAGACATGTTACTGGAAAGGGATGAACCTACCAGACTGGAAAAGAAAATCAACCCAACGTGCAAGAAGTAACCTTTTTTCCTTCGGTTTTCAAAATGGTCTGTCCAGGAACCTGGCAGCAGTTTAGCACATCCAGAGTATAACAGCAAGTCAGGGAGATGGCATCAAGTAAAGCCACCAACCAGTGACCTAGTGCCTTTGGTTGTGGTTAATTGACTTGAGAAATGAGTATGTGATTAGCCTGCTTCCTAGCCATGCTGTCTGCCTCCTGTACAAGGGAGAATCAGTTGATCTAGAAAGTAAACAGCTGATTTGAGATGAAATTTTGGCTAATTCTGGTGAGTGAAACTCAGGTCATTGAGCTGTACCATTTCAGCTTCTGGTGTTAAAAGTGAACTAGTGTTTTCCTTGAATTGTATCAAGCAAATTTTGTCATAATTTCACATACTTGAGATCTTTACGTTTAGTTTTTAAACTTTATATTTCCATCACAGAAAATGCAAAATAACCTAGCTAGATTTCACAAAATCTTTGTATCATTGCTTGTGTATTTTTGTGTCTGCGTAACTTGCCTTGGGATTTACCATGATTATCTGTGGAAAAAACCGTAACTACACATGCAAATAACCCGTTAGATGTCTAGCTGTAGGTATAGTTGCAGCACAAGCCCATGCAGGATTGAAAATCTTACCCAACAAAGAGAAGCTATAAAAATTGCCTTTGCTTATATGCCATCTGCTCATCTTGGGTAGAGTTGTACCCAGGGATTTGGTAGAAATATTGCAGGGGAATGTGCCTGTACAAGGTGGGGAAGGCAAGTTGTATATCTGAAGAACAGGCTCTTGCTCATGGTAAAGTGGTTTCTTTAGACCACTATAATGGTACATGCAAGAGAGATTCTACAGATTTCACGTGTTTTCCAGTAAAAATTGGAGCTGTATCTAAAGCAGCCTTTTCTATTTATTTGCTGCGATTTTAAAAATTAATTTGGCTCTATCACAGTATCCACAAGTATTCATGCCAGTGTTCAGCACCAGCATTTAGTCACATGAATTCTTGATACGTGCAGTGTATCATTCTTTTGGCAATCAAAGGAGCCAGGTAAGGCAATTACTGCACCCATTACAATGAGTCCCTGGTGTACGCTGGGATAATTTGAAGTCGGTTGCCAACAAGTTAATGCATCAATCTGAATTATGGCGCGTTGAGTGTCTTCAGGGAAGCATGGCCTAGTTCCATACCTTTGTGTCAAGCAGTGGACTATTCTTCTCACATAATCAGAGATACATAATTGTGAATGAAGAAATACTCTTTCTTATCATCAGTGTCTGTGGGTGCAATGACAGACATTACAGACTCAAAGCCACAGTTGATGCTGGCATCAGTACGCTGGAAATGGGGCAGGAGGCCTTACTTAAAGGTTGGCTGAGCTTGATATACAGGTAGTCAAATGAGCCTGTGAAGTGATTCTAGTTCCCATGCACAGTGAGAGGCAGTTGTTTGCATGCTGTTACTCTGAATTGAAAGATAAAATTTGATTTGAACTCTTCACCTTGCTAATAATTTGTACCATGACCTATTTTTTTCCTCTGGTAATAAAGCTTCTGCCATGGATACTAAAGCCAAAAAGGAAAGTTTGAACTTGATCACATACATTATTCCTGTTTAGCTTTTGTGGTGACCTTAATGTATATCTCTCCAATGGAATCAATGCTCAGGAACCAGGAACTTTGATTTTGGAAGAGCACCTTAGCATATGTATTTAAAATTAAACATATGCTTGGATGACCTGAGGACTAGGAAGGAAGATAAGCATTTGTTTAAGTGTTTTCCTGAATCAAAGCCTTTGGGAGTTTACTTCAGTCAGGAAGCAAAGTAGTCATCAATTGATTTTTTTTTGACCAGTGACAGCTGAGCAGATTTTGGCTGTCAGATATTGTGTACTTGCAGGCTGGGTTTCCATTCGTTCCACAAAATGAAGGAAGTTCACAGAAAACACCATAACCTACGTTCCAGTAATCGTGGAATTGTAACCTTAGTAGCTAAGGATGTATAAGGTGGGGGGATTTCAGGGAAGGGTAACACCTTTCGTTAGACCAGCAGCTAGATACAGCTAGGGAAAAAAAAAAGCAAATAAGATTTAAGTAGTTTCAAGGAGCTGATGAAGAGACCAAGCTTGAAAACAGCCCCACAGGAGGATGTTTGGTTAACAATGTCAGCAGTTGGAGGTTTAAAAATGTCTTGAATGATCATGTGCTTTTCTTTGTTATAGGTCCCTCTGCTCGTTTGAATCATGTATAAAGAACAGGTAATTGGAAAATCTGACCCCGAATGCACCCATAATCATCATTCAAGGTCTGAAGTGGCAAAAAAACATCAAGAAGTTTAGTTTATTCTCTTGTCTACAAGCCAAAATAAGTTGTAGTTAATTTTCTGTGTGTTCCTGCATAATGGTTCTAAGGGGAAAATATGTTGCTCTGCTGTAAAGCTTCTGTGCCAAGGAATTGTGTTTTGCCTCTGAATATTTAAGGTTGCCAATAAACTATTCTTGTTGGCAGGTTAATAGGAATATAAACACTGTGCAGTCCTGTGTTAATACTTAATTGTGTTTCTGGGCAAAATTAAAAGACACTGCTAGCTATCTGAAAAGTTACTCATTTCAAGTTGTTAAAAATATGTAACTATTTCAAACTATTTACTTGCTGCTTCTTTGATTTGGAAAAGGGCTGCAAACGATTAGGGTGAAAACCAGAATAAAGATCTATAAAAAACAATCACAAGAGAAAAGTTACAGTATGTTATGAAGGACCTAAATTGGAGTCATTGTTTTTTAAAATTAGATGAACTTTATATCTCTGGTAGAGCTCTGAGAAAGCAGGCAACCGGTAATGAGTGTGAGACAGTGTCTATTGAAAAGTTACTTAAGGGATATGATGTATAGAATGCTATTATGCAGAGATATACTGAACCCTAATAACATTCATGGCACTTTAAAAATACTGAGACTCCTTAAAGGATCTCTATTTGCAACAGACTGTGAAGGTTATAAATAAGATTCAGAGTACTGTGGAGAGGTCCAAGATTTAGAATTCCTTCCTGCACTGCGAAAGGAAGTGAGGCTGGTTTATATCAGGACCCAGGACTTTAGTCATCTCTTCTTCAGGTTGTGCACAAGTTGGCCCTTTGTGTCCAGTTTGTATGGCTGTTGTATGTTGTCTCACGAGTATTTATAGCAGCATCTTTTTCAAATGTTACCTACTTTGATAGTTGTTGTTGTACATATTTTGAAAATATTTCGTTAAATTGATTAACTTAAAAAGGACAAATGAAAATGCTTTTTTCACATTTCTTATATTGTAATGAAACTGAAGAAGAGGAGGTTTGTACATTTACATTTTTATAATCACAGACTGGCGTGGTGGCAGATTTTTATTTGGAGCTGAAATTTAAAATGTATAGCTATATAATGTTGAAAGCACGAGCCATCTGCGTTTAATGTGACTATATATTATATATTGTAAAATATTGATGTCTGTTAGTGCCACAAATAAAAACAAACCCAAAACCTGACATGGCTTGAAAGGCTATTTTTGCCAAATGTTTTCCATTTACAGAAAGAAATTAGAACTAGAGATGGACTTAGGCAAATCAGTATGCTGTGTTTGATATCTCAGAGCTAATATAAAATGTCTCAAGCCAGGAAAGGACTCACAACTAATAATCTAGGAACACAGTAGCAATCGCCAATTAGAATCAAGATGTCAGGGTACTATACATTTTGATAATAATGCAGTAGCAATAATGATCCATTTCCTCATTAGGGAAGCTAATATATTCAGAATTATGGTGCTCTGTCACACCCTAGGATAAATAAGATCACCTTTGTTGACTGGTTAGCCTTCTTTTGCCTTAAAAATCATCTCATTACACTTTAGATCAGAAATATTAATGGGTTAAAAATGGTATTGCAGGAAAGGATTCAGTCACTCGTAAGCTTGAATGCTGTAATTAGTCCCGCTAGCAATGAATAAAAGTTTTCTTAGTTAGACGAGACAGAATTCAATGCATGCAGGTCTCCTCCTTCTTGTTCTTAGTGTTGCCTGAAGGCCCTGGGTCTATAGCCCACCCTTAATAACTCCTCTTTAGTTGCATGGGTACATGCTTTTCAGTGTAAGGGATACAGAACTGGATTCTGGGATAATAAGATCCTCGAGGCTTTCTGATGTGAAGGGTCTGGGTGCTGGCACTGCGTAGAACTAAAGTTTATAAAAGAGTAATTAATGGGTAAACTTCTGAGTATCAAATTCCCACTATAAGATTAAGAACAGCTGCAAGATGAGATGTCACCTTCGCTGTGATAGAAAATAAATTACAAAAAGTCCTGCTGGCTCAGTCACAGCTCAGGCTAAAAAAGGAGAGGGAGTTCAGCTGTCTACAGCAGAAAGTTAGACTGGGTGTTCGTTCCCTTCTCTTGTTGATGAGAGGTGTGTACACTGTTACGATGTCATCCAGGTGCTTTTGAATTGCTGGTAGCAACTTAATTTAAACCTAAAGGAATGGAACTTTTAATATAAACACATTTATAATGAAGTGTAGTTATAGGTATGACCTTCCATGTAATAACTTTCTATTATTGCTTTTAGCAGTCTTCGTCTGGGAAGTAAACACGTGTCCATGTTTTAGCGTGTATTAGGCAAGCACTTCTGAAGCTCCTCACCCCCTCTTCATCCCCTCTTCTGTCAAGCTTCAGGACTAGGGAACTGAGTTCCTACTGGATGAAACTAATTCAGGAGATGCGCTCCAGCACAAACTGGCAGTCGGTGGAAGGAGGCTGGAGCTCATCCTAAATTAAAAGAAAAACCCTGAAAAACCCTGATGAAATTCAACAAGGGCAAGTGTAGGGTCCTGCACCTGGGGAGGAATAATCCCCTGCACCAGTACAGGTTGGGGGCTGACCTGCTGGAGATCAGCTCTGAGGAAAAAGACTTGGGAGTCCTGGTAGACAACAGGATGGTCATGAGCCAGCAATGTGCCCTTGTGGCTGAGAGGGCCAATGGCATCCTGGAGTGCATCAAGAAGAGTGTGACTTGACAGCAGGTCGAGGGAGGTCATCCTCCCCCTCTACAGTGCCCTGGTGCGGCTCCATCTGTAGTCCTGTGTCCAGTGTTGGGCCCCCAGTTCAAGAAAGAGAGAGAACTGTTGGAGAGGGCACAGCAGATGATCTCCAGAGGTCCCTTCTAACCCCATATCATCCTGTGATTCTGGTGTCCTCAGCACCAAGTATTTTGATCTATATATCAGCTTTTATTGGTCCACACTGCTAGCTAGTGCAGACACAGCCTGTGTCTAGATGTATACGTGCCACCTAGGTTAGTCCCTGACATGTCCTTTCATGGCACATCTAGCTGGACAATCTGCAGGCTGGTGTCTTTTTTGAAGGATTGGAAGGACAGCAGGTCCCATTTTCCCCGGTCTGTCTCTCAGCCTGCATTTTCCCCACATAGTCATACCTCAGTTCAGCCAGAGGAAAGAGTCTGATATATGCCCAATTCAGCTGGTCCTTTACATTGTCTTTTTGAGTAAGATAACTGAAATGAGGTGAAAAATGGTATCACCAGGGAACCGAATGGAGAATTTGGATTTTGTATCTTTATTCCTTGTACAGGTATAAATCACAATTCAGGGCTTAGAGAAATCTAGTCTCATGTCTCAAATAAAATTGGTAAATTGGTAGGTCTCCCTTCCCCTTTTTGACATGTTTTTATTAACTTTTTTATTTTTTTACTGAGCTCAGAGTATTACTCAACCATAACGCCAGCATTAAATTGCTCTGATTAGATAATTAATTTTAAATAACACTGGCCATCCACATGAGCTATTTGACTTACAGGATTTCATTATAGATTCTTTTTCCTCATACAGACAGCCTGCTAATGCTGGTTGTGCAAATTATTGGACCAAAAGAC
The DNA here is from genome assembly GCA_013400055.1 of Nycticryphes semicollaris. Taxonomy (NCBI): domain Eukaryota; kingdom Metazoa; phylum Chordata; class Aves; order Charadriiformes; family Rostratulidae; genus Nycticryphes; species Nycticryphes semicollaris. The sequence goes on from VXBJ01003851.1 coordinate 187,702, forward strand.
CTTTTGACATGCCCATCAATCTACAGAGTTTCCAACACGGCAGGATTCAACTTCCCCAGTTCATACAAGTGATTTGCACAATTTATGCTATGTTTACCACACCCAGAAATTGGCACTTTTTTCTGTATGTATGTAGGAAAATGGAAGAGAACAAGAGATGCATCTGTGAAACAATCGAAAAAGCCACCCTGAGATAGTTTGCAATATTTTCCCTCTAAGGTTTCCAGAAAAGAAAGAAGCAGTTCTGGTTTTCGGTGCTCCATAGCAGGGTTTAATTCAAATGCAAAAATCTGCACAAATCTTCATTTCAGTCAATTTGTCTGAATGAAACGTTCATTAATTGTTTTTTTTCTTGGTGCAATATGGAAAATATTGTCTTCCACAACAGTTAATTAGGAACTTTTACATATTTAGAGTATTTATTTGTCCATATTGTTTCTCTACTCATCTCTAATCCTTTGTTGCATTACATCTGCATTATGTATACCAGTGTGCTTTCCCTGTGAGACTTATGTTAAGATTTATGAGATTATTCCTATTCTTACTCTATTTGTTGCTCCTGAGTACACACAATAAAATATGCTATACCTTTGCTATAGCTGCCATAATGGTTGCATTTCCCCACTTGAGGAAAATTACCCTTGCAACGGTGGAGTTCCTTTATCTGTAGACAAAGCGCAACAAAGAATTTTCAGTAATGTTCACCTGGATTTGGTGCAACATTTTTCCGATATGCCTTGCTTTTTTTTTTTTTTTGGCTGAGTAAGGTGTGGAGTTTGATTCATTGCTGATGTCTTCATTTGGCTGGAGAAAGTTTCCATGTAGTTGAATTCCCAGGGTTGTTCATCAAAGTATGCGAAGATGGATGAACCTTTCTAAGAGCAAAGAGGTACCTTTTTTTGGTTGTTATTGTTACTAAATATTATTAAGTATTTGTTAAATAAATACAGTTTTCTTAAGTACTAACATGCTGCTGCACCAGATGTAAAAGTTGACATCTCCTGCATTTGTCTACCAATTTGAGGATTTTTTGTTCTTGTTTAAACAGTTTTCTGATTTGTTGCAATTTTGAAGGCTCTTTAAAAGGAGAAATAAAACAGAACTACTTAACAGGAATATTGGATGTTTTTCACACTTAAGGAGTTTAATAACAAGCTGACTTCCATTGTTCCCTCCCATCACTCACTCCACATGTAGGGAAGTGCACTCACACACCTTTGCTTTGCTTCGTTGTTTCAGGAAGTCACGAATAGTTAAAACCATCTTTGCCACGGGATCCTTTTCCATTCTTAACAGTGGCTTTTTTTGTTCTGTAAAATAGGAACTTTCAGAAAGTCAGGGACTAAATTTTGATGCAGTCACAGCAGCTATATGCAGTCACTGCTGGAAGCAGTGTGAAATCCAGCTCCAGATAATACTGTCTTCAGCCAATTTATTTTCCTTTGGCTTTTTTTGGTCTTTTTTTTTGTCTATAGACTGACAAAACTATGTACATGTCATGTCTCTTTTCTGAGGTCATTATTGTGCTCAAAGCCCTAAAAGTTTCCCCCTGAACAAAGCATAGTGTTGTTGCAGTTGAACATCGGACTGAAAGAGGACATTATTCATGCACAAACACCACTGTGCAGTTGGCAATTCAGGAGTTGAAAAAGGAAACCTTATTGAAAGAACAAGACTGTGGATCATCAGTGTTCTTCTGCAGCATAACCTGTGTTTACTGCAGTAGGAACAAAGCAAGTACAGTGCAAATATGCACGGGTTTCCTTTGTCTCGTTTCATGGATTCAACAGAGGAGTTTCTGTCAGAAGCACTGGGATCAGCCCCTCATAGTGCTTGGCACGGGGCAGTGGGTCACAGCTTGAGGGTTCCGGTTTGGGTGGCACCACTGGTTGGTTGTGTCACTGTTCTCTTGTGGGTTGGTTTTGGTTTTTTTTTGCTTTGCGATAAACCAAACTGTGGTTTGATTTAGCCAGTACATGTGGTGGCAAAGTGAGTGCTTCCACTGTGGTGATGAGCAAAGGCTCTGCCAGTGAAGGGCAGCTGAAGGGGGAGAGTGATTCGTGATTCAGACTTTGTGCAACTACAGTACCCGGATCCCGGTAGCCGGTGGCCCATGCAGTTTCATCTCCTTCTTAAACCTTAGGTAACGGTAAAAGGGCACATCTGCCTTCTGACAACACCTAGAAGTCAGGCCCATGTAACCTGAAGAACCGCAGCCCTTCCTTCCACAGCAACGCCTAACAGTGCAAACGACATATAGGAGGTACCTTTGTAAGTAAGCATAGGTCCACCAAAACTACTGATACGTCTGGATCGTGGAAGTCACCAAAGAGATCCTGAGACAACAAGTACGTTTGCGTGGTCATTTAATGTGCTTAGACTAGACTCAGCTGTCTCCACTGTAGATCCTTCCCTGATTAAATCCAACCCTCAGTCCTTCAGTGAGGCTTGGTGGTGGGTGTACCCAGCGCGTTCCCTAGCGAGCCAACACTGAGCACGGAGCGGTGGTTTGGCTGCCTGCACAGTGCGTGTCCCCTCATTCATTAGCCTCATTGCTAATGTTCCAAACTTTCCAGCTTATGGAAGGAGCTGTCAGAGGCAATTTGCAGATAGCCAGTAGTACAGAAGTGCAAAGAGTTATATTTTTATGTGTTGATGAATAATTTAGCAACAATTCTGTGTTATGTAAAATTACTGCTTTACTGCTGCTGGGGCCAGTGTTCGTACAAAGTGTTCTTCTGAGCCCAGTTATACAAGTTAAAGTTTGCTAGTTTTATCCTATGCATCTCTCATTCGAATTTTTCCAGGTTCAAACTGAGAATCAGAGCAGGTCTTTTATTCCAGGAGGGGGCCGTTCCCCTTCCTCATTCCCATTTATAGTCCTGATCATCCTACCTATTTTCCAAATAATCCATTTTGCACTAGGTTGCACATATCAGTTACTGCTGTGTTTTTCCACAGAGAAGGAAGCTGTGTGATGTTTTTCCATATAAATGCCATGGAAACCATCCATCCTCATGATGTTTGTTTTATATTAAGGGGCAAGCTAAGACACCATTTCCATGCAGAGTGGCCACAGGTTTCATCCCTCTACCCTGTGGCTGAAGCCCGTGCACTTGTTTGGTCAGGGACCACAGAACATGGGCAGATTTAGATATATCTTGTTTTGGTTTCAGGTTGGAAATTGTTCCTTTGGGATTCTACCTCTTACATGCTCAGAGAAGGATTAAAAGATTAGGGAATGAAAACAAAGAGCAGTATTATTGCTCACCCGAAAGCACACTTCTAAGGATAAAGTGAGATCGAAAAGCTGCAGTAATTCAACACCAGGACACATCCAGAAATGGAGAAACTCACAGGTTTCCTTAGGACTCTGCATCTCAGCTACTGTTTCTGCTGTATTCTATGAGTGTTGCCAAGAGATGCTTAGTTGAAAATGCAAATATGTTCAAGGCTGAAGGATCAAAGAGCAATTAAATTAAAAACTGCTGACAGGTCAATCTTAATAGTCATTTCCATGCTGAAATAAGTCAATAAATCTTAGCTGGCAATAAATCTTACCACATAAAGGTGGGCTTGCATAACAGGAAAATGTAGTAAAATATAGCAATATATTTTATGCAAATGCCTTTTAAAAGTAATAAGTAGCATGTTTTATTCATCTTGTCCTGGCATCAAAGCGGTCAAGAAGACATTGGACTTCTGGAATGGGTTAATCCTTTGCAGCAGCAGTATGCTGAGCAGGCAGAACATCATCTATTTATATTGCTATTTACTTATATTTGTAAATACAAGCCTTAATTGAGCTCCTGAGCCCTGCTGCGTTCAGTACTGTGCAAACACAACGTGACTGACTGTCCCTGCCCCAAAGACCTTTACAAACAAGAAGAGTCAGAAGAAGAAGAGGTTGGGAGCAAAGCATTTGGGCAACTTGCCTGAGGTCACCCAAGATGTTAGTGGTGGAGGCAAAACTAGCACTCGGGACTCCAGTGTCATATTTTGGCCCTGTTCTCTAAGTCATGTGCTGGCCTATAGACCCAATACAGTAAGTATGGATCAAATAAGAAACAAACTCAACCTCTCATGGTATATATAGTTCAAGCTTCAGAGATACCTCTCATGGTACAGTTCAGGCTTCAGAAATACAGGGAAAGCAGCTGCTCAGCTGGCTTTCGTACCAGACAACTTAACGTACCTTTGTGTTTTTACTTATTCTCCCAAAAGTATGAAATATTAGATAATATTCCTAGGAACTTGTATCTATAACTAGACACATCTCCAACAAACACAAAATACAACAGAGAGCTGGGCTACAGCTGCTAAATTTAAAACAGCTTTTCTGCAAAGTAAAAGTTCCCTGGTTGTTAACTACCTTGTATCTCCTTTACAGCTTCCTGCCCACCTGTAGTTACACTTCCCGCTATCCCCAAGGGAAGACGTGAGAGGAAAAACGTTCCTGATATTGCAGCTTCACCAGCGCCCCAGCACCTTAACAAGGATCTTTCTATTTAGCCCCTGTATAAACACAGGATGGCAGCCCAAGCAGGCAGCTCCAGGTGGAGGGAGCACGGATCATTTTAAATCACTTGCACATTCTAAATCATTTGGGCACGATCTACGAAAAAGTAGATCTTGTGTTTCATAGTGTGCCTGGGAGGCAATGGAGACTATTTCAGGCTAATAAAATTCCCGACAAGTGACCCAGCACAGGAGAAGTCCTGTTCTCAAGGAAAAGCCTTACATCAGCACCGGCTCACAACTTGCCCTTCTTTTCACAGTGGAAAGGCTGGGGATTTTAATCCCGATTCTAAAACAAGTCAAAACTTGGTGAGCGCAGTAATTGCACAAGCAAAGAAAGGGCTTGGGGACAGCCTGTACCTTCCTTCCTTCTCCCCCCCACCTTTTATTTTTTTCTCTTTTTTTTTTTTTATTGCATTGAATCAGAAGAGCTGTTCTTAGGTTTGTGTGGTCTCCGGCAAGATGCAGTACCTCACTTCCAGAATGTTTTTCCTGGCGCTAACAGACCGCACAGAGCCCAACCCAGCGTAATAACGTGCTACATGTTCCCAAAAATGTGAACAAAAGGTGAGGATTTCTTGTTTTCCTCGGGATGCTGATCTCATGTTGCATTACTGAGAGTGCAATATGAATGAGATTTCAAAACTAATTTCACCCAGGTGCCTTCATGTACCATTTCCTTTAACCAGAAGAAAGTCTTCCACCATTACCAAAAATGGGAAAAATATGATGCACATTTGTGTCATATGCCCAGGACAGTAAATTATCAACAATAACCAAAGGTGCCATTAGAAAGAAACAGGTTAATTTTCAGGGGAGGTTTCTCCCAAGAGCAGGTAGCATTATTCTGCACAGCAGCAAACCAGTCCAGCGCTAGAGTCTGCCAGTGCAATCTCTACTGGAAGGTGTAAGCGTGGTTTTGTAAGAAATACATCCCAGCTCTGGCTGACCCGTGCCTAGGAGCAGATTTTATTTTTAAGTGTGTGAGGCAGAATTATCGGAGGTGAAGGATCATGAGTCAGACCCACAAAATCATGAGTCTCCAGCACGATGAGGGTTACATATTTTTTTTTCCCGTTTTTAAGGGAACGGCTTTTGCTGTGTGGTTTGGATCTGCCTGGTTTCTGAAGCTCCTTTGTCTCTCTGTGGGGTGTGGGTGCAACTGTCAGCACCATCCTCTCCCACCTTTTCCCCCCAGCTGTGCTGCAGGGCCAGGTGGGGAAACCCAAAGTGATTCCAAAGGCAGCAGATCCAGGAGCAGGGATGTTGTATCAGGGCAGCCTCATGAGCACGGCAGCTTGCTCGGCCCCCATCCATGCTAGTATCTCCACACACAGGGTATTAATTGTTGCTTAAAAGGGAAAACCAAAATAAGGATTAAAATACAATATTCCCTATGAGCACTGTCACCACGCCAGGAAGCCTCCCTGCCTGTTGAACTGCTGAATATTTGACCCTTGTTTACCAGTAAGCACTAAAAGGTAGTCCAAGACAGTGCTCAAAAAAAAATAAAAATCCATCCATATTACTTATTAAGATGTTTTTTATAGCATTGAGAGGGAAAAAAAGGAGCCTGTCCTTAAAGCTTTTACTCGGGCCTCATCCCCTCATGGGTTTTGTACTGGTATGACTACTTCCATTAGAGGTGTGATATTTTTTACTGAAATAGATAAACCAATATAACCACTAGTTGTGGGACACTGTTGTACTGGCACAAAGGTGCTTTATACCAGTACAGCTTATTCACCTTCTTATATAGAAGTAGAAATTTCAGCATAAATAAGCATCTTTATACTGGTATAGCCCTTTCTACCCTAGGGAAATTATACCAATTTTACTATACCAGTATAGTTACAATTTTGTGTGTGGCCAAGCCTTCGCAGTGGTACACCTTCTGTGCAGAAAAGGCCTCATGGTGACCAATGCCTTGCTGTGCCAAAAAGCTGCAGAAAGTCAATGAAATTATTCAGGTATTAGTTACTCCACTGGATGAGGCTATCAAAATCTGGAGGGAGAGGAGGAGGGGTGCTTTTGTTTACTTTTTGTTGGCTGGTAAAATAATCTGTGTACATGGCATTGACTGGCAATGGATTTGCTGGTATCTAGAGGCAGCAGGCAGATAATACGAGAGTCAATTTCTTGTAACGCATTACAAAAGCAAGAGCACACTCTTGCAGTATGTTTTACCAAAGAAAAGTAAAGCTTTGGTAGCAGCTTGGGTGTCACTGAGTGTCTCTCTCTTTTGGAAACGAACATCCTTTCCTTGCTCACACATGGGTGTACAAGCAGCAAGCTATTATCTTGTGAAAGAATAGCCTATTCAGTTGTCATCACTCATAGACAGTATGCACTAAGCAAAAGAAGGAGAAATACAACTTTTAAGGGTAGTCAGCAGTTATGCAAAGCTTTTTACCTTAAAATGCCTAGAAAACTCTGGTTATATTTAAACTCATGTCACTAGGGTATGGATGTGCGAGTCTATCTGTGTGGGTGCTCTGTCCTTTTTTATATGCTCTACATAAACATCCAAGGAAGATAGACAACACTCAGCAGGTCAGTGTATGTAACAGAAAAAAGAGTGAACTGTGCTTAGCAGTGGTTGGAAAACAGTGGAGCTCCTGCCATCAGGACTCCTGTGGGAGGGGAGGGAAGGATGTTGTCTCACAGCCTCTACTTGCAGTGAAAAATGGAGTTAGCTATGTCATTTATGTGCTAAGAAGGGTAACTTGAAGAATGGGGTGGAAATTATTTTTAAATACCCGCTGACAGTATGATTACTTATGGTATTATTGATAGAGTATGCAAGTTGGTGACCCGGGTCCTTTCCCGCTATATACAAATTCGCCCTTTTCCTGTCATTTTCTTTAATAATTTAGAAGTGGTTTTGGCAGTGTGGAAAAAAAAAAAAAAAAAAAAAAAAAAAAAAAATAAAAAAAAAAAATAAAAGATTAATTCACTGCTATCCCTATGGCCATTATGAGAAAATCACAAAGTCAGAGAGTTGTCTTGATTTTTATGACTGAAGTCTTCTGCAGACATGAGTCTATTCAGTTCCATAGCTCTGTGGCCCTGGAAGCTGAGTTGCAGGGGTGAAGGTCACTGCTCTGCCAGTAACCACATTGCCATTACATGAAGTTTTAATCAGCAAATGCTGGGCAAATATAGCTCTGGTACTGTACTGTTAAATATAATGACACTTGCCCCACAGATGACTGTGGGTCCTTGTGGTTAAATCAGCTCTACCTATTTACCTTTCAGCTGCAGCTTAAACATATGAAATATGCCATAATCCAGCTTTTCCCACATCAGAGGCTTGAAGAAACCGCTTTCCTGTAGCATTGCATATAAAGCAGTAACATTTCTTCATTTGCTTCACATATCAAAATTCAAGGCAATCAGTCATTCATTCTACATCATAAATAATACATGTACCCAACCAAACACAAAAGGCTGTAGTTCTGTCTGCTTTCCCTCCACACTTTAATAAGATCATCTGAATTTCAAGATGAAATGTGCAGTCTCATATTTAAATCATTAGGTCCCTGTGTGGTATTTCATCTCATTTTTGCAAGGTCAGGGTAGCCAACACGGTCAAAGAAAGAAAGAAAGAAAAATACTTTATCAGCAGAACAAATGTACCTGGTTCATGTTCAGGAGGAATAGGTTATCCATAGAGGATGAAGACATGCCAGAGATTTGTGAGGGATCTGTGAATCAGTGGTTTCAGATCAGGGTGAGGTGTGCCTCCCCTGTGGTACAGTGTCCTGCAGTAATGAACCCTCGGTGCCTGTGGGCCCTTTCCCGGGTTTCAGTGTGTTTTGCTGAAAGGGTAGCAACCCAGCTTCCAAAATGCATGTGGCAACTTTGAGGAAACTGGAAGAGTCACCCAAAGGAAATGACATTTCACAATCTCAGTATGTGGCCAGGATCTAAAACCTCCTGGTTTCTGGGCAGCTTCTGGTCATGATTCCCTCTTTGGAACAGAAGGTGCTCCAGGGACATTTCTGCCTCCTCACAGACTTCCTCTGTGACCCTGGGCAAGTCACTTAATTTTTGCATACCTCAGTTTCCAGTCCTTTGTTTGCACAGGGTATCCCCTCTGCTGGCCTCCCCTCTCCCACCTGTTTCAAAAGAAACCTGGCAGAGGGGGCATCTGGACTGCTGTGTATTTGTTAACCATTGGGGAGATTCAAGTCCTGGGGAGTGCTTTGGATCCTCCTAACATATCGTTATTATAATAAGGCAATTCATTTAACTCATCTATGCTATCTTCCCTGGATGCGAAACTGCAGATATTTATGGTGGGTTGCTGACTCATAAAGGTGTTGTGGGTAATGTTTGTGAGGCACTTTGTTGATTAAAGCGCTAAGTTGTCTTTGCTGCCAGAAGTTCTCAGCAAGTGCTTGTATAAATCCATTGGGCACATGAGTATCTAAGTAAATGCTACGACTCTTATTAGCTTCAGCACAAGCAGGAGCAGGACCTCAATCATAAGCGGCTTCCAAAAAAGTGAGACAAAAATTTGGCAGGCGAAGTACAATATATTCTCATGTCATCTTTATATAACCATTTAGCCAAAAAGACAAGGTCACCTGTAAATCTAGATAGGCCAGACAACTGACCTCTAAAGCTAGTTTACAGAAAAGGTTTCCAAAGCTCACATGGTCTTGTATGAGATTAAAAATGGATAAACCTTGGGTAATACCAGGATCGCTCTCAGCTGTGACAGTTTAGGCAGAGAATACCTGCAGAAGTGCATGATTAAAGCATGCAGAATGGGTAACACTGGCAGAAGTGTCGTGCCTTGCCCCCTGTTACAATGTGCTTTGTTCCCACCGTCTCACAGGCAGCCTCATTTCTAGCTGTGATGCTGGAAGCAGGAGCAGACCTCAGCAGTTAGGATGGAGCTCATGGCATCGCTGCCTGGGGAAGAGGTCAGAGATTTTCAGAATTTCATGTCTCCTCACAGCCAGAACAGCCAGACCACAGTGGTCAAGAGACCGCTGACCACAGTGCAGTAACTGGCCCACGCTGGAGATTATTCATGAGAGGAATAGATTGTTTCCCCCTCCAATTATCTTTTTATTGCTGAAAGCAAAAAAGAATCAAAAATCCTTTAATGATATGGTTTTTTAGGTCCAGGGGTTCAAGATAAACTGGCAGGCATAAGAAAAAAAATGCTCATAGAGGTCATAGTGAAGAATTATGACTATTCAAAACACCACGTATTATTTCCCGCTGCTTTTCCTCTCTTCTCTACACTGCTGAAAGAAAACAGGCTGACAGACATGTTCCTGAGCAACCCTTTGTACATGACGTACCCAGAAATTGAAATAAATACATAGAATCAGTTATATTGAATGCTTTATATCTAAATTAATCACAACCCCGATGGAACGGGGAAGATTTTACACACTCACGAACACACAGAGTCCACAGTTATACCTTCTGAAGGAGATTAAAAAGGAAACCTGTAGGTGATGGATGAAAACATGAGTCCTCTCTACATTTGTTTAAATATGCATCCTCTGCACTGCTTATCTGAACGCTGAGCTCTTAGAGGTGCTGATAAGCAAGCCAGGCCTATTAAAGCCTCATTTGAAAATCTCCAGAATGTGCTTCCAGCTGAAACCCTGCTGTCCCCAGAGCTCCCAGGCTCATGCAGAAGCATTAGCAATGTCTAAAAAAACATGGCGTGTTGCTTCCCTGTGCTCACCCCTTCCAGGGTCGCCCCCCACAACCAGTGATAGTCCATGGCTCCTCTCTCTCCTCTGTGAATACTGCTCAAGCATCAATAAATATTTTCTTGTCTTCAGAGCTTGACTCCCAGCCCAACTACATCCCTGCATCTTATGCCACATATTTTAAGGCAAGGACTGAGGTTTTCCTTAGAAGCTCCCTCCCCAGGTTCCCTGGCTCCTCCTGGAGAACATCTAAAGAGCCTAGCTTTCTTCCTCAAGGATGTGGCAGGTCTTTCCAGCTGCCTGGATGGCTCAAGCTTCCTAGAGGGATTTTTCTGATGCTCAGGCAAATCCTATGGAGGGAAGGAAAAACCACAAACAGAGCAAGACCAGAGAGCCACCTGGTGCAGAGTGCCTCCTGGAGTATGGTGGGATCTTTCAGGGTGGCTTTAATGCTGCTCTTGCAGTCCCTCAGTGAGTAGATTCACTGCTGATAGCTCTACTCTCATTTTACAAACACAGTCCTAGAGCCAGCTGGGATCTGGGCCAGTTTCTGCAGTAATTATGGTCCTAAGGAGTCATTTGACAGGAGACAGTCAAAGGGGCATAGCAAGGACCTGCTCACTCTTGGTCTCATCTAACCACAGTCCCAGTAGCTGGGGGTTGGTGAAGGAACAGCCACAAATGCTTTCGGCATCCTGGGTCTTCCCTACTCTCCTACCCCACCGCAGGGTAATTAAAACCCTATCGTGACTGGTTTGCCTGGCAAAGCAGCTCCCCTGAGACTGTTAGTCTTGCCCTCAGATCCTAGACAAAAGTTTTGCCAGTGACACAGCTCACATTTTGCTCCAGCTGTACAGGGAAGGTCTATGAGCTGTCATTGCCTTTTGCCAGGTCCTGCCTACGTGTTCATCAATATCTGGTAAGCTTCGTAAAGCAAAATTTCCCGTGGGGATATAGAGTTGGAGAGGTTCTTTTTGCTCTGCTGCTGCAAGCCACACCTACTGTTGCCCCATTCACAGGTCATCCCCCTCCTAGTACTAAGGTTTACAGCCTTAATAGCCACAGAAAGACTGTTTCAGTCCATTTTTTTCTTGTTTTAGCCTAGTCAACATGTACTTATGGGCAGTTTATATCTCCTCTGCCCTTTGGAAATGTTGGAGAGATGCTGCAACACTTGCAAGCTGAAAAAAAAAAAAAAGGGCTAAACACTGACATTCGTTGACTTCATCGTCAACCACAGTGAGCTCCCAGGTGTGGCCCTGCCTCTCCTCTACAAGTTCAAACCTTATCCCTATGGCAGGCAGCTGCTAGAGCAGGACTGAAGGGTTGTTTTCTCCCTTATGCCGAGATCTGAGCCCGCTTGCAGCCGTGTAGCTGAAGAGTGTATTTGCGCAGCAGAATAGCTGGTAGCTATTGTGGTAGAAATGGGCTCTGTAGTCTGCTCAGCCTTACAGGTAAGTACCTGCCTGCTTAACAAGCTCTTGTTTTGGAGCAATTTTTAGGATCATCTTGTATTACAATAGGCCAGGCTTAAAAGCTTTGATGTCTCTGTGATAGAAACTTCTGCTCTAGACAGTTTTTTTTCTCCTCCATTATTATTCTAAAGTGCACGAAAAAGTTCTAAAAGGTGTGCTTAGTTTTTTTGACTGGTAAAGTATTTTATGATAACCATGTTCGTGCCTGCTGAGAGCACTATTGAAGTGGATCGAGAGCTTTCTCTACCATTTGCTGAAGAGGCAAGGTCATGTCTTTTTTAAGAAAGCTTCTCCCAACCTCTTGGAGTTCAGTGCCTATAAACAAAGAGCTGGGAACATTTGGGTTCACCTGCAGGATTGCATGGATTGTGGTAGTGGTACTCCACAGGCTCTTCTGCTACAGGGCAGTTGGTGTTTCCCAAGTCCTCAGTGCTCACATCAAGTAACCCAGCAAGAAGTATGCCTGAAAGTCATTCCTGGAAGAAGAAAAAAAAAAAGAGAGAGAAACAACCTGTATTTCTGAGTTAAAATTTAAAGACAATACAGAAACAGCTTTCCTATCTTTTATGAGATGAGAGAAACGGTCAGGCAGGTAGACTGGATTTTTTGTTACAGTTCTTTTTAAGGCCGTAAAGGAGATGAATAAAAGTCACAATCTCATATTTTTTGCTTCTTTTCTAAGTATACTGAATATAATAAATAGTTTTATCTGATTAAAGAGGAAAAATCCTGACAGAAGGGGAAAAGATGTATCATTTTCTGAGGGAATGCTCCCTGCTGGTTTTTTTAGCCCCCGCACCAGGCTGTAAGCCTTTGGACATGACAAACTCTGTGACCTCCTCATGGGAATTAAAGGTGTTTTTATTTTTTAATTCCCTTTTTTTTTTCCCTTACTGCTCCAAGCGATATGAAGCTTGGCCGGAGACATTAAAGGACATTAAATTACTTGGTTTCCAGAGCTCACTTTCCTTCTTAGAAGGACTGCTTCTCTTTTTTTTTTTTTTTTTTTTTTTTTCATCTTGATAATTTGTTGCTGCTGTTTGGAGAAAGGTCAAGCTTGCTCACATTGTACAGTATTTCTTTTAGATTTCTGGGTATTTTCTTTGATGGGGAAAGACTCAGTGCTGTCCCCCTCCGTGCTGTACATGTTCTGTCTTGCATTGCATATTGGAAAAATTTCTCATAGTTGCATTAATAGGATTGAAGTCCATTTGTAGAGGAAAATTGCTCTGTAGAGCATTTGCTGAGGTGATTGCTGTATCAAATAGAGATGACACCTTAATTGCTGGGTGCGGACAAATCCTCTCCTTCCAGAGTAAAGGCAGCCCCTTCTGAGTCAGCGTTCGTAGCCTTTCTATCCTGGCCTGAACACAACAGACTGAACTTCTCTCTCTAATATACTTCATCAGTTATACATACAATATTGACTAAGTTAAAGCATGAGCTCTTTCTAGGTGGAGGGAGCGGTGTGATAGCTTGGGTCCTTTCCTTCTAACACTGAACAAGGAACAGTATTAGGAGAAGAAAAACTGCGGTACCCCCAAACTTGCTATTTCCCTGCTGCATTCTAGTACCAGAGCTCTTCTGACTTTTTCCTAGTTATCCTTCATTAAAATTCTTTGTAACTCATATCTGCAAGACAGGCTTTTTAGCATAACTTCAGCATGCCCCATCCGTGACCATGCTGGTTACAGCACAAAACTTCTTGGAGCACAGTGATGTTTTTCCACAAGCTCTTGCATCACCCCAGGAAAGCCCTGAAGGCTTGTGCTCTCACCCAACTTGTCCGTGCAGCATAGCAGCCCATCACTCTGTGAAACAGCTCTGCATGAGGAGCACTGCCTTCTGCAAAGCCCCAGTATCCACAGCCACCTTGCTGGCTCCTCTTAACACTGTTAGCTCTACAGCTAGCTGTGTTTTAGAAAGGCAGGGGCAGCAGGGTTGTTTTGCTCAAGAGAGCTTGAAGAAGAGGCAGAGACATGAACAACTGCTCCATATATGCCCCATATGTGGTCAGGGGCTTACACCCAGCTCTGGGGAGGAAACACAGCTTGGGCCAGAGGTGGATAAGCACTTTTACCTCACCAGGTCACTCTACATTTGTGATACCAAGCCATGCTTTCAACAAAACTTTTCTGGACATTATAATCAATGAAAACCTCTGTAGCCTTGTATCTTCTAAGCCACACTCAGCTGGTCACTGTCTGCCACATCCTGGATGCCGGCACTACCTGTAAGAGGCCCAGTGTGCCCAGCTGTCTATGGGCCAGGGGTAAAACACAGATTTCCCACCAGCATTCCCTGGAGTCCTGCAATTACTGCAATTACATTAATGTCATCTGTTGTACCCCACACTCCCACTGGTCAGTGCAAGCTTCTCCCCTACTCTAGGTGTCTTAGTACCCACCTCCTCCACAGTAGCTCAGGTGTGATCCTATGAGGGAAATGGTGGATAACTCAGTGCTTCTTGTTCCTCCATTCTGCCTTCAGAGACCACATAATTTCTTACAGTCCAAGGCACTGATTGCTCTCAGGTATATTGACCCTTTCTTCCATCTCCTTCACACAATGTCTCCAATCCTCCTCCCTTTCCCACCTCAGCAGCCCGTATCTACTCCTGCTCTATCTTGCATAGGTTCATTCATGGTAGCCAAGCCAGCAGAGATCTTGCCCTGGCAATTAGTAAAACCTCCTGGCCTTTTCCTGGAGTCTCTGGTGCTTAGGTGCAGTGAAAGGCAGGCTTTTTCCATGCCAGGGGCTTTAGCCACTTTCCTTCCCCCAACTTTCAAGGGAAAATGCTTACCCCTGAGTAACCTCCAGCACTCAGGGACACGATCTCTTGCAAACCCACAACTCATGCAACACACACACGTGTGTGCAAACACAGGTGCCATGCCTCTGGCACAGCCACCCTTGACTCGCTGTCATCCCCCTCCGTATGAGCCCTGGGGTCTGCTGCAGGAGAGTGTCCTTGAGTCCATCCATGTCACTGCTCCTGCCCGTGGCTACCCTGGTGGCTGGGTCACCTTTCACCAGTGTGCCCCAACTCCTCCCATCCCACTTTCCCCCCAGGGTTGCTGGACTGGAATTTCCAATGACTTTGGCTGAATACTGATACTTCTCGCATGATTCAATCCTATCAGGAAAATACTTGAGTTTCTGAAATGAGATCAAGAGGTACATTTCATCTCACCAGCCCAAGTAACTAAAAAATACATTGGGTTATTCTTCTAAATAAATGAGCTTAATTTTAACCTCTGCTATTTTAAAAGTATGTATTTTAGGTTCTCTGTTCCTTTTCTGGTTTTGAAGTCCTTTCAGTGTAGTCAGGATGACTCAGAACTACTGTTCCAAATATGAACGTTAGGTTCAAAATGGTATCACTATACCCAGGCAATGGGCTGAGAACAGAAAAAAAAACAACCAAAAACCGACAACCCACAACACAAAACTCATGATATGACCCTGAGCTGTCAGAATCAAATACTTTAAGCTGATTAGAAGACCAGACATGTCTAGCCCAAATGGATATTTGATGTACTGCATACCATCACAAATATATACTCATGAGTTTTTTTAATCACTGCTTCTGAAGCAGTGTAGAGACAGTACTAACTGGTGGCAGGCATAGTGCGTGCTAGGGATGGGGATGGAGGTAGGATAGGGAAGGAGATGGGGTGCAGATGAGATGGGGATGGCATATGGAGATGGGAAAGAGAGAGGTGGGGAGGGGAACCCTTTGTTGACTTTCAACAGAGAAGAAACTGGGAAACCCAATGGGAGTCAGGAAGTCGTCTTCCAATCATCTTTCAGTGGCACTTCTTGCATCTTTAGTAACCAAATGACCACAGGGCCAAGCTTTTTGCAGCACTCCATGCTAAAGAATGAGGTAGCGTGGTCACACTGGAGTTCCCTTTTGTGGAGCATCTGCCTATGCTTACTCCTCATGGTGGGATCCCACAGTTTGCAAGCAGCAATGAAAGAAGTCACCACACAAGAAACACAGAGCTCTGTGGCATTTGTGTCTGCTTGGTTTTAATCCCAGTTCTTCTCTCCTGCCCCTTCCTCAAGTCCATGAAGAGTAGAGGTATGCTCTGGGGTAGGTGAGGCATTTCTGTATCAGAAGGAGGTTGGGGACAAGGGCAGGGACTGGGCATGCAGTGTGGAAGAGGACTTAGGGTCAAGCACAGGGACTAAATGAAGTAGGAAAAAGGTTTTCCACTCCCACAGGACAGTTAAATGAGAAATTAAAAGCCTATGGAAGCTGAGGAAGACTGTACTGATGCTGGGCTGGGACTGGACTGGGCAGGTGAGCCCCAGCCCCATGCTAGCCCCCCTTTCTTACCTGGGGAAATGAAGGGAGGAGACAGAGAAGGAACAAGCAGTTTTGGCACTGAATCTATGCGGCATCAGCCTCTTGTGCTGTGGCGGGAAGCAGACAGAACCCCTGACATGAGGGGGCAGTGGGAGAGCTGGGAGGAAGCAGCGGGTGGGGAGCAGCTCCAGTGAGAGACAAGGGAGGGAGGAAAGCCCCTGCGAAGCACTATTTTCAGACCATACTGTCAAGCGGGAACTCTTCAGGGACAATATATTTCCCTGCCGTGACAGTTCTGGCAGACAATGCAAGTGTGGCTGGTCCAAAGCCCTGCTCAGGGGCTCGCTTCCTAATTAGGAAGAGAATTTAAGAATTCCGGAATTTTTGTTGATGTTTACTGACACCCTGGTGGCCACTTTCCCAGAACAAAACGGTTCTGCAACCTGGAGACCTTTGGTAAAAACCTGCCAGTGGAAGGCAGGTGGAGAAAGTATTGGTGGTGCAAATGGTCACACAAAGGCTCTATTTGCATACAAAGGAATGCAAAGGCTTGAACTCCCAAAGGAGACAACCAACCAATGATTTTTGAAGATGTGTTTAAAGTAGAATAATGAACTTTGTAGAGGAAATGGCTGTATTCATAGTTCAGGAACAGGAGAGACCCAAGCAAATTAGGAGGTGAACGTAGGTAACGTAGGTAAAATACAGTTCTTTTAAGGAAGGTGCTCTATATACAACCAATAATTAACTTGTGGAACTTACTGCCCTAGCTGCTGTTATTGAGGTTGGCAAAGAAGTAAGATTTAAAAAGGCCCATGAATAATACAAACACCAAGAGTTGCACTGAGTAGAATAACAAATTACAAGGGATATAAATCACCATGCTCTAGATCATAAATAACAATAAATTGCCCAGTGATTAGAAGGCAACTTTTGCTAGGGGCAGGTGCCTTAGTAATTGCTCATTTTAGCACTTCTTGCCTTTTTTTTTTTTCTCTGAGCATGTGGTGCCAGCCACTGCCTTACCAAGAGAAATGGGTTTAGATTGCAAGCAGGCATTTTCTGTGTATGGTGTATTGTGGTGAAGAAATTCAGCTTCTTCTCTTAGATAAGAGCTATTTAAGAGGAACTTGCAATATGCTACTGTAACCCGTAACATTGGGAAAAAGCTTAAAATAAATAAATTTTGAATTATTCTAGTATTTTTAGCCTTCCCAGGTTAATTCCTAGCTTTTGTCATAATGTTGGTTTTTTGGGGGATTTTAAAAGTAAGTCATAAAACAATTTCAAGATAAACACTGTGCTTAGACTGTAGTATTTCTGTGGCACCTGCTTTTGGCTGCTCTGTCAGACAAACTGATTTACAGATTGGATAAATGCATGTTGCTTCAGTTGACACACCAGAAAGCCCAGGTTCAAGCTATTTAGATTCCAGCTCCTTGCTAATAGAGATTAATACAGTTCTCTGAGTTAACATTTAATTTCTGGGCTGCCAAAAAGAGAGTAATTTGAAGCAGCTAAGAGACATTCGTGGAGCTGAGCTGGGTACAAATTGAATCAAGGCTTTCAGAGCACCTCTCGCTGAAGCATTGCTCCCTGGCTTGATTCCTAGCAGGATGCAGGGCAATGTTACTGGCACAGGCACCCTACAAAGACATTTTGTGCTGCCTCCCCATCCTGAGGTTTTCCATATGCTCTCTCCATACTCAGTAATTAAGGGGGAGTTCTCAGGTGGCACCACCTCGCTGCCCTGGGGATGAGGAGCGTGTGCTCGGGTTAGAGGTTTTGTAGCTTAGGTCTGTCTATAGCAACTCTTCTGGTACCACTCAGTTCTGCAGGGCATCACTATGGGTTTTTTAGCTTTTCAGAATGCATTTAGTTCAGTCCTTCATATTAATAATTTTTTTCTTATAACAATTAATTACTGCGTTCATCTTGTTTTGAAGAAAAGGCAATTGCATTACTTTTCTATCTCCCCTCACCCCAGTACACCTTGAAACACAACACTTCACTCTTCTGAGTATCTCTAACTCTTTCTTTAAGCTCAGCTTGTCCCCGGAGCAGGGCATAGCTGTCTGAAGCCAAGCTTGGTCATCTCCCCTTCTTGGTCACCTGGCAGTGAAAACCAGACTCCTGCATGACACCAAAACTGCTCCTGAACTGTCTGCCTGTTCTCTCCATGGGAAAGCATGATCAGTCCTGCCCCAGAGAGAGAGACTAATAATACAGTCTCCACCGTTTTGGACCAGCTGCTTTCCTAAAATTAAGTGTACTGGAGTGCCTGGCATTTCTTCTAAGGAAGTGTTTATAAATGTTAGGCGAGGACTTTACACCACCGGTTATCAATTTACAGGATGTGCTAATAAGGCAATGCTCAACAGAGCACATACATTGCTCCTACTGCACAAAAAAAAAAAAAAAGGTGGAAACATTCATCTCCTCAGAGGGAAAAAAGTGAATGACCTGGTGGGTTTATATACAGATAGCAAAGAAGCTAGAAAAGATGTACTTACGGTAAAGACAGACTGCATCTTAACTCTGTACTGAGGACATGATTTTCAGTTTTTCCATAGCTTTTTTCATACCTACCCTGGTTTTCATACACGACACACACGTATTTGTTGTTTGGAAAGGTGGGATAGTCACGATCCTTTAATGACTTTTTGCAATTCAGGCCAATGTGGTACAGTACTCTAGCACAGCCCTGGCCAAAATCAGCAGCTGGCTCCTGAAGTCTCGGTGGGAAGGGGACACACAGGGCAACAGTTATACTCATGCACGGTGATCTCCCAGTGCCACCTTATGAATGGACAACATGTGGCCACCTGGTATTTACCTGTGAACCCAAATGTTTAGCAAGAGGCTTTGGTTTGTTTTATGTAATGTTTCTGTCTCACCACAGGGCACTTATCAGCATTTACTTGATTATTTGGTGTCAAATAGTGCTATCAAATGGTTCTGCTAACTTTATTCAGCTGGGCTCTTCTCAGGGAAGGATGGCTGTTCCCATCCACTGAGTCCTTGATGGAGCAGTTAAGTCAGCATGATCCAGCCTTTTTCTAGGCCTCCAAATAGTGGGAAGGTAAATGAAAAATAATAGAGCCTTGAGACCAAAGAGACAAGACAATTATTGAGGTTAATGATGTCTTGGATTGAATTGACACTATTTCAGCAGATCAGAGCAGGAATTTATGGTACTTGGGAATGAAAGACTCTGCGCCCACACAGACAACTGGGCATTCCTCCCACAACAATATTATTTGGCCGGCTGCGTGTAGCACGTAAATCCATGGCTGGTTTTCTGTGTGAGGAATACCACATGGGTGCAAAATGGCTTGTGGCGGTTGTTTCCCTGGCCAGCTCCTCCTCTTCCCAGATCCTCAGCTTTCTGCAGCCCTAGGGAAGCATGGGGAGCTGTAGGGTGCACCCATGCCTACCCGTGCCAGTGTGCAGGGGCACATGGGAGAAGGTGTGTGTGGAGGGTGCAGAGGTTCTGTCCCAAACACTTCTTGGAGCCTCTTCCCCTCCTCTGCCACTGCTTTTTGCTGCAGCTTGAGAAAAATCTGCCTTTTCACTGTTGGCTGAAAGTTATTGGCAGTATCATAGCATTGATGCTTAGTGTGAAAAGAAACCTTTCCCGTATGGCACAGACAACTAACTTAGAGCACATACATAGACAAAACACCATATACAGATCAAGTTAAGGGTATGGTTTGAAACTATATAATTAAATACTTTTTTTCACCTGTTTTTCAAATGGGTTTTTCTCCATGACAGAATCTTGTTGGAAAAAGACTTGCTTCAGCTATTGATTGCAAATGGATTACCCAAAATGCTTGGTTGCTTGGTTGGTTGCAGACAGAACCTTCTCTTCCCCCAGAGAATAGGTCAACTGGAAAACGGCTCATGATGACTCTTTGCTCATCCTCATTTAAGGCCTGTAATTGATACGCTAAATGACGTGATATGTTTCTATTCCCTTGGTGCTGTGATTAGACGACTGGATCTCTTTTAAACAAAAGAATAATGAAATAATGACTAGTGAATAATATATCCTTGTTTGCCTGCTAATACTCTGCTGAATATCAGGTGCACTATAAAAAGTGGCTATTCCCCAAACAATTTGCTCAAACAAAACTCTTGTTCTGAATTCAAACACTGTTTCTTCCATATCCAGTCATCTGTAGCCGGAGGCTTTGCAGGGAAAGTGTGTTTCAAGGAGTGATTTAAATGAAAATGGGCGGCTGCTTGGATCATAAAAGAGGGAAGGAGTTCCAAGAATGAGGAACAGTGTGGAAAAAGGGCCAAAATCATAAAATGTAAATTCCTGCTTTTAGGAATCATTCACTATTTTTCAGACAAAAGGAACTGCTTATCCTCCACTTGCTGGGAAGCGTGTCCTCGGCTCTAGGAGAAGGGAGGATAGTGAGTTTGACGTGAAGATGACTGATATAAAGGGGGAGCTCCAACCCCAGCATGTGCTGCCTTGCCATCCAGGATTCGGACTGTGCCTGAAGCCCGGTGCTGCTGGCAGGCCAAGGAAAGGCTCCTGTCCAAGCCCACAGGCCTTTGCTTCTTTAGCAGAAGGATACAAATTCTGCCCCAGCGTGGCCTGTGAGGATTTCACTGCTGATATGATGATAGAGATTAAGGAGGAGCATGACTTTTTTACAAGCGTTACAGAAGAGGTGCACATGCATGAGCGTCATGCGTACAGGTAGCAGATACGATATGCCTGCGGAATGTGGGTGCGTGACAATTAGAGGTGGTTTCTAAGGAACAGTTTGTATCTAACACAGTTTGGTGATGTGATAAGCCTGACTGTTTGCTGAGGCTGAAGAGTTAAAATTGTTGCATGCTCTGCGAAGAATTTTTATATTGTTATATTAATCTTAAATTAATTTTAATAACTTTATTAGATTCACTTAGGTATCTGCTTTGTTTGCTTGATTGGATTACCCATTATGAGGAATAGATTTCCCTCCAATGTGATGATACACGTGTTGCTATAGCTACCCTGGTTCTGGATATTTTTTTCTGTAAAGCAGGAGTTCTGAACAGCCTTCCTGTTCCAGCATCTGAAACAGATCACCCATAATTTTTGTATTCACGTGTGCCTTGCATTTTAGACGTCAGGAGTGTTTTGTTTGTCTCTTGAGAAATAGTAAGACTTTCATCTGAGGTAATTTAAACTTCACTTAGGTACAGGAGAGGACAAAAGGTTTTTGAAGAACACCTTTGAAATTAAGAATTCATTGAAGGGACAGTAAGGAAATCATGGGAAAGGAGAAGTAAAAGCCTTCCTCTGCAAGAAATAATTAGAGAAAAATAAAGAGGAAAGGCCAGAAACTAAAATGCAGCAGAAGTGTGAAATCTCAGCAGTCAGACAACTATCTATAAGGTGTCATGGCCTAGGAAATCCTAGAGACAGGGAAACATGTACAGCTTTTTCTGTGTGCTCTCCTGTTGGTGGAGGACATTGCTGGAACTTGCCTCCTACCAGGACCAGAGGAGAAATTTGACCTGAGGTTCCATTTCTCTGTGTGAAGCCTCAGCAGAAAGAATCACCTGGAGATGTGCTCTGAATACCAAGGGTCTAATACTGTCTATCTATCTAGAGTGATCCAGGTGCACACTGCAGTTCACTTTCACCAGCAACCCTCTGACACTTATGCTCAGGTGAGGCTCTAAGGAATAATGGAGGGCCATGCACAGGTGGGTGAAAGAAAGTGAGAGGAAGGTGTTTTGTGACTCTCATGCAGACAGGGCAGATGAAATTTTACTGCCTTGGCAACTACCATCTATTCCAGCTGCCCCTGTGGCCACAAATCACATCTAAGCAATCCTTAATACATGGTTCATAACAATTCCTCACCTAGAAGCAAATACAATTTATAGCTCAGAGTTTCTTATGCAATGGGGATACCAACAGGTTGACTGAGAAATATGGTAGAGTTCGTGGCACAAATGCATAGAGTGGGGTCAGGAGGTGCACCAGATTTTCACTATTTGTTCTTGACAAGTTGTGTAGACATAGCCTAGAATTATCACCGTCCTCTACTCCATTGACATCTCTGGTATTTCCTCCAGGCCCTGCAACTGGCAGCACTGGATTCTTATTTTACCTGGCATCTGTTGTTTCCTTCAGACCAAATGGTAGCCAGTGTGTCTCATACGCTTTAATATCATATTAGCAAAGCACCAAAATATGTTTGAACACTGGGAATGTAGTTTCCTAAGGTTACATGTTGCCAACTATTTTAAAGTGCAATTCAAGGTTTTTGAGTGAGGTAACAAAACAGGGAGGAGAAGACACTTCCGCTCAAGTAGGAGTTTTTAGCTTTCAGTCTGCCTGAAAATCCTTGAAGTTGGTTCAACAAACAGGGAAGAAACAGTTGGCTCTGTGAGGCATGCCCTACCCCCTTGCAGTGACGGACCGCCTCACCTCAAGCAGCCCCAACTGTTTGGAGTGAGGAACTGACATTTAACCTTGATTTCACATTTCATGAAATGCCAAGTCCAAAGGCTTTTATTATTCAACAGTTTGTCTAGGCAGAAGGGTGTGACTCTTTGCAGAAATTGAGATTTCAGACTTGACAAGTATCAAGTTACACTCTTATCGCACATTGAATTACTTTACAGTTTCTAATAGCACAGGGTAGACTGCCTGGGATGTGCAGTAAAATCTTGTCATTCATCAGCAAATACTATAAATGTGACCTTATGTTCCTCGAATGAGCTGTAGATGCAGTTCACAGTTCCCTGACCCGACCTGTCACCCATCTTGTCTCTCCTGAGACCTCTCCCAGTTCCCTAAGGGCACCCTTTCCAAGAAATAGGCAGGTCTCTTAATTTCTTTCTCAGTTACAAGCTAATGATCTCCTTACTTCCATCTCCAGGCTATTATCTTCATACCAGCTGAGCATGATGCTTGCCCTTTTCATGCTGTGAGACCTCCACCTGGAATTCAACTCAGGCTTTGGAAAGGTATAACTGAAATCATCTCCTTCTGCAGAAAGCCTGGTTACTCTTCTGTCTCAGGGTCTCTGCATGTCAGCTTTTGCAAACGGCAATTTCCTCTCTTCCTTCTTGCAGGAATCAGGCCCTTAGCAGATCACTGTCTTTCAGTTACTCTCTAAGCAACTCTGAGCTTTGGCAAACAACCCTGCTGCTGGGAGAGGAGCACGGACTGAAGGGTCACCTTGAAGCTGTAAATGTGTTTGAGGGAATGCTACTTAATTAGGGCACTGTTTTGATCTTTCCTGCACCTTTTTTTAGCAACCACTCATGGTCTAATGTTAATCATTCAGATAAAGATACTCTGCCACACAGATACACTGAGGTTATGTGATATGAAGCTAAGTAATACGTATTAAAGTTTGAACTTTGTGCTAAGAAGCTAATGATCAAGTCATCCTCGTCAAGGACACGTTGACCCAGTAACCTTAGTAGAGACAACTTCCCTTTTACCATGGGCGGGATGTAGAGGGCTCATGTGCCAGTTCCTAATAATCTTAAAGCAGTACTTTGCCCAGGCATCCCTATTTCTCCTTGATCTCCTCCAGGCACAATCTTGGTCATCACCTGCCCCGCTACTTAGTCAAATGCCTTCTGGATATCAAGAATCAAAGTACACGGGATATGCATCAAGAATCAGAATCCTGCAAAATGTAGCAGAGACTGACTTCTGTAATCTCTTCTATACAAAGACATCTTCACCAACATGTTTGGATATTAATGTTAAGAAAGAAGTGGTTCCATTCCCAGCCACTGATGACCTTTTGTCTAGAGAGCTATTGCCTTCTCTTCTTTATCCATGACAATTTCATGTTTGCCTCTCTCCTCTCCCCCACTGGCACCTTTTCCTTTGAAACCAGTTGATCTTGCTGTTACACTTTTTTCCCTTTTTTCCATTGTACATGCAGCCTTGTAGTACAGAGCACCTCCTTTTAATGTTCAGGAGAGAATCCTTGAATAAGAAAGGACTAAAAAGCCTGTCTTTCCCCTCGTCTAGCTCCATGGATTTTAACTTGTTTATACTGGTGGGGTCTCTAGCATGACATATCTGCTACATGTTCAAAGACTTTGCTCATCTTGGTCCTCGCTTTGTAATCTGTATTTTGAGAACTAGCACTTTGGCATTATCAGGAAGCTTTATTTAAATAGGGAAATACAATTTATTTTGAACTTCAATGGTATGGGCTATTCAACACTAAACTATTTAAGAGTGAATTGTTTACCTTAAGTTTTAGAAACAAAGAAAGATATTTTTCCTATTTTCTTAAAGTAACCCAAAATAGCAAAATAATAACATTTAATTACACTGGGATACACTGAACTCCCAGCACACTTTTTTAATCAAAAGTAAATGTTGTATGTGCAGAAGTTTTTTAACGATGTGTTATGACTACAACATTCCATATAATATGTTATTAAACACAATAGAGAAAGTAATATAAAAACATCTGTTCTGTAGAACAGTGATATTTTAACACAAATATCTGTCTATATTACCAACCTGCTACACAAAAAATGTAAAATTGATAGTCAATACGACTGAATTATCTAATGTTTTATCTCCTATTTTCATATTTGGCTTTTGCATCTTTCAACTTTCAACTACCGACTGCTTGGTACAGCATGTAAGTTACCCAAAGTCATATTATATAATTTATTTATATAATTGGTTCCAGCAATATGCTGAGTGTTGTTTGAAGCACAGTGATAAAAACAGCTCTCCCTGCAAATTATCTACAGTCTAGACAGTCGCATGGTCCCATTGCCTCACAGCTTAAAAGCTCAAGATACAAGCAGCCTTTAAAAATGTTAAGGATCTCACTGGTTTCCAGAAATTTCACTCGGTACTAGCAAGATGACCATGTGCCTTTTGCCCAAAGTCTCCATCATGGACAGCAGTGTTACACAGCGTTACCTTCCACTCTGTCTATTTGAATTCTTCAGTTACCCTCAGTCTCTTGCTGATGGGCTACAGAACTGAAAAAAGGTGGGTTTGGTTATAATCCACCTTGTCTCTGGTTCTTGCACATCAGCATGCAGGAGTTTGCCCTCTCAGGAGCAAGGCAAGGGACCTTCTCCGCTTCTTACACTAGTGAGAAAAAAAATTGTGTAAACCCTGAGGGGGGTGGATGATCCCTGCCTCACAAAAGGAGTCTTCCAATAAGCTCAGTGGATCATGCAAAACACAGTAACATGGTGGTTGTTAATTAAACCATTATGTAAAAAAGGGGTTGCTTCAGCAATTTACTTGCATCAGGCATTTCTGAAATATATGCTGTCCCACCCAGATTTTTCCTGAGCTGCAATCTCAGGACATATCTCTGTTACCAGCTGTGCAGGGGTGACAGCATTTGTCATGCAGTGGATGAGACAGAGATGATTTCTACAAGACAACTTCAACAGGTTGAGGTACCTCATGCTCCACCACCACCAAGCCTAATGGCAAGCAGGGCTTTGCATGAAGCAAAGCTTTCAGATCACTGCTGCTTTATTCTTATATGAACCAAGTATCAGCCAGCACTCACCAGCTCTCTCCCAAAACAATGTTTAATTTATTGGATTGTTTCATTTATCACAACCACTAGGGTGCTTTAAACTTCGATGTGTATTGTGTCACTAAGAAATGCATGCTCAGAGAGGGTGAGCTCTCCTGCTGTTGCTGTCATTACTATGATCGTTAACGAAGATGGTCAGAGCTTTAATTGTTCCCCTAATCATTGCATCATATTTTGTTTGGGTTAGGGTAAAATGCTTTATGGGCTAGTCACTGTTCCAAAAAGTGTCAGAAATTAATCAAATGCTGTCTCACTGTGGTCTGGGGACACTGACCCTAAGGAAAACAAACCACAAATCACCTCTCCATCAACATGCGTGGCTGCTGAGCTCTGCAGCTCTGAATGCCCATGTGCTGGTAGGAGAAGTGGACCTGACACCACTGGCATTACTAGAGGAGTCCTTCACCTTGGAAAGAATGATAAACACACAACCCAAACGCCCACCCACTGTTGTTGGCCCATCAGGAAAGAGGACCCAAAGAAAATGCTACTTTTCTTTAAGGTGCTGCCCAAAAGCTGAAGACAAGACCATATTGGTTTCAGATGGTAACTTTCATAAGGGAGTCAGCATGGGTTTTATGCGGCCAACTGCCTCAAAACAAGTTGCTCTAAATCAGTCCCTTGGAATCCAGGCAATGTAAACCTTTCCTGTCCCCAGCACATGCCAGCATTCACAGCTGCTGAGATGTGGGCATACTCCTGCCTCCCAAAAATAAATCATGACCATAGCCAATATACCCAGCCCTGCACCCTGGGCTGCAACTGTCTTAGAGGCCAGCTGTGGAGAATGCAAGGCACTTAGACAATTAGGAAATGCTAGCTATAGAAGGGAAGAGAACACAGCAAAATGTTTTTCATAACTTGTGAGCTGAGAACCCAGGGAGACAATAGATACAAGTTAAGACAAGGCAAGAGCTGAGGCGGACAGAGTAAAAGGATTTTAGAGGGTGGAAAGCACTGATGCATTGACCTACCTCCAAACTGTTGCCTGTGTCTTCTCTGGGTGGCTTTGATGGGGTTACTCTGAATCATACCACCCCAGAGGTTCTGACTTATGGGGTCACATTGGCTGAGAAGGTTTGTGCAATAACATCTCAGTCCTTACAAGAGTCAAGAGAAGAATGGGTGAGCGGCACCCTGCTACAGCTGGGCAAAGTGCCAGGCAATGTAAAATGTGTACTGGAGTGTCCCATCATTTCTAATGTGGTGGATGGTCTAGTGACTTTGACTGCCAAGTTATTGGAACTTAGGAAAACGAACAATGGTGAACAGTGATTTCCAATGGACATGGCTCAAACTATGAATGTGGTAGGAACTGCCTTGCATCTTGAAGAACATTTCAACTTCAGGAAGAAGAAATCATGCCCACAGCTCAGTATTCAGCCCTTTCTGTGCTTCTGATCCCAAGAGGTGGGCTGATTGCCAGACTCCTGTTTTATACTGGTAAGGACTGAATCTGCTCAGCACCTCGCAAAGGCAAATCCTGTGGCTTTTTATGAGGAACATTTACATTTAGTGATGACCTTAACCACTAGCTGAAAGAACACTGCAGTCTGCCATAGTCTCAAATGCACCAGATAAAATGATTGTAAAAGAAGATAACTTTCTGGGACTGGCTGTGTTTAAATTCTTATTTCTCCAACAGTAAGGAAATCTGCATAAAATACAGCTTATAAAAAAATAATATATCCTACAAAAATAGCCTAGACACCTTTTGCAAAAGACAAATGGTTTAATTATAAACTCATGCTGCTCAGAGTACATTCTCCTATCTTTACTACTGTGATTCCTGGAGCTTAGAGTTTGTGGTTATTCTTTTTAATTTTCATTTTGGGGAGAAGACAACTCTGTTCGTAGAGGAAACAGAAAAGAAATTTAAGAGAAGAAATCACACAGCAGCTTCCCTCCCTCCTCCTCCCAGTCATGAAATAAATTAAGTAATAGCTCTTTTACACTCAGTGCTCACCTTTCTGAGCTGGGGGATGAGACTTACAGGAACAAGACCACAGGAAACGCTGCTTCCCTATAAAGTAAAAAAAAATGACAGGGCAGGTTGTGAATTGCTGACACAGGCTCCGAAAAGAAAAAACAAGGTCAAAATGTGCTGGATAGAGATCATCAAAGGGATGATTAGTCAGTTTATGAACTGCCTGAAATCTAAAGGCCATGTTGGATGATGTGCCCCCTTTCACATGTGTCCTGTTGTCTGACTTCTCCCAGACCAGTTGCCTAACCACATGAAGTACTGCTTTTTATTTTCCCCCACACCTAGGTTATATAACTGGCAGCCAGTAAAAAACTTCCTGAGAAAATAAATGAGAACTCCATTTCCAAATGGCATAAGAACCATTAAGCATAACCAAGGATCCTGAGAGAAGAATTTAATTTGACTGCACATTCTTAAAGCCATAGTCTATTCAAAACCTGTTTTAACCACAAAAGTAAACTTTAAAATATTTTTAAGTGGGAAGCCCCCATCCTAGTATTATGTGTACCAAAGGGCTGTGTCACTTGAGATATGATGTGTAGAGTTATTTATACATTTGGAAATCAAGTATAGATCAGGAAAAATGGAGCTATTAAATTAATAGCAGCATCTGCCTATTTTTCCTGGGTATAAGTGACTATGTTACACCCTTCCCATGTCCCCGCCAGTGCACAACACCTCTCTCTCTCCTGCCAGCCCCAGGAGTGGTTTGGGCATGCAGCCTCACCCACCCTTACGCATGCAGAGCAGCCACCCATCAAGGTCCTAAGACCTGGCTGCCTCTTTTCCTGCTGCAAGCACCCACAAAGGTTCCTCAAAATATTAAGTTAATTGCACTGAGAAGGAAAATTCTGGCAGAGCCACTACCTGTAATAAAAGGACTTTTTGGCTCTCAGCTGTGTTTCCCTCCCCCTCCCCCGCCCCCAACCCCAGTGCGACTATTTCAGTCCCACTCAGACCTATCTTATCTCTCTCTTCATGCCCCATTTTACATAGGACCAGATGAGCTTGATGAGGTTTGGCTACTGATTTGATTTTTCACTGGGAAGTTAAGACTCTTGGACTCATAATGACCAACCTCATAATGGCAGATAGGAACGAATTTGATCAAAGAAAGGCTGACCACAAAAAAAAAA
>VXBJ01003851.1:216407-259803 GCA_013400055.1 Nycticryphes semicollaris
AAAAAGGCTGGTCTATTGCACCTTTGGGTTTGCTTGGGAGATGCACAGCTTCTTTAGGCTCCTCCTGACTTCACAAACAGGGCTTGTAGTGAGGTTGCTCTATGAGGGACCCATTCACAGAAACATCTTAGCCCTTGAGCATAAGAACTCAGGCTGATCAGCTCTATCTGACGTGGAGGGACAGAAACAAGAGGGTAACATTGCCCATGCATGCCATACTGTCCAGGCTGAAATGTAAGTGCACAAAGCAGGAAGATGTACTGTGAGCTTTATGTGACATAGAATTATATCACCATAAATTATTATGGCTTTCTTTTTTGTTAGTTCTGACAGATATAGACACAAGTACACAAGACAGCACAGGTCATTGACTTTCTCTGCATCTGTGTGTCATACATGTTCAGCTCCAAAATGTCCAAAGGTTCTCCATTTCCTCTTGCACCATCTGCAACATCCTAGAACAAGAGCAAAAGCCTTTTAGTTAAAACCTAAAATAAAAGCTTAGATTCTGCAAGAGGCAGAACAAAGACGACCCTGATCATGGGGTTGAATTTCTAGTACAGATGCTCATCTTGGCTTCATTTCAGGAGGCTCTGAGTGTACCATGCAATTAGGCAAACTTTTTCCCGTCACATCCTGGCGCTGGAGCTCCACTGACTGGTGTCAGCGTTGATGTTGCTGTGACCCCGCAGTCCAGCATCCTCCTGTGAACTGAACAAAACTAAAGCATGGCACTTTGCTTGTGCTTCCTGCTGTAGTTTTAGGAAAGATAAATTTTAAAGTGGACAAGAGTAAATAGCACCATTTTGGTGTCACTCTAGTTCTGGTAGTTGCTCTTTGCTTCTGTGCTAAGCAGCTGAAGTCTCATGGGATGGCTTCTGAGACACAGAAGCTAGGAGCTGAACACAGCAAACTGGATGGCAGGTGGTTTGGGAGATTTTGTCTTTCCTAAACTGGGACAACACTGGAGAATACAATAGACATCCTATTTCCCTCAGCAGTAATCACATTCCCATGTAGGGGCAAAGCTATTCAGCCCTTCAGCATTCATACTTTATTCAGTCAGGAAACACATTATTGCCTCATAAAATGGGACACCTGTCTCATTGTCCATTAAATATTAACAGCAGCACCATAGAAATGAACTGTAATAGTTTTATTATAGTAATGTTCTGGGTAAATCTTATTATGGTGTAGTATGGCTGTCAACAAACAGCAAGAAAGTATGAAAACGTGAATTTTATACAAAAAATGCCAAGTGATGGAATTTAGATGCCAGTGAATCTTCCTGGAAAAAGTAACAGCACCAAGCACCCCTTCAGCCTTCAGTGCTGCTCTGTAGAAATGGTAACGCTTATCGCTGCCGAGGCATCTCTTTTATCAGTAGATATCAAAGTTTTTGCCTAGGACTGCAAAAGGCCTCTGCAGCGTTGCTTCCGCCACAGAGGAAACTGAGGTACAGTCAGCACCTGGAGCCGGTTGCATCAGCCTAAGAAAAGCGGTGCAGAAATAGGCCCGGCACCCTCTTTTATCCACTTAACGCTGCTTGCTATATAAGGGACAGCACACCAGGCCTGCCAGCAATTTATATCCCCATCAAATCTCCTTAGCTCTGCTGCCTGGCTCCTGAACTTTAGTGGCAGAGTGGATCAAAGGAAGGGTGTGAGAGCCTTGCTTAAAAAAAAGCCACGTACATTGTGTTTCCTTCTCCTCAGCCCGGGCAGGAAGCAACAGTACAGAAATTCTGAGCCAAGGGCTATTCCTGACCCTCAACATCCCTTTTTCCTTGTGGATAAGGCTACAGAAGCCTCCGGATCAGGCTGGGAGTCTCCAGAGCACAGGCTTTCTTTGGGGGCATTCCAGTCAGTCCCGGGTTTAGCGGAGCTGGGAAATCTGAAAGAATAGCTTTTGTCTCGCCGCTGCTTTATTCCTGTTTCCCAGCCTCGCTGAAACAAAAGAGGCACGGGCAACATTTTTTGGCGGTGCAGATGAATACGATTTTCCCGGAATGAATAAAAAGGTCAAGTTTTGTTCCCGGCACAACTCCTGCGTGTTTCTAGCCCGTGGGCCCTTGCCTGGGTGCAGCCACCTTATGCTCAAAAGACAGCCATTGCCTTTTCACCCAGCTTTAGGCCTTTGTACAGCAATTTATTTAAAACACCCAAACAGATAGAGGGTTTATGTTAATTTTATGGACCCAAATCAGTAGTATATGACATAGACGTGAAAGACAGAAAACTGCCAAAGATTCAAATCGGGGGTTTCTTCATGCTTCTCAAAAAATTCCAGAAAGCAAAGCTTTCAGACTAGGGGGAGTTATCCTGGGCCGGGTTAAACTGTCCTTCTTGTGCTCTGCTTACTCCAGTGTTATCCAAATGGTGAAGCCTGGAATAAGATAAAAATCGAGCTGAGAGACAGTGACTTCAGTTGAAAATTTGTAAGTTCATAAGCCAGTTAATAAATTACAAATTATCCCAAATAATTGGCAAGAAAATATTATCTATACAGTGCCTTCATACACCCTCTGTAGGTTATTTTCTAAAAAAAACCCAAACTACTGTCACCACAAATAATTCAGAGAAGTCTATATGTAATCCTAGTGTTATTTTTCATGTGACTTTTAGTCTGTAATAAATTCAACCTTTTGTCATACTGAACATCTACCATACAGGCCTTGAGGGGGAAAAAAAATTTATAATAAGTTCTGGCAAAACAAAAGGTGCCTGCTGTATGTTTTCCATATGTGATAACAGTCCTTAAAGGGAAGGAATATGAGAAGGACTATGTAACTGTCTAGTCTTTATTTCTTGCTTTGCTAGAGTTTATACCTGGGTATAGTCCCAGACTAAACAGTGTGTGGGAAGTGGAGAGAAAGAGGGAATTCGACCTTTAAGGAAGGTTGTGTTCTGCAGAGATTTGGGAGGTGGGGATGTGGCGGGGTGTGGGTGCTGTGAGTTAACCCTTGGCATTTGAAGCTGATGAGGGGCTTGTCAAACCCTGTTCCAGGACAGATGCTCAGAGATTTTTGCAATTACAGGGGCTCAATAAACAAGTTGGGACTATCTCAGGACCTGGCTGAATAATGATAGGATTTACAAATGTAAGTGTGAATAAAAAACCTTACAGTTGCTTGTAGGGCAGCAGCTTTTATTAGAGCTGTTTGTAGGGTCACAGTATTTGTTCCTTTAAAATATTCAAAGAGATGGTTGGTTTACTGGGTGGTTTTTTTTTTTTTGCTAATTGCTTTTGAACATTACCCTGTTAAACTTTTTTGCAGTTCTAGTCATCTACTCCAGGTGCTACACTTATGCAGTATAACCTGAAATGGTAAAGCCAGTCAATAACCTGCAGAGTAACACCACTCACCCAAACCAGCTAGCAAATTTTTGAACAAAGGACATTTTCAGGCAAAAGTAGGAAAGATTTTGTGCCTGGTGTACAGTCCAGAGAAAAGTCAGAATGTGACAGAAATTTATGCGATGCTGGTTTCAATGATTATAGTAACTTTTCTTCCAATATGTCATTTATACACTATTTATTGAACTTGTTCTTAAAGGAGAACATGAATCCATCAAGTACATTATGTGCCTTAGAGAATTTATATTCTGTCATTTAAAAACAGTATTAATGGATACTACAGTGTTTCAGCTCATAAAGTTCAATTCTGGATTAACGAGGAGCATATATCAACGTTATATTATATTTTAATAGAAAAATTTAAAAGGATTTTCTTTCCACACAAGATCATTGTCACATTTAATGCCACAAAGGCCTCACACCTGTCAAAAATGAACTTCTTTAATTTCTGAAAAAGCTGTTGCTTAATGAGTTATTTATACATCGTTAGGAAGACAAAAAAGGGAGACTGTGGAGCTGAGCTCTATGTAACCGCTCTGATGCTGATAAATGTAAACAAATAAAAAAATAGAAGCAATAATCCAGTTCAGTTGTGTCTAATGGCAGATAATGCTGGTGATAAGTACTGTAATATGTTCTTCCTTCTTATCTGGAAAGACCACAAATAATGACTAACTACTGATAAAAATAACAATTCCCTTCATGGACTCTCTTTTTCCCCTCCAACAATGTGCGGACTCTGTGAACAAGAGCCCTGTGATGATGATGATTTCTAAGTAACTTATGTGTTGTCTTGGAATAAATTTTTAATTTATGACTGTGTTGATTACCCTGGCTGAAGGGGGAAAAGCTTAGAGCTCCCAAACCCCCACCTTCTCTGCTTTTTCATCCTCCGATGTTTTATTTTCCCAGCAGTCCAGCTGTACTCTCCTCATACTGTGTGCATTGTCAGGATTATCTTCAGCCATGTGAACTATAAACACGGCTCACTGCAGCCCAGCTAATGGAGTGGCAGAGGGCCAAGAAGGAAAATTGTCCTCTTCGTCTGAGAGGCATCTGGAAAAACAGAGCCAGGAAAGGTCTTTCCTTCGCTCTGATGGAAGATCTCTGACACCTCAACGACAAAGTAAAGAAAGTCCCCAAAATAACAGAGCAGTTGTTTCTGGGTGATAGGAGATTCCCAAGTAATTGTGACAGCTCCTTTCTCTTTTCTTTTGTTTTCTTTTTTTTTTTTTTTTAAATTGTGAAAGACAGACTTGCTCCCATTTGTCACTGGAGGTAAGGATGTTCTTCAGCAACACATTTTCAGAGACCAAAAAGCAGAAGACAGAGCACTCAGTTTTCAGTTGCTATGAATTTGGGTAATGGAGTTTCCCATGTCTTGGGTTCATCCCAGGTAAGCACGGAAAGCAAATCCTTCCTCTGCTTTGTAATATGTCCTTGTAGCTGTAATGTCTAGTACTGAGCTTATTGCTATGGAGAATTATCTTATTTTACTGAAATCTACCTGAAGAATAAGGATAAGAGCCACAAGGGTTTAAAATCACTCACACCTCTGTGGAACAACTAGCTTTCTTTAAAATTATTTCTTTAAAATTATTGGGTAGTAGAGGTCAAAGTAGGAATTTATAATACAAAGAGATCTCTGCATCTGTGTCTGCGGTGCTACTGATATAACAAGGAATGCTAGGTCTAGTCCCTAATTAAAAGAGAATAGTTGTCTGATTAATGGGCAGCACCATATGGCACCAACAGAGGTGCTTTTTTCAGTTTTACTTAGCCATTCTTCAAAAAATGCTTATTTCAGGATGTGGTGAAATTCTCTTCCGGAGAGTATCACCTATAAATGAATGATCCCTCTGTAAATTCCTCAAGTGACTGGGAAGCAGAGTGCAGAATAGAGCAGTTTATCAACCTTAATGGCAGCTGTCATTAACGCTTAAACCATATTTTCACTTCCTTACATCATATGCACCTACGTTACAGTTTGGTGAAGGAGAAAGAAGGGCTTCATCTCCAGCCCTGGTTACCGATGTGCTGCACAGCCAGGCAGACGCTGGAGTCAGCAGTGTGGGAGCACGTGTGGGAGTCTGATCTCCAGCAACCCCTGGCATGTGTCTAAACTTTAGACTAGATTAAAGGTCAAACTTTGCTTCTGCCTCAGAGAGCCAATGTCCTTGGGCAAGCAAGCTATTATGTTTTATTTCATCAGTTAGTGGAAAGCAGCTGTACTGCTTAGCATAACTAACGAGGAGGTCAGACGGTAATGCTTTGTATACAATAGCATTATATGCAGCACTAAGGCAAATGATTGCCCATTAAAACAGTGTCTTGTATAAAAGACGGGGAAAATCCCCCTCCCTTGAATAAAAAATTCAGAATGCAGTACTTTCTTTTAGTTATCACAAAAAGCTATCCCCCCTCAGGTCCTTCAAGGCCAGAAAATCATTTACCAAAAATACTTGGGAAGTAATCCTCAGCAATACTCACTACTGTTAACTGAAAATTTGCAACTGACTATTGCAAATATACATGAAAAATATCCCTGTAGAAGGAAGGCAATTGTTCACAGTGCTGTACTTACTACCTGTGCTCCTTTTGGCTGGGGTACAGTTAATTTTCTTCATAATAGCTTGTATGGGACTATTTTTCGGACTTGTGCTGAAAACGGGGATCTTTGAGTTATTGCTGAGCAGTGCTTACATGCAGTCAAGGCCTTTTCTGCTCCTCACACCACCCCGCCAGCAAGTAGGTTGAGGATGCACAAGAAGTTAGGAGGGGACACAGCTGAGACCCCAGCTGGACCAAAGGGACATTCCATACCATATGATGTCAAATGCAGCATATGAAGCTGGGGGAAGAAGAAGAAAGGGGAGGGACATTTAGAGTGATGGCGTTTGTCTTTCCAAGTAACCATTATGCGTGATGGAGCCCTGCTTTCCTGGAGATGGCCTACAATGATTATCTGGGTCCAACTGTCTGAACAATGCAGGCCTAACCAGGTTAAATGGCCATGTTATTAAGGGTATTGTCCAAATACTTCTTGAACACCAACAGGCTTGGGTCATCAACTACCTCTCTAGGAAGCCTGTTCCATTGTCTGACCACCATCTTGGTAAAGAAATGCTTCCTAATGTCCAGTCTGAACCTCCCCTGGTGCAGCTTTGAACCATTGTCTAATTTGTCTTTGATCTTTTTTACCAAAGGTGGCAAAATTGAGGATTTATGAGCAGCTGATTGACTCCACTGAGAAGATAATATTCAGGTCCTATGAAAGGCCTCTGGCTCACTACCTTGAGTTCTCCTCTTTGTACAGCAATGACAGACTATAACACAAAGTGTTTCTCAGATGACCCTTTACTTAAGAAAGCTTTTTCTGTCTTTGCTGTAAATGTGGCACCTGAGGACTGTTCTGCCAGACATTCTCATGCTGACTAGTAACCTGCTGCTGTGCAAGGGTGTTCAACAAAACTGGAGATGCCAGGTAAACAACATATATTATGTAGGTTACAACATGTACACAAAGCTTCAGTATGGAGCCTTGCTCTGTGTGACCACTGTGGACCAAATCCCAGGCAGCACCTTACTCCATTTACAGTTTCACTAATTTTGGTGAGGATATTCCCAGTGCATCTGATCTGAAAAGACCTGGTCGTGTATAAAAATATTAGGGCCCTATGTGAGAAGGCATATTAATATATTAATTCATCTGGAACAGTCCATTTTATGCTTTTTGTTTGGATGTATCAGACAGTACAAGTTGCACATGAAACAAGCTGTCTAAATGTAAGGAATCTAGTCCTGTCTAGTCTGTAGGAGAGGTCTTCCTTTCCTAAGGTCCTCATTGCTTATAGAGGCAATTGAAACAGTCATTTTGGATTAGACACTTAACCTTTGGGTAACGAAAGCTGGTTGAGGTAAATCCCCTCTACCTTGTCAATAAGATTTTACGTGCACACACAAACACAAACATTTATATATGTAAATATATGTTTATATATTTTAATATATTTNTAGAACTAAAAGGATAAATTAAATTAAATTTTAAAAAAATTTAACTAGTGCTGACTGGTTTTGCAAAGGGCCACAAAGACACAAGCTATAAGCCATGCAGACAGGATGGTTACTGTCTCCCTCTCCCCAGCGAGGGGAATGGGGCAGGTTTTTAATTTTGCTTTCGCATCTGTGTTACCATGACTTCTGCTCACCATGGCTAGGACACACCAGCTCAAATGGAAGGACCATCTGGAACCATCTTGTCATGATGTGCTTTTTATGTAAGAAACACACTCTTATTTCATGGCTGTTTTGACATGTCAGTGATTGCCTTGGGGACTGTAGAGTCAAGCTGGAGCTTGGGTTGTGGGGTTTTTTGTTGTTGAAGCCTAGAATATTAGTTAAAATCTCCAGGGACATTTTTCAGTGCACTGAAGAGACATGCTAATATTTTAACCTAAGATACAACATTAATAATATCCTTAGAGATGGATCTTGGACTCCCTTCTCGCAGAGACAAATGCTACCCACACATTCCTTCACCCGATACACAGACAGTCATAACTTGGCGATTAGTGTGGTTCCAAGGCCTACTGAGATAAATCAGAGAGAAGTTTCACATTGCTTTATACAGACTAATAACTTGAAGCAAGTTAGAAATGCAAAGAAAGCTGAAGGGATAGTTCTAACAAACAGCTCTCTGTCAAAGGTAACAGCAAGCACAAGTGACTGCTGGCACAAGCAGAAGAAAGAAAATAGGAGAACCAGGGAGGAATCTGAAGCCCAAACAGCCAAAGAAATAAAGGCAATTTGTAAATTCTCAGCTGATTCTGCCATCTCTGAGATGTGACTAATGCGGAGACAATGACAGCATGTGGATGTCTCAGGGAGAAAGAAAATTGTGCTGGGCGGGGAAGCAGAATTTGTAATTTCTAATCTGAAAGACAGCAAAACAGCAATGTCTATTTCTTTTTTCTTTTTTGTTAATTAAACATCATTAACACAGGGACATTGCTGATTTTCAGGAACAAATGCTTTCCTGAGAGTGGCAAAAACTGGTATCATGTGTGTGCAGTGTCCCTACAAAAAAGACCAATTGCCACATAGGAAAAATCAGAGGATTTGTTTGGCCCTTGCAGGACATCTGAACACATGAAAGGGATAGTTAACTGTCCTTAAATGCAGAATGAAACAGAGTTGTATTATGGCTTGACCGTAATAATGCAAGACTAACAAAAAGAGACCAAGAAAATTGTTGATTTTATATAGAGGTTACATATTTTGTTTGCATCCATCCTGACTTGGGGTGTTTTCTACTTGATTTTCCCATCTCAGAAACAATGTAGATTTATTCTGATTGCTGCTTCATTGATTCTGAAGCTGAAATAATGTACCCTCCAAAGCCACTAATATTTCTATTGTGACCAGACTTGTCCAGAGTTTTACAATCCTAATTAGTTTCACAGTTGTCTTGTTGTTTTCCTGTACTCCCCCTCTGTCTGCTCATCACCATCTGCTGTTGTCCATGGTAAGATCTTAAAGGAAGGACCATCCCTTTGTTCTGCCTTTATACAGCACTTCACAGAAATAGCTCATTATGGGAACCCAGGGCTGGAATTCCTAAACACCACGGCAATAAATGTAGTGGACAGAAAGAATAATGAGTCTAAGAAACAGCAGAGAAATGCCCAACTCCTAGCTTTTGCATAGCATCTCCTGCTTTCTGACTCTGTCTTTTGTTCTTGTGCCACTTCTGTTGAGCCTGTTATAGGAATTGCTAGAAGAAGGAGTTAGATGAACAGACAGACCTTGATCACAATGCAAGCATAATTTGTGAGGAAAAGACAGTGACGGGCGTGGGAAAGAGAAAAGTGAACATCAGAACAAGTCCTCTTCCAAACTCATGTGAGGGCAATAGAGAAACATCATCTTTGTCTGTACCTGTACTTCAAGCTGTCTGTTTGGGTGTTTTGTTCTACTTTAATCAAGTTAGAAACATGTAAATGAGGACATGTTAGATGCCAGTCAGTCTGTTCCAATATGGAACTTTCAGTGGATACAGTCAGTCACTACGTACTAAAATGGAGCATCAGCCCTAAGGATCAGCTCTCCTCCTCCTTCAGCAGCTCCTTCTCTTCTCTGCTCCAAGAGTAGACAGTAGCTCAGCATAATATTCAGTGGATGCTTCCCAATTACTGCTCTTCTGTCCCCTTTTTTGTTGTTATTTGTATGTACTAAGAACAGAAGACTCTGGTTCACTTAGTAACTGAAAGAACTGATTACACAGGAACAACAAAACAAAAATATCATTTCAGCTGCTAAGTGATGGGTCACCAGAACTGGCACCACTGCAACTGATCTCTGTTTTAAATTCTTGTGTTTTGGGGTTGGTGGGTTGCTTAGATTTTTGATGAGCTATATGGAACATCTGAAAGAAGTGGATATTTTTCACTACTACTTAGTAGAAAAGGCTAAATGCACCAGAGGGAGATTAGTTCAAAGGCCTTGCTTGGGTTCAATATGAAATGTGATCAAATTGCCTCCAAAATCTGAGAATTACACCAACTAGTTATATAGCAGTTTGGGAGGCAGTGTCTTGAACTTCAATGAATGGATTTTGGCACTTGAACAAGTTAATATAAAATAGTGAAACCAAATACTCAAGAGAACAGGTCTTCAATCCTGCTTTAGCAGGCAAATTGGACCAGATGATCTCTAGAGGTCCTTTCCAACTCCAATTCCATGATTCCATGATTCTGTGATTCATTTTCATAGCTGTTCAACTTAAAAGGTAGTCCCTGGTATTCAGTTAGTCATAAAACACTTTTAATGTAACTTGTGTTTTTAAATAAGGCTGGACTTGTTATTTATAAAGGTTTATTAAATTAGCTCGATTAATTCATAATCTATTGTTAAAATGTTCATCAACTCAGTATGTTCCATATATCCACAGTTCATGACCATTTTCAGCATTTTCTCATAAAGTACTTGTTCTACTCAGTACATTTATTTGTAAATAGGTATTTATTTTTAATGTTTTAGACAACCACTTTTTAAATGAGTGTCCAAATATGTCCTATTATTTTAAAACTGTGACCGATGAATTAAATTATAGTCCTGTTTTAAAGAACTAGACATTATCTCTTCAACATGTGCATTCTGTCTTAATGTAGGAAATTGCCAGGTGACTGAGCAAATGCTTAAGTCATACTATTTAGTTATTTAAGGTGACTTTAAAAGACTGAGATGACTACTCAGAAGGCAACAGTGTTCCCAGGGTAGTCCCTAGCAGGGGTAACACAGCAGCCCATTGTGCAGGGCAGCAATTAAGAGTGCCAGTGCTGACTGGGATCCTGGGGCACATTGTTCTTCCCGATTTTCAGGTCATTCCACCCAATGGCAGATGCTGGGGAAGTCATAATAGAGATTATCAGTTTGGGGATGCCACTTCCACAGATGACCATGGGTAAGTGTGGGATTTTCACTTGTCTAGACTCTTTTGCTAGAGGAAATAACTGCATTTGAGAGGAGAAGCTAACTATGATGAGTACAAGTATTTGGTGCTGTGTTTGGAGGAGTAATTGCCAGTGTGCCTCTAGCACCTTGAGGGAACCAACCTGGCTCACATTCCTTTCCCTCCTGACACCCTATAATCACTGGGGTAAAGACCATCATTAACTGCTCCCTGCAGAAGAGTTCCCAGGACGTATCTACCATTGCCCATAAAGTCTGTGGATACTTGGAAACTTCAGAATAGCAGTACATGGCCCAGAAAATGCTTGTGACCAATCTGGCAGGCTAGCTTCAGGCAGATTCCCAGGGAGCTAAATACTTTGTGTCCCCCCAGGTCTCCGCTGGTGATTCTCAGAGGTCAGTGTGGTGCTCTCCCGTGCGGTATGATGAAGCAGGAACTGGAAGTGAAAGGCATCCAAGTTCTACCACCATGACACCAGTTGGCAAAACTGATGCTTTCCACAGGGTAGGGCCTCAGTGCAAGAGAGGTCAACAGTCAGCATCCTGCATTGAAACACTCCTCAGGGAGCAAGTTTTCTTGAGCAATAT
The DNA here is from genome assembly GCA_013400055.1 of Nycticryphes semicollaris. Lineage (NCBI taxonomy): Eukaryota > Metazoa > Chordata > Aves > Charadriiformes > Rostratulidae > Nycticryphes > Nycticryphes semicollaris. The sequence goes on from VXBJ01003851.1 coordinate 227,823, forward strand.
CAGCATGTTCAGACCATCCTCCTCCACCTGAGATATTTCTCTTTTCCCCTTGCCTCTTTCTTGGGCCAGACCAAATTAAAGTCACCTGGGTATTCTCCTTCCCTTCCTTTGCCTTCTTTTTTCTCCCCATTCAAGCTGCTGTAAGCATTTCCCAGTAGCGATGTACTGACTATGACCTGTAGGGCTGATGCATTGTGAGGGCATGATGGGTATACTTTCCTGGCAGTCTGGGGGTTGCCTTATCCTTGACCCTGCAACAGGGCTCCTCACCAGGTGAGAGAGGTTAGTTAGTGGTGCGGGCTCCCATTTCTAAGGGATTACTCCCATGTAATACAGGAATAAAACAGGCAGATTGTATGGAGGCAGTGTTCAGGAGCACAGTGGCCTGAACAAAGAGTAGGAGCAGTGACACACAGCTAACCTGACCAGGTCTCTGGATGTGGTGTTGCTGTTAAAGAAGGCTCGTGAGAGCCCTTAGGTGGATGAGTGAGCCAGAAAGCTGAGCTGGAGGAGGGGAGAGAGATTCCTGTGGCTGCCTGAGGCAATACAAAGACTGTGGCTGAAAGACTGAGGATTTACACTAGAAAAAGGGCATGCAAAAGTTGGGAAAGGTCACAAAAGGGCAACAAGAATGACTTTGCCTTATAGCAAATGACATAAAGATGGTGATCTCGCGAAGTATTTAATAGTGACTATCAAATCTAAATCACCTGATGTCTTTAAATCAATCTGGCTATCAAAAATATAAGAGAGCTGAAAAAGGACTTGAAATGATGAAATAGCAAAACAATGTCCTATACCCTGTGTACTAGGCAATCCAGAGATGTTTGTACTGACATGTCAAAGCCTAAACATGCTCTGCATCTTCGTTAAGCACAGCATATCGTTTTTAGCTAAACCAATATCTGTGAGTTGAGCAAATTCCTTATGCTTATAAGAAAATCTCTCTAATTTCAAGCCAAAACTTTTTTTGTGTGTGTGCCTATGTTTTGCAAATTTTTCCACTTGCTGTACAATAGGTCATGAGGAGGCAGGAAAATTTGTGGTCAGGGTTCCTATATGGGTGTATAACTGTGCAGGGGTAAATGTATTTACTTGCAGCAGATGGAATGAATATGGGAGAACATCTAATGTGGTAATTGATACTAAAATCTAAGGCATTAATTAAATGTGTGTTCTACTTAAGGAGTCAACTGAATGATGAGTGACAATTAAAAATGATGTCTTTATAATTATTCCAATTCCTATTTATGAAAGTAGAGTGTGACTGCATATTAAAGTATGATTGAAGGTTTTATGACTCCTTATTCTTTCACAGTTAAACGTTTGCAATTATTTCTCACTCAGATTAGAGCAATGCATAGCAATGTAAAATAAAACAACATAGGCTTGATTCTCCAGTCACTTAACACAGGTTTGCTATTGGCATATGGTGACTCCCTTAAGCAGAGCACTCCTCAGTTAGGGTGATTTGAATGGACAATTAAGCTCAGCATGCTGAATACTGCAAATTCAATATGAACATCTGGGGATGCATTTACAGATCAATGATTCATTTTCTAAAATAATATTTGGTCAGGTTTGGAAAGTCTGTTGCAGCTGTAAGGGTGGAAATATCTCCTTCCAGATGAAGCAGTGGGAAAAATCCCTTTCCTTCACAGGGAGCAGGATTAGCCTATTCAGAGAAGCCAGGGTCCTGTCCCTCAATCTGTGTGTGCCTAATGTATTTCTTTGAAAATACTTAATTAGTATAGGAGATTCAAACTTTGTAGAATGGCTTCATACAGCTGTCTTTGGATTAGGTTAACTAGAAGTTGTAATTGGTTGCAATATCAAGAGGTATTTTCAAACCAAATCTCCTGCACTTCCACAATGACTCTGTAAGACATCAGACAGTGGAAAATTTCCTTCCTTTGCCAAGTTTTTGAAAGCTCCTCACAATTGCAGCCAGAATTACTTTTTAACTTGTCCATTATGTAACCATTATTAGTCCTCATTTTCACTTATTTTTCAGATGTTGTATTGCAAATATTTTTATTCAGGAATCAAAGTTTGATTTTTATATTACACCCAAGAATTACAGGCTGGAGAAGATGAGTCCCTCCTTTATTTGAATTTTATTTTTTGTTTATTTCTACTGTACGTATTTCTTTGCCTTTCTTTTGTTCTCTGTACTTGTTGTGGATGTGCTGTGGAACCACTGGTGCATATCTTTGAGAAGGCAGTAAGCTCAAAAATAGTTGGCAATGCTGTTGGTTGTTTATAATGCAACTGAAAAGGAGAACAAAAAGTGTGTGTATATGTATATATCTTCACGTTTATACAAACACACTGAAGAGAAATATTCAGTGAAGATTTAAACCCAGTGCCAAGCTTGAGAAGCTGGTTTTTGTACTGGAGTCTTTCCTAGCACCCAAAGCACAGGACCTTTGGCTGCAGAGCAACTGCAGGGCATCCTTGCAGCCCCTGCACTTGCTGCTCTCCTGGATGGAGAGGAGATTGGCCCAAAACCTGCTTCATCTGTCTGCTTTTCTTCCTTTGGTACTATTACTGAGCCTTTCTTTCCAGTCTCCATAGCTTTCACCTCTTCTCCTATTTAAATCCGCTTGGCATTTTGCAATAAAAATGCTCCCATCTCTCCCCTTGAACCTCTTTGCTGGCTTCCCCACAGTGCTGGATATGAGTGCCTGCTCCCGAGTGCTGCTGCAAAACACCCTCACTGCCTGCCCCAAGTCTTACACGCAGCAATCCTTACTCTTTCCAGGTGCTACTCAAGCATTTCTACATTTTCATGTTGTGTTTCTGTCTGGAAAACATCTTTTCTTTTCCATTCCATCAGTAGGTCTCACACATCTCTTTTGTGTTGATTCCCCCGGTCACCTTGTGCATTGCAATAGATAAGCTTTTTTATTTACCTCGTTCAATTAGTTTTTATTCTGTTCTGAATTGGATTTTAGCAGCCCATAATTTGTAAGTATTTAGAATTAGATATATTTTTGTAAGCCATTTGAAAAACAAGGATATCAAGCTTCCAGATGGCATAAAATACTGGTTTCTGGATTTAGTACTTCTCAAGATAGAACCTGTTAAAATCATGCCTGACTGGAAGGGTGGAAAAAAAGCAAGAGGGCAGTCCAAGTACCGTGCTTCTGGGTTTGGGTGGTTTTTTAATTCTTTTTCTTCCAAGTGGGCCTATTACAGGTGAAAGCTACATGGAAATAAGCAGAGAAGAGCAGGGCAATCAGTTCCTGTATGCAGAAGATGGATCTAGAAGGTGGTTAGGACATGCTTGAGAAACTAAGCAGAGGCTGAGAGCCTTCTTGCTCCTCTTCATGTTAAACAACATGAAATGGGATGGTGGAAGTACTGACATTGTTATTAGTGACATTAGATTTATTCATGCCATAATGCAAATTCACTAGTATAATCCTATTAATGATAAACAGCTGTATAATTTAGGATTTTTTTTAAGTTAAACATATGTTAATGTTGTGAATTATGCTTAAATCCCAAAATAAGGTGATTTTTAAGGTCAGCTCTTCATAGCCCATTTAACCCTTAAAACAAATACTTATTTTTTGTAAGTGCTACTCCATTTAGATTTTTTCCTGTTCCTACCTTCCTTCTTACTTTATAAAGCTGCTGCTCATCAGCTTATCTCCCCTGCAATGCTCCCCATACCTTTAATCTGTTTAGCCCGTGTGTCATGGACCCTTTTTAATAGGCTGCCCTTTTTAATAGGCAGAATTCAGATATTCTCACTCACAGCCCATCTTCTTCTGGGAAGATTAGATTATCTCAGGATCTTATGGGCAGAATTATGAATCAGGCACAAAATCCACATCACAGCTTTCTCCTGCTGTGGAGGCTTTCCAAGTGCTGCTCCCCAAAGATCTCTTTGCCCCAAAGCAAAGGCCTTGGTATCATGCCCAGCTTTCCTACAGCAGAAGACGATTGATGAAACAATATGGGAAAGAAAAGTCTAATCTGGAAGTTCCTGTGTGGGGAGGGGAAAAGCACTTCTACCACATATGGCAGGCATCTAGAGAAAGGCAGGTCTTGGTAAATACAAAAAAAGCAGGATTTTGGAGACAGCAGAGAGTACGCACAGAAGAAGTCCATCCCCCAGTTTGACACAGTATGACTGTGCATGGAAGAGAGAAAGCCACTGACTGGCAATTCCACTGAGCAGATACCCTGCAAGAGAAAGTCCTTTATCTCTGCTCTTGCTGCGTCAAAAACTCTTCTGACAGCTCAGCACTGAATGCCCACAGGAGGAATCACAACTATATAAATGCATAAATTTCCCTAGCAGTTATATCTGCCCATGCACCTTGCATATAGCAGGCTACATGGTAGCCACTTCCCAAAAGCCCCAGAATATTATAGATGAGCTATAGAACCCCAGAAGGTTGTAGCACAGCTGGCAAAATGAAGTGTATATACAGCAGTCTTTCATTCAGCGATCTTTTTTTGTAATGCAGACAGAGAAATCTCTCCATGTTCATTTGCAGGTCTGTATCGCTGTCAGTATTGTGGCATTTATATTACAGGTGCATTTACATAACATTTATGTATTAGTACTGCTTACCTTAACCAACTTTCCCATCCAACAGTTGGCAATGAGGCTGGCACCCGGTAATTGTAGATTTAAATGGAAGTTTTGTGCTCTTCGAGGCAACTGGTACATACATTTTTGATGGATGTAACTACCACATTGTAAGGTAAGTATGTGGTAGTTACGATTATATATCTATGCCTACATACTAGGCTAAGGGTATCTTAACAAGTTTGAAAATGTATAAAGCCTCATTTTTCTGTCTGGTGGCAAGTCAGAAGACTGCTAACTTTGAGTAGAGACTTACCCCTTCCAAAATTTAGATGTACTGACAAATTGCTGTTCTAAACTAATAGCGGTGTTGAAGACCTCTTTGCTAACACCATCAGATAAATACATCTAAAATCTCTGCTTCCCACATTTGACACTTCCTAAGGGCTTGCCTACACAACAAAGTTGTTCTTACATTGATTTTTAAAAATGTCATTTGGTTTATGAGTGATTTAGTTCAACCCAGTTTAAATAGATTCTTTTGAAAATATGTGTTTATATAAAACATTGCATGTATGCAAGTATAAAAGCTCTGCAGAAATCAACACCTTCCAGGTTCTGACTTGGATAGAACTCGGATTGTTGTACAATTTCCAGTCTTGGACTCAGATCAAGGTTTGTGCTTCATTTTGGTTTTTTTTTTAAAGAAATTAAAATGTCTCTAGGCATTTTAAATTAATGCTAAAAAAAAAAAAGATTGATATATATATGTGTCTGTATATAAAACCATATACATATATATATATGTACACACATCTTACTTTTGTTGGCATAACTAATGCTTTTATTTAGATGTCCTGATCTGCTTAGAGGCAGTTTCACTGAATTAAATGAAGAGAAATATGTGCTATCTCAGACACTCACATAATGCTAGCATTTCTAGACTGAGGTGCTTTCCTCTGCGAAATACGGAATATTTAACAAGTCCTTATCATTGATATGGTTGTAACTGATGTGACACATCCTTTCTCTGTTGCCCATCCAATGTTCTAACACCAAAGTTAAATAAAAATTTATACAAGTGGGATTTCTCTTATTCTGTGATGTAGAAGAATAGCCAGTCATGGTTTGTATAAATTACTTCACAGTCACAGTTATATATGATAGTGTTTCCTAATGAGGCCAATTCCCTAGGCAACAGTCCAACCTTGTAAATGTCTAAGCACAGGAATACAGCCAGCAGGATGTCTAATTCAGTTGAATTCAGTGGAGATGATTTAGTACTCATAATCACCTCACCTCCATGAGCTGTGTGCCTGTTGTAAGTAATGTATTCAGAAAAAAAAAAACTTATTTATACACTGCTTCTTAAGTGAACTGTTTCAAACCCTCCTCACTTTCCCAGTATATCCATGTTTTGAAAATGGTTTCTCTCCTGAAATTCAAAACAACCTTCAAGAAAAACAACAAAGAAATTATACTGGAGAAGCTCTAAGTAGATTTAACATAATGCCTTGTGGTTTGAGTAACCAAAGAAGTCTATTTGTGACCATTTTATGTTCCTGAAATAAAAATAACTTTCAGACTTTCAGATCACAGTTCACAAGCCGATCTTCTTTTCTTTTGGCCTGCCTCTTCATCATTTCACCTCTTCTCCCCCACATCTCTATTCACCTGCATGCAAAGCAGTGTCAAAATACTTCCATTGCAAATCACTGGGACACTTTGTTTTGTTAGCCCTTTCAGGAAACTTCGCATGCACTTTGGCACGTGTCGCCACAAATGCATGTATTGCACCTCAAAATCAAGTTAGGCCTGAGTGATTTCCTATAAGAAGGCTGAACAGCAAAGAGTGATGATGTGCCTAGTGATGATGTAGCTCATTTTACATGCACTGTATGTCTGAGGTGCCATGAAGTTTGCCTGTGTCCTGACAATATCCACAAACCTGAAATCCACCATCCATTAAAGCTGATAATTGTCAGTGGAGGTCACTACAGTGTTATTGTGAAGATCTCTGTGGACTGGCCCCAAGAGGGAAGGAAAATAGATGTTGAAGTTATTTCTGTATCACTGCCTCCCAGCCATGCTGAGTGCTTCTCAGCCCATCCCTATCTAGGAACCTGGTGTCAGAGCAGCTTTGCAAGGCTAATAAAAAGAGCAATCAATTTTTACTCCTCCTAAAGGACAACACAAAGCATGTATGCCTCAAAAACAAGCTTTAAATAAAGTAGACAGTGTGAGGGGTTTACTAGGTCATAAATGTGTGATTCACTGTAACCTGGCTTACGTGGATAGGAGAGAGCCCACCTAATGTTGGTCACACTTTCATTCCCAATGAACCTGCTGCACATGTAATATTAAACTGCTAGACATGGTAATGAAAAGAAGCTTGAGGAAGGTACGGGTACATTGCTCCCTATCTGTCAGAAAACTGCCTAGGGAAACGAGGTCAGCTAGCTGCTCAAAAATTGTGCTTGAACATGAGGGTGCCTAGATTTGTTTCTTAAATTACAGGGGCCTTGCTTCCACCAAAAGTGAAGGAAAATCCCTTGTGCGCTTTATTTAAAGTAGTGTCAGCCGCTTTTAAAAGGACAAGGAAACAAGAAGCATAGGGACTTGCTATCTGAGCTGAATACTAAAGTTTTCTTTAAGTGTATGTAGCATTCAGGTGTGTAATGGTAAACGAAGGACAGAAAAACCCATCTGTTTGGTTTTGCCTCAATTATCCTTCCACTGTCTTGTGCTTACACTTGATTATCTTACTGCCAAAATCATACAATCCTGTGGAGAGATATTCTTCATATAAACATATGTTATCAGGAATAAAGAAAATAGACTTTCCTTTAGTTGTCTAGAAGGACAGGTAAGGTTTTATGCTTCGAGTTTTAGTATGATCTTGAGTCTTCTATTCTGGACATTTTCTTTTCTGCTCAGGTAAACTGGAAATGCATTTTAGTAACACAGAGTAACATTTAGTAACATCCTCCGACCTATGGCTAGCATCCCTGCTGGACCATCGTTTTTGTACGTGAACTCCTTCAAGCCAATTGTAAACTGGGGATAAAAATAAATAGCTGCTGAAAGAAAGCCTCTACAATTATGCCTGTTTGGAACCAGAATATCCCGGACCTGCTCTTTCCTATGTAACATGCAATAAAACCTGCAATTCGCTCCCTCTTCTAAGAAAGATAAGAAGGAAAACAGTCTGTTCTCTTACACAAAACTTCATAGGGGAGGTTAGAAGGAGCTCTCCGGCAGATACAAATGGAAGGGGCTTTTGAGGGAATGCCCTTCCACCGAAAGGTCTTTAGTGGGAAGTTCCTAAAAATTTCCAGAGAATCTAGATGACTAACTACTGAGGTTGTCTGAGGACTTAACCGCAACACAGCACAAATATGCAAAGTCTGCAGTGTCTGAGAACTAATCATCATACAAGGGAGAAACTGTTTTCCATTTCCCCTGTTTAGTTTTTTTGGGTAGTCTGCCACTGAACTGTGAACAAGCCTGGGAAAGCTGGGACTCTTCCATCTCTTGTGTTTAAAGTCATGTTGTCCAGCTCCGGATTTGAGTGGAGAATGAAGCCTCTCACTCTGGGGCAATTCACTGACGGCTGGAAGACATTAGAGTTGTTGACATCTGTAAAGAATTTCAGAAATTATGAGGATGTATAGTGATGAGCAATGCAAAGGCCACATCAGACCAGAGCTTCATGGTCACCCAGGAGTTGTGTAATTGAGGAAGATACATGGATTCTTTCCAGAAGATGTCAAATCCAGTCCATCTGTACTGAAGTAGAACTGAAAAGTGTGCACTGTATTCAAACAGCCATTCAAGCAATAACTCAGTCAGAATTTCCCTTTTACAGCTTTGTCTTATGCATAGTTCTGCCTTTACTCTGATGGGCTCCATTACGCATCTATAGCAGTATGTTTCTCCTTGGTGTCTTTAACAAGGATACACTTATATCCATGTATTAAATCCCATCTTCTTTGCATTGATTCTTTTATTGTTGTATTTGCATTACTCCACAATATCTTTCCTCATTTCTCTTTGTTCTCCTTCCTAGGCAGGTGGGAGAGCTAGTTAATTACAAGTCTTATAATTGTGAAGTAGAAAAGCAGGGCCATTGCAAGTATTCAACTGAGATATCGCAGGGACTGGGTGGGCAGTGCTTTGTCAGAAATCTGGGACCTCATAGGTTTCGGGTAACAGCCATTTCATCCTTCGGTCCTGCTGTTCCAGCTACTGTAGAAGTTCCCCATTGGATGTCTGGTCCCTCATGGTGACCATAGAGGGACTTTCTGTTACGGGTTTGCAGGAGCCTATGATGTTTTGCAGTGTAAGGGAAGGCTTTTTGTATGCTGAGCTTCATATAGTATTTTGATTGCATCTTGTTTTACCTGCCCCGGCCCCATGTACTGATGTGTCGACTGCAAAGCTGTCATTGTTGGCTGATGGCTTACATCCACGTAAATGAGGCATAAGATCCCAGCAAACCAGGATGCCATCACTTTATCCATGTCTGACGAACACATCGATGAGCGTGGATAGAGGAAAGCAGTGAATGAGACTGGAGACAGCTTACAGTGACCAGCGTTGCACAAGTGTTAATTGCAGTGTCATGCTTTGATTGTACAGCAAATCATGATCTCTCTTTCTATTAGTATAGGAAACAATTTCCACCTCTATCCCCATGGTTCTTGCATTTTTGTAAGACGTTTTTCTTTGCCATAGGTCCTCTTTCCTACATAAAAGACATCAACTACAAATTACATTCCTTTTTTTCTCCAAAGAGTGAACTAAATATATGACCATCCATTTTTTTGGGGGGGAGAGGGTTACAATCATATTTGCCTGTCTTTATAAATTTTGTTTTCTTTTACACGCTGTCATGAATAGGACTTGCACAAACAAGGAGAATTGACTAACTAAAGAGTAAGGACATTGAAACTTAAAATATGAAGAGAGCTGTCAAACATAGTGAGTAAGTGGGGAGGAATAGAAATTTTCTTCTAATCTCTCTCAGCTATTGTAAACACATCTCACTTGCAACAGCACATCTTATCAACAGATGTTGGCTGTTCTTGTCTTTAATTGCTGCTGTCACTTTAGCTTCTAGCAGTTCCTGCTGCTACAGCTCAGTCATTAAAAGGACACTTCTCCACTAACTTCTTATTGCTCTGCTGCCCTGCCCTGCCTCTAGGGAAGAGTGGTGGGGGGTGTATGTGTGTGTTTGTGTGTGTGTGTGCTTTCTCTGCAGCTTCACACCCCTGCTGCCATGCTTGCACCACAGTGTGGGTGTGCATAGGTAGGTGGTGTGATTCCTCCGTGCTCAGGCTGCACTGCTGACTCCAGGGATGAAAAAAGTTGTCTCCCCTCTGGTCCCGATCCTCAGAGGCTGCAGGAGAATGGGGGTGGCAAGTGCTACTTAGAGAAAGCTTTTCTTATGCTCACACAGAATCCCCTTTTTATCCTGCATAAACAGTGGCAAAGTATTTTTCTCCACACTAATTCCTGCCTCTTCACTGCTCTTCTTTTCCTACCCCCACCACTGCCATTTCTTTCTCCCATGGGACTGGAAGAATCTCAGAGGAAATAAGTAAAGCTTTCCTAATATAGAAGCTCATCTTCTCTGAAACCACTTCTCATTCTGTTAATGGAGTTCTGGAAATGTTTCAGTTCTCTCCCTACACTAATACTTTATTCTTCTTCTCTGATAGCTGTCCAAGCACCAGTGTCATCAGTTTTCTTAGCTTTATTAGCTTGTTTTGCAAAGAAATGCACAGGCAGTCTAACAAAATAATAATAAAAAATTGGCTGGAGCGTTTTATAGCTATGTACTCTCTTTAAAAAATAAATATGCACCTAGAGACATCTTTCTGAGGCCATTCCTTTACTGGGGTTTTACACTTTACAAATGTATGTGGTTTACATACAAATATCAATGGAAGATAATGCAGGTTGTTTAATAGATTTACACACATTCCTTTCCCCTTCCTCTCTTACGTTGAAATATGTTTGGCCCAGGGCTCTTTCATAGTCTTTCCACCTTTGTAGATGTGACATTGCTGAATATTTGCAAATCCGCTCTTCAAATTTTATATAACAAAAGCACGAAGTGCCTGCAAATCCTCCGTGTGGAAGGGAGTGCTTTTTCTGTGCCTCCCTCCCCCACAGTTACACTCCTTCTGGGGAGAAGCAAAGGAAGCGCAGAGCAGCAGACGTGAAAACGCTCTTATTCTGCAATGAGAACAGTGTTTTCCATGGGGGAGAAGGTGCAGGGTAGTACCAAGGGGCAGGTGGATCTGCCGTGCCCAGCGCTGGTTCTGCAGGGTGCAGCAGAGATGGGGGGAATCCCAGGTACCTTCCTGTCCCCTCAAAACCCCATCTTCAAGATGGGAGAGGGTGGTTTGACTAGGGAGCCTTTCACCCTCAAAATAGAAATTGTGGGGAGCAAAGACGTGCTGAATAGGAACGCTTGGGAGGGTGGGAAGTTAGTGGGAAGAGAAAGAGAAGTTCTTCAGAAAGGTGGCATCTGAGGAGGCTAGGGTTGAACACAGAAGTACAGGTGGCCGATAACAGGAGAAATCCCTGCAGTAGCCCTCTGAGAGAAGTAGTTACACAGGGCATATGAAGCAGGGTCAGTAAGCACATGGTCAAAATACGCCGCCACTCCATTACTACCAGCTACCTTCCCTGTGCTTTGCCCTAGCCATCCAGGGCATGCTTTCCTGCCTCTCCTTTTCCAGACACAACATGTGCAAAAATAGGAACTGACTGAGATAAGCACCAAGCAAAACATGGACAATTGCTGGCAAGCAGTGCCCTGTCTAAATGGCTTCTCCTAAATGCACAGGAGGGGACACAGGAGAAGAGTTGCCTGGGACAGGTTTCCATTTCACACAACCTCTGCCAGACAAGGCTAATGACAACTCCAGTCAGAGGGTGCTCCAAACCGGCACATACTGAGTTTCCAGGCAGGTTGTAGCATCTGGACTGTTGTGTATCCCATCCCTTTGTGACCCACGAGGATGTCAACAAGACAGTTGTTTATCTATGGTAGTGTCCACCCAAAACTAAAATCAAGGGCAAAAAAAAAAAAAAAAAAAGAAACTGGATCCCTGCTAGTGCAACTTGGTCATATGAAGTGTAGTCTGAGAAACACATTGGTCTTGATAAAGGCTAGCTATGCCAGCCTCAGAAATTCAGAGTGTGGATTTGGTGATAGCTGTGTGCGTAGAGTGCAGAGACAGGAAAAACCTGAACCGAAGAAGTGTGTTCTCCAGCAGGAACACAGAATCTAAGGTGCTAGCTTTATGCTGCATTTTTATTAGTGGCATCTCAAAAATATCACTTTCAGCATGCCTTTTTTCACTTCTCCCACAGAAGCATGAAAATTAACATCAGCTAACAAAATTTTCTATTGCTCTGGAGGAAATGTTCTTGAGAGGTGTTTATGTATTTGTCTCATTTGCTTTTTCTTTTTATTTTATCAAAGTCCAGTCGTAATGAAATTCCTGTTTTGTTTTGGGTTTTTTAAATTTTATTTTAAGACATTATTTAATTATTTCTCCCCTCTCAGAGTTTAAGACACACACATACCCCAACAAGCAAAACACAAGACCCTTCAGGCAGAGTCATTGCCCATCACATTTCACACTGGGCATGATATGCCAGCTCAGATAAAATATAGAAGTGAAAGCCACGTGGTCTGGCACACAGCTCCCAGGCGCAGACAGCAGGCTTGCTCCCTGGATGGCCTAAGAGCATCTTCACCAATCAGGTTCTGCCATGTGCAGGAGAATAGTTGGGCTGCTCATGAAAGTGAGGTAGGGTCACATTTGGGGATGGCAATTCATTCCCTACCTATCCTTTATGCTGAGGGAGAGGTGCTTGATCTCATGTCGTCTTCCGGCTGCTGCTGTGCCAGCTGGAGAGGTCAAAAAGGGTCTGTCCCCACCACCTCTCACCTTACCTTCCTCTGCAATGCCTTTCTTTCCAACCCAAGTGAGCTAAGGAGACATTGTGGCTGCACATCCAGGTGCACACACCTCCGCAGTTAGCACAGGAGGAGAAAGGATGGTAAAGTCCTAAGCTTCTGCAGCCCTTTCCCAGCTCACCAAAAGCCCAGGCCACCACACCTGCTCGTCTTTACCCACTTCGTAGCTGCATAGGAGCAACAATTAGTTGTTTTCCTCCAGGCCCATAAGCTACCCTCTTACAGGTAGCTTATGCAATTACATACATGAGTTACCACTGCCCCATATAGGAATCTAATCAGGGTGAAGGTCAATTCCTGTGAAAATAACCTATGCTGCTGCTTGGTCTATCGTTCAAGTTACTCAAGGTCAGTTTTTATTTAATCATGCTTCCTTCCACAATTTTTTTCCCTCCAATATTAAAAGAGGCAATTAGATAACAAAGTGTATGTAGCTTGCTTTCTTGGATTGTTTCTCAGCTTTTTCCTAAATTGTCGCTGCCCCTTTGGACTTCAGCAGTGGTGTGGGTGCCAGGTTTCCACAGAGATGCAAACAAATTCTATGCAATAAAATATCATCTCTACATAATTTAAGCCTCAAATGTACATGGTGACAGTTTTATGTTTGAATAATATGAAAATCTGAGATATTAGAAGTGAGTATAATTTAGAATTGAGAGCTACAAATATTTCTGTGCTCTCAAATCCAGTTAAAATGCACTGGTGTGCATGCTGTGTTTCAGTGGTGAAGTGTTGCTTGCCTCTGATTGCTGCAGGGCAAGAGCTTTATTTTCCTAATCCATGATTTAGTGCTTTCCACCCACTGCAAAGGGTAACTAACAATGCCCTCTATGTGAGCTCTGGTAGCTGAGGGGACAAGGGGGAGATGGCAATGGGGAGAAGAGGGAAAAGGAAGAGAAGAGAAGGGGAAAAAACCAAAAAGGGATGTCTGCAATGGTTATACACATCCACAACTTGCCTTCTTAAAGAGCCAAAGGCTGGATATTGGTCGAAAAACCCCAATTAGGTGGTGGCAGTGGAGCTCTGCTGATTTTGAAGGAGCTGAGCCAGCCTGAACCAGCTGAGAAGCTGGCCTGAAGTCTGGCATTTGGTGCACAAATTGGTTGGAGCAGGGGAGGTTTGAAACTGTACTCCTCACGTACCGCGGAGGGGCCTGTGGGAATAATGTTTGCTTTGGCATGGAAGCAAGTTAGTGTAGACCTAGCGAGTCCCACAGTGAAAGGCTCCTTTCTGCTCTGAGTGATGGTAACTTCCATAAGGACAGAAAATTCATTCGGAGATACAGCTTAACCCACATCCTTCTTTAAATCTTAGGTCCTTGCACAGTGCAGACCTCAAGGCGAATGCATGTGGATACTCCAGTCCTTGTTTTCATCTCTGGATGTCCTGTGTTTCCTTTCAGGCACAGGTCTCAAGGCATTTTCCTTGGATACCTATTCCAGACTCCCTCTCAATGTACCCATCAGCAGAGAGTTGGGAGGTGGTAAACTCTAATGCATTTGCAATGCCTCCTTCCACAGCGGTGGGTCTGGGTTAGGGAAAAGGAGCTGCTGCATTTCCTCCATCTTCCCTTTGCCATACAGAAAGCCTCCAACAGGTAGCCTGCCTGTAGTAAGATTTTCCAATTCTGGCGTACTTCCTGAAAGTCACTCTCTTCTTTCCTCCTGTCCTCTTCTCATTTCCCATGATACCTGCTCTGCTTCTGTCTGGTTAGAAAATTACCTTCTCCCAGTGTGTGAAATTAAGAAGTAGCTGTGAGGAAGAAGTGGAGTCAGATAAGAGGCTTCTCTCACCACAGGAAGCTTGGTGTAAAATGTTTCAATCAGTGCAGGACGGCCTGAATGGGGGAGCTAACATCTCAGGATCCACTGCACAAAGGCCACCTTCTTGCAAAGAGACGACTAAGGGGGCAGAAGACAGGTGGACAGGGAATGGTGCCTGATTTCTTTTCTGATGTAATAACTGGAGGGTATCAAAAAAGAATAGCAAGCAACAGGTTTAAAATGAAAAGAGATACTATGTTATGCTACTCATAACAAGTAGTTCCCCAGTTTAACCACAGAATTTCATGAAGATAAAAAATTGTATGGGTTCAAAAAGTGATTGGCAAATACACTGAATTCAGAGAAAGTTACTCTGATGCAGGGAATCCCTAAGGCACAAAACCTGGAGAACAGGGAACTACTGAAGGAAATACCACTTTGTGTTTGCCCTCCTGCTATGCTCTCTTATAATCATCTATCTTGTGGACATCTTCACAGGTAGGACACAGAGCTGGTGGTGCTTGGTCTGATCCAGTACCACCACTGCTACGCTCAGAGGCACAGTTAGTCAGGTGCTAAGTGCCACCAGAGCTGCAGCACCAATCCCTTCAGGAGCTCTGAAAATAGCAGGCCAGATCAACTTCCTAACAAGACCAAATACTGCCATAGAATTGGCAATTCTGGATACTATACATGGAAACTCTGAAGGCATTTTCCTTCCAGGTAGAGGAAGCTGGAATGCTTATGGTAAATATTTACTATGAAAATTCATCTAGTTGATGCATATTTAGTAGGAGAGAGTCCTTATACATACTTGGTTCAATGGTAAAATGGATACACCACCAATCATTCCTTGTTCACTTCTTCTGGGCTCATAGTTCACTGATAATCCTCACCTGACTTCAGCCATGGAAAAGCATCACAGGTGAGAAAAAGAAGGCATTTTGAAAACCAGCACTGAATGCCTTTTGTATGGCAAAACACCAAAACCAAACATTTCCCATTAGCAATTCAGAAGGGTGATGTTGGAATGAACAAAGGACATGTGCTTGCTGTGTTCAGGAATGGATGCTGATCCCTGAATGACTGCACTGGTTATTTCTGATGCCGTGTTATCTCTCTTCCAAAGTTATTACGATAGACCTCAGAAATCCTGACCCCAAACATGTGTCTGTTGTCCTGTGGAGGCATTTCAAGCTGCTGCAGTACCTTAGGTTTGCTGTAGGCTGGTAAATGGTAATCCCCTATTGACTGATATTTGGCAATATGTTAAACGTTGCAACTTGAGCAAGACTCTGGCTTTTAGTTAGACATGCTTTACCAGCACAGGAGTTTCTTTATTTGGGTTAGCTGTTAGGTCACAGCCCACCACACCATGACACTGACTTGATGTCGTTCAGGCTTCTCAGGATCTTAGTGATGTGATATTTACCAATTAAAGGCCATGTTAGCAGCATTTTTTGATAGTTAGCAAAACCTCTGCAGTTCTGCCTTACAAGTATCTAGGATTTCTTAACAAATGCAAAGCAGATACCACAGCTTACTACTCACAGTTTCTTCTAAATTATAGAATCTATGTCATAATGTCAAGTCTGCTTGTTGGAAATAATTGGAAATATCTCACTGCTATCTGTCTGGAATAAAAGTCTCATGCTCTGAATGCCCTGGTGTCAGCTAAGGAATATATTAATACTGAATATGTGAGCTTATTAATTCCCTGCTGAATGAGGATTTATGGCCTGATAGCATTTAACAGTGGAACAGATCATTCATCACAACAAACTGATTATAAGCATTTGTAGGAAAATGCGGTAGCAGACACAAATTCTGTATCCTGTCGCTATTCCTCACATCAGACCCTACCTCAGCAAGTGGCTGTAACACCTCCTGCCTTCCACAGCTACTCCAGGTGAAGGGATTGCTCAGTGGAGCAGCGTAGCATATTTACACGTAGAGGACCAGTGATATGTTTCTTCCACTCCCCAAATTCTCTCACTTTAGCTCATTCTGGGTATGTAACACACAACAGAAGCTGTGCTAATCCCACTTCAACATGGTTGAATTAGCAAAGCTTGTGTGATACCCGAACTATGACTATGGGATGTTGCTTTATGTTTTTGGGGGACCTACCTGATGGTTCCTGAAGCTAATGGGGATAAGGAAGGAAAACTATTTTCTTTGAATGGATTTTATGTGATTGATTTCAATGGCATCTTCAGAGGTTCAGTTCATGGTATTTGAAAATTCACACTACTGTATGAAGAAACATCAGATTCACAGGAAAAATGTATGACTGAATTAACGCATT
Source organism: Nycticryphes semicollaris (assembly GCA_013400055.1). Taxonomy (NCBI): domain Eukaryota; kingdom Metazoa; phylum Chordata; class Aves; order Charadriiformes; family Rostratulidae; genus Nycticryphes; species Nycticryphes semicollaris. Next base: position 244,445 of record VXBJ01003851.1, read on the forward strand.
TATTTAGTGGGTCACAGTTCAGTGTAGAGGTCTGTTTAATTTAATTACATGTTTTCTCCCTTCACCCTTTTTTCCGTTTATTACTGTTCGTCACATGCAAAGAAGTTACTTCAGGTTCTCAGACCTTGTACACCTTGACATACGCATCCATACAGCTGGCTAACCTGCTATGGTGACAATTGTTCCATCAGATCTGATATTAAACCTTCATAAATAATCTGAACAAACTGATCTTGCCACATATTTGATTTCTTCAGTATAAATTATGTACCTATCTGTCATAGTAATTTCTGGACAATTAATAACTACAGCATGCCTTTTCTCCCTGTTAGCTTTGATATTATGTATAAGAGTTGGGGCCTGCCCCTGAAAATGAAGTAATTAAGAAGAGAGATTAAGTTGTTTTGGGGATAAAGTCTTAAAAATCAGGAAGGTGTTCTGACATACAGTTTATTATGCAAATTAACTTACCTCATTCTGGGATTTCAGTAATTCCTTGGATCTTGCTGAATGTGATGTGTGAGACTGCCACTTGCTTAAAATACTCTGTAACAAATCCAGAATTTGGTTGTTTGGCTTTGTTTTTGTTCAAGTTCTCATTGTTTTGTAAGTATAAAAAAAAAAAGCATGAATGTGCTCTGAACATGAGGATTCTTAGACTAGATGACTAGATGGGTCTAAAGATCCAAAGATTTTTTGAATATTTACTTTTTTGGAGTAAAATCAATCCAACATCTTTTAGTTTGGTCAATTATGGCTCTGATTTAATTTCCACTTATATTAACAGGAATTTATCCGACACTTTGGTTGGCAGAACCCTCTACTATGGTCAAGAGTAGTATAGTCAAGTTTGTACCACAGTTCCCATTTCACCTTGATTCTCAAATCTTTTCATTAATAAGTGTTTCTAAAATCATGATGTGATATACCAAAGAGCTGATTCCCTGCAGGTAATAAAATATTTCAAGGAGTTTTATTTGAGAGGAGAGGGAGAAAAGATACATGACTTGAACACTGACTGTCAAAGAAAATGGGAATTTTACCTTGGGATGAAGGTAGCCTTAATTGACAGACATGAGAGAGGATGAAGGAGTAAGAAAAAAATATATCTATGCGTATTGGGAAATTAAAAAACCCATGTTGTATAGGTCAATATCACTGTGAGATACGGAGGGTAATGAAGAAGTTAACATTACCTTGATCTTCCTGGTCTTTTTTAAATAAATCACCATTTCATACAGTGAGTATCACTTTCTTCTCACCCATTTCCATCATACAGAATTAGGTAACAAATTGACTGATTGTCTTCTCAGAAAGAAATGTGCCAAAACACACACTAAATCCACTAATAAGAATATGAGACACTCTTCAATCTAGACATCCTTTATTTTTTAAACTTTATTTTGAACTTACTGTCTTTGCCTGCATGGTATTAGTTTCTGGAAGAGCTTGGATTTGTGAACATCACAAGATGTCCTAAGGTAAATTTTGTTTTTCTCTAGTTATATTTCATTACTGTTCAGAATCGCATCCATCTCAACACAGTATCTCCAGAATATTTAAAAAGCAAGTAAAAAGCACATACTAGCTTAAGGTTCTGTAGCTCTCTTACCCTTCCAGCTTTTCTTTCCATCTGAGTTTTCATCCTTTCTCTTTTTCATTTCTTCGAGAATGTGTCCAAAGCTGAAGATGGGGAACAGAAAACTTCCTGCCCAAAGTTCCGTGACGTCTGTTCTCTTTGATTTCCCGCTGGTTGGTCACCCATCTCAACCGACCACACTGCACCACATGTTCGTCCTTCTGCCCCTTCTTGTCCTAGTTTACTGCTCTTCCCAATGACAAACTGCCTTCCCCTCCATGGACCATTTCTTCCAACATTTTGGCTCATGCTGGTTACCTTCCTTTCTTTCCGGTGTATTTTTGTGGCTTGACTATGCACATGTTATTTCCTCTAGACACAGAAATTGATGGGTATGGTCTACCAAGTGTTTACACTGACTTCAGAAATTTTTGGATGTAATCTTCTCCCTGCAAAGTATGGACTGTAAAGCAATATGTTATTTCTTCCTTGTTGGTTCTAGAGTGTTCCATGTAGTACTGCAAACTCAGTCCTCGCCTTGCACACAGCATTCAGAAAGTTGCTGAATGTTGCTTCTGTGCTGTACATTTATTGACTGAAACATTTGAGTTGTTGCTTTTCACACTGGTAATTTTAGAGCGCAGATGCCTAGCATGTTTACTCACATACCAGGGCTCACATTTAATGAGCAAAATGTCAAGTATATTGTTATCCACCATAAAAACTGTGAAAAATATCCTTGCCATCTGCAGTGTGCCTTCTGCTTCAGCCTAAAAGACTTCTACAAGCAACTACATGAAATTAACATTAAAGTCAATATTTATAAATGGAACCACCTCTAGAGGGCTGGATTTTCTCCCCTCCCGCACCCCCAGTTCCTCTGGGAGTTAATGAGCTGGGGATGAGGCTGGGTGCAGGAAAGGGAGCAGAGTAGCACTTGGCTCCTGGTTGCAGTCAGCCAGAATAATCTCCCCACACTAAGGAAAGAGTGGCACTAAGTGGCATTGACAGCATCGGAGGGGCAGATCCCGCGCTGATGTCAATTGGCGTAACGTCAATGTCTTCACTGAAGTGACGCAGAGAGTGTAAACCAGCACAGCTCAGCCAACTTATGTAGCACAATGTTTGATTTGTGCCAACTGAGGATCGAGCCCAAAATAACATTCATAAAATAGATGGTGGATAGCAAAGCTGAAACTGGGATTTGACAGACTGCCACAAAACAAGATAGCATCTTCCAAGAAAATGTTTTCTATTTTTCCACCAAATGTAAGCCTCTCCGGGGCAAGAACCAGCCATTTGTTCTGACTTTTTATAGTGGTGAGGACAATGAAGATCTCATCTGTCGCTACAGCCTGCAGCTTGTCCTGCAAGAATAATGAAATTAATAACTACTACTGAAATGTCCTTGTCCAGACATGCTATGACCTTTTAATTTTGCTTTTGCAAAGCCTTCCTTGAATCCCAACGTGATTAGTGCATTGCAGTATTGAGATCCAACCACATTTTGAAACAATGCTGTTGTCCACTGCTGTTATCCCAACATCCAGAAGCAGCTGAAATTCCAGCCGGACCTTTATGGGGCAGAGCTGACGAACCAAAGCCAGAACACGCTCCCTTGGAGCGGCAAGCAGAGATAACTTTTGCCATTTGTTCCAGCTGTTCTTCCAAGTTGCCCACATACCCTCAGCTCCACCAAACTCCTCTGAACTGCAGTCTAGCAGGGACATTATGAAAGCTGGTCACTCTCACAACTGGAGGCTAATGAAACAGAGACAGGTAGTGCAGTCATATAATTGACAATGCTTTGCCTTTTTCCACATACACATGTTGAACAAGAGGATCGGGGAGAAAATTGCTGCAGTAATTAGCAATCATAGCATAAATATTTATCGAGGAAACTACAGGTCAAATGGATTTTAAAATTTTTATTTAGAGCTGTTTAGATGTAAACATATTTCCTTAATTGGACTTTAAGAAGGGCACTCACATGTTTCCTTTTGAGCGTTTCTAATATAATCATCGCTTGGGCAATTAGGCCACTCGCTAAGCCACAAATCTTATCTTTCACACTGGTGAGTCATAAATAAGGACTGAGTCACAAATAGACCAGACAGACAAATGGTGGCAGGAAGGAAATAAGATTGGCTGTGAATACATTTAGGCTGGAAATTAGAAGATGGCTGCAGACTACCTGAGAAGTGCAATTCTGATAGATTTCTAACTGGGAGAAATTGAGGGGTGAGAAATAACTTAAATTGCTTTATCATTTAGCTTGATAAGCTCATGAAAGGGATTGTACACTAAGTAGGAGAATTTCTTAAGACTGAATTAGACGATAGGAATCCTTGAGTATTCAGAGCTTCTGCCTGCCACAACTACCTGCAATTAGAGGGTTAGTGGCCTGATTACCCAAGTTGTCCCAGCAAGTTCTGTTGCTATTAGTGGCCCTTAGGACTCATATACAGCAGGGGCAGACTGCACAGATACAACCATGCCAGTGTCATCATACATTCAAGACTCTAATTAATGCAGAATCTAGTGTTTGCACTGTGAATTTGCAGCAGTGCGGCTGTGTTGCAAAACTCTCCTGACAGAGAAAGTGAGAACAGCTTGACTTCTTATGATTGCATTCGAGGTCAAGTTCAATTATGGGGTATTCAAGGATGGGGTGCACCTAATAAGATGGAGATCAGCTAATAGCTCTATCAGCTAATGAAATGTTTTCCCCTGTTTGACCAGCACAATGACTTTCCATCGTGCAATCAGAATCGCTGGGAACAGTTGCATTACAAATAATGCAACTTAGGATGTTTGGATACTCTTTCCTGGCTTACGTGTTTTTCAAGGGGAAAGGGAGACTGGAATTTTTGCTGGTCATAGAAGAGGATTTACTTACTTTCTTTGTGTAAGTAGTGCTGAATATGCTGATGTAGTAAATAATATAGGCTAGAAGGTTGTCTGAGTATGTGAATGCTATCTGTTAAATGAACAAAGTCCCATGTCTGTCAAAGCATGGGTTTCACTGTGCCTTCCAGTCCACATCAGCTCTGTTCTGCACTAGCAGCCTCATCTTTAAGTGTGATCCTTGCTTTGCCCTGGCATGGAGTGACTCAAAAATGTTCTGCTTTTAATCAATCCCTAGAGCATGGATGCACATCCCGTATCATATTTGCCACATCAAGTGTTTTTACCGGTACATCCAGAGCACAGCATGCTCCCTGTTGTTCCGCTTCCTGCATGCCCTTTCGTCTCTCTACTGTCATATGATACAGGTACTGGTGTTTCCCAGAGATATTCATGCTTGGTTATGCAGCAGGAATGCATATGACATGATGCTGAAATTATATAGCCATGTATGATCATCATGTGATATTGGATGCCCGCATTTTCTTATGATGAGGGCCATGTTCCCCAGCCAGTGTTCTACACATCTGAATGAAAGGATCCTTCAACTGCAAATACCAGGGCTATCTGACCACAAGGTTCAGTACTAGTATTTTAGTGTCATTTTAGTTTTCTGTAAACTTGTAATTGGAGAAATACTTCTATTTTGTGCTGTTTCTTAATGTTTGGTCAGTGTATACATTGCAACAGAAAGGTGCCTTACCTCATTGCCTCAATATGTGGGAAGGCTTTAAGCAGACAAAAAATATAAAGACCATGAGGTGTCTCACTTCAGTTTCCTAGAATAAAGAACAATTAAATTATCAGTATGTAAGCAATTAAAATAAAGCATGATTTTAACTATACAATATGGATTGCAGAATTTAGAGAGGAAGAAATCAAGTCTGACTTGAACTTGCACTTTGACCTCACTGGGACCAGAACTGCATCCTAAAATATAACACAGCCTGCTTTCCTGAAAAGCAGCCTGTCAAGGTGTGAGTGTCAGCATTGAAATACATTCAGATTAACACATTAATTAAATTCTACAAAGCAAAATACCTTTATTTAAATAAATAAATTATATGTGTCTTTTCCATACTTTCGGAACTGTTAGTTGAAAAGTTATTTGCCTCTCTAGAAACTTGTACTTTTAGCCTCCTATGTGGTTTGCCATTGGTTCAGCTTGCTTTCTCTCCTTTGCTAATCTACATGGTGAAGATTACTCCAAATGGATTTCTGTTTTGAAAGAGTCAACTTTCAAAAATCCCTGAGAAATCAAACTTCCATAAGCATGAAATAAAACCTTCGTGAACTGAATCCCCACTTCAAACCATGACAAAGTTCCCAAATCTACCTACTACTACTATTGTGCTACTGTAAGCTTTACAAACCATGCCACGTGTTTTACACATCATACACCTGAAGATAATGTTTGGCTGATACTTGTTTTTCTAGCTCCCCTTCTATCGAGAGTTTATACCCACTTAAGATCTTTTGTTGTGGATATGCATGCAATTTACAGCAGAGTTGTTTGCTGTGCCCAACGTTGTTCAGGCTTGAGGGTTTTGCTTTTGAGTAGAATAAGGTCTGAGAATTATTCAAGCTTTCTCCCACTCTCAAATTAACTTATTTATACCATCCCCCAACATTTGGGCTGAAATTCTTCACATTTCAACATCATGACCGTATTGTTTGCTGCACCAGTGTACGAAGTGAGAAAATATTCCTACTTTTCCATTGCAAAAATGTCTCTCTCATTACTGATTACTGAAGAGTTTGCTTGGCCCTGACTAGGGAAGCACACTGCCTGCCTGTTTGGGGAGAGTTTCACCATCTCCTCAGGTTCTCTCTACCCAGCTGTGCTGCAGGATAAAACCCTTAGCTGATATTCACTTTTAGAAGTTGTTTCCACTTTAAACAACCTCTCAGCTTGTCCAAGAGGTGCTTTGTGGTGGCATGTAGTTTCAGGAGTCAGTGTGTTACCCACACTGGGCTCATGGGGTGAGCCTACACAGCACAACCCTGGACTGAGCCGTTCTGGGTCCTGATCCTGCTATGGCCACGTCTTGGAAAAGTGTCTTTTCCCAATGGCTTTGCCTCTAATTAGCATTCCTTAATGTCATGTGCTTGAGGTTTGAGTGCCAAGTTTGTGGCAGAATGCTAGGATTTGAGAGATTCTGATTTTTCTTCAGATGGAGAACAGGATTTCTCAGAAAACTGTGGGCATGAGAATGATGTAAACCTAACTTCCACATACATCAGTTCCTCCACATGCTAAAGCACAGAAATCCTACTCACTGTGCTACCAGGGCACTATAACATTACATTTGTTACTGTTTGTAAAAGGCAGCAGGTTTCTTAGATCGATACTGCTACAGAAGTACAAAGTAATAGTACTTCTTGAGGAGGAAGAGGATTGCCTTTTGAGTTGCCATCTGCTCCTGGCCTGACTCCAATTGCTTCCTGGTGAGTAATACGAAGGCAATTTTTTAGAATCAATTTTGTATCACATTTTCACAATATGACATATGTAGCTTTAGGTCTTAAAGAGGAACAATCCACCAGTATTCTGCCTCCCACTGTAGAAGCAAATCCCCTAAATTAGAGGACAGTAATTAGACAAATTCATTGATTTGCTGTGAATAATGAAGTCCTTTTTTTTTATGTCTTTTTTTTTTTTTTATATGGCATTTTGTAAATGATCTCATGCCTGAGGCATGGGTGAAATAAAGGTCAGTTCAAATACTTCCCAAACAATAACCAGTGTAAGATGATCTCCAGATCTTTGGAGGAGGAGGGAGAACCTACAAAGTGATCAATGTAAGACCAGAAATGTCATCTGTCATCTTAGAACAAGGTCTGTGTGGAACAGAACCCATGCCCTTGAGGTGGGCACGTGCTCACTGCGGAGCCACATTCCTGCTTCAAGGGAGCCTCCTTGCTGGAGCCCTAGTCTTATTGAGGTCTTTAGCCATCCAGTAGCACATCTATAGCTTCACGGGGTAGTGTATGTTAGAAAGGTGCTTGGTCAAGGAGAAAGAAACTATCTTGCCTGGTAGGTGCAATTGTCCTGCAAGTCTTTTCTGCAAAGGTATTTACTGTTCATTTTCACTAAACTTTTTGAGGTCCAAATGGCTTACATGGCTTAGGCAGAAGTGCACCTTTATGCCTCTAAGTTTAGAAAAATAGAATAAATAGCAGCTAATTCTTAGGCTATCAGTGTAAAACTTGCCTGACCCAAGCTTTCCAGTATGTATGGTGAGAACTTCCTGAGGAGTACCAGTGGGTCTTCTTTCAGCTGCTGTAGTAGTTCACCACAGACTCCTTTAGACTTCTCCCTGACTGTGGACCTATAGTACTGCTGAAGATGAGTGTCTGGGCTACTATGTTGTACACATCTTTGTTTTTCTACTTCACATCTGATAAAGCATCAGAAGAAAACAATTAGGAGCAATTTGATTGTAGTAATTTTAATTACATTCTTTGACAGCCAAACGAACAGTCCCCAAAAATTTACTTTCCCAAAATGTTACAAATCACACTAAGAATGTATTCACATTTTTTTGCATACATCTGACAGTCACAGAAAGGATGGTTTTTGAAAAAGAACAGCCTTCATAGTTTGAGACATCTGCATTTTGTCAGGATAGCAACTATAGGGCAATCCTTTCTGTTTTGAAAGATTGCTCTCTTAACAAAGGATGTATATCACAAGGAACAGTTGGTCCTTCAAGTTTTTCTCTATAATATACAGTAAATGCCTACTTCTGGCCAGACAAGTCCCATCAGGATTTGCAAAGGAGGAATGTGGCCTCTGCTGACAAAGGCATTCTCTGAGGACACCTACCAGACTCAGAATAATACAGATATTGGGAAAAGATGACAGATCTGGCCATTTTCTTTGTGCAATTAGGTTAGATGCCCTACACTAGGTGGTGAAAATGTAGCTTAAAATCTACTTTTTGCTTGAAGTGAGATACCCTCTCAAAGAAATTGACCTTCTCCCCCAGCTGGATGATATTCTGGTGTGAGGTTTTTTCAGTACATAACATTTAAAACAGTATGTAGGAAACCTTTTTTACTTTTGAGAGTGAAAGTCAGGTCCCTCTTGTCCTAGAAGGGTTTTCTAACTGTGAAGCCTCAGGGTCATTCTCATGCTCGCTCCTTGACTGATTAAATATTTTCCTAAAAAAAAAGGAAATAATTCAGATGGAAGAATTACTTCTTTCTTTGCTTGTATAGTCAAATAAATAGAAATATAGGAAATATTATTGTAAATCACTGCAGGCACAACTTGTATTTTAAGGCAAGTTTTCAATACTCTGAGTAAGCTGCCTACCCACTGTTTGCTATGGATGGAGCAGGGAAATCTCCTCCTGCCAGCTGATTTCCAAGAAAGGTTTGGCTAAATTGGCTAAGGAGACTTTATAAGAGATTACAGTTTTATGACAAGGGATTAATTTAGATGATAATGCAGTGTACATTTGGTTTCGTTTGGCACTTTTTTTTTTTTTTTNAAAATACTACCTCCTTTGGAAGCAGCAGTCTAAATACCACAAGTCCTCTCCAGACTTGAACTGACTATTGGAAATCTGCGTTTTGCTCATTTAATGGGAATGCTCTCAAAACTTCACATTGGCCTGCACTGGAGAGCGGCGTGAGATGTCAGCTGGCTGCTGTAGAGAGTGTTAGTGCCTACAGGACACAGGGAGAACCTGCTTAATGCCTGCCTCAGCTCTGCATCCCTACCCTACAAACCAATATAAGGCACGCCGACACCTTGCAAGGCTGCGTTGTACAGAGGCACACTTTAATTCAGAGGGTGCTGGGATCTGCACACAGCTCGGCACACAAACTGAGGGAAGATCTGGTTTGGGTCCAGTATAGCTGGATTGCTGTGTCTCTTCCCTCAGCTTGGTAAAATCTACTTCTCTATAATCCCTTCTTGTTTACTTCACTGAAGCATTTCTGGTTTTTAGATGGCACAAGCTTGATGATCCTGCTACGGAAGTGGTGAAAGTACACTCCTAAAAGCTTCAACATGCAGGGCAAGTTACAGCATTAACAATTTTCATTTTGTCTTTGCTCTTATTTTAATTCCTCCCTCCATCCCCGCCCCCTCCAGGAACCAAGGAAAGACTTGAGATGAAATCACGGTCGCGCTAAGTTCCCTAAGAGTTTTGCCACTGACTGTAGTGTGGCTGGATTTCATTCTGAGTCACAGTTCTCGTTGTGTTCTCTCCTCCTCTGTGGCAAAGCTGTGAATAAGCACTACTTGTTTTGAATAAATCCCAATTTCTCATGTCAAAAATGAGAATATATAGTATAACTTGAACTGAATCTTCTCCTATTGCAGTATAATTTTGAATTTTTCTTCCCATCTAGTGTTATCTGGCATCCTAGTTGAAAACTTATTATGCATCTGGAAAGCAGCTGACTTTGATTTGGAAAAAGCAAAACATTTTTAACATGTCATTTCACTTAACATCTTTGATGTCCAAAAGTACCCATTTTCTTCATCACTTTATTGCAACTGAGAGAATACAGCAATTTATAGTTATTAATGTTGAATCAGTCAATGTGTTAATTGTGGGGCTAGCTCTGGGAACAGATGTGTTTTTGTAGAAGGGTGGGCTGAATGTATTCATCTTTTTAATGCCGTTTCTCTTTGGATGATCACTGTCTCTTAAAATTCCCTTCTCCTTTCTACCACCTTGTGTAACTGCTCTATTTTGTACAGCCCAGAAAGAGCACATCTCTCTCACTGGAGCTTAGGACTCCATCTCAAATTACAAAATGTCCCTGACTATTCAGCCTTTTGAAAAAGCTGTAAATAGAGATATAACTTACCTAGCAACAAAAAGTCGATTTCCACAATGTAGTCTATGAAGACAGTGAGTTTATTCAGCTATGGCCATGCCATAGCTCTTTCTTTTTCTAACTCTAGTCTTTCAGAGACCAATTATAGAAAAAATCTTGTCTATACTCAGCTAATATTAAGATATCCTCATGGTAACAACTGAGCAGAATACAAATAATCTAAACCTCTAAAATTAATATACTTGGAATTTCTGCTGGGTCAGGTAAAAAGCAGAATTGAGTGAATACTGAGGGAAAACATGTAAAGTTTTTGAAAATGTCAGTCTCTGTGAATATTGAAATACAATCTGTATCTTTTAGTTAGGACAGCTACATTTACTGAACGTTTTTACAAACATGTTTAGCTTGTTTCTTGGCACCTTCCTTTCCCCTTTCAGCTTTCAATATCCACAATACAGTGCTAAAACAGGTATAATGGAAAAGAAGGATGCAGACAGAAAGGAAGGAGACTGTTCCCCACCCCCCATCTTAACATTAAAAAAATTATTTTTTTTTTTCTGGATAGCTTTTAAAAATATTTGAAGCATTTGCTTCAACTATAGTAAACGCAACAGAAATATTAATTTTGAGTTGGTTTTGTTCCAGATTATGCCTTATTAAAATTCTAATGTGTTAGAAGACTTCCTGTCTATTAAGGTGAAAAGCCTCATCCGTGACAAAAGAAACTTATTACCATTTCAAAGGCTGGTCAGCATTTTTGCTTATATACCTACTAGGTAATAATGACCATGTTGACCCTTTTTTGATCGCTGAAGTCTTTTATCAGTGCATTCATACTAGTTAAAGATGGTGCTCAATGCCGACTTTTATATAATGCTTTCATGAAAGTGCCTTTGAGAATGAAAGCAGTGGCCAGATTCTGATCTCTCCTCTTCAGATCTTCTCCTATTGGATTTTCATTTCCTAAGTCAACGTAATAGAAAAGAAAATTATGCCCGTTCTCAGAATGTATATGAAATCTAAGAAAGTTTCTAAAGAAAACATCATATCTACTAGACAGTTTAATTAGTCAATTTAATAAAACTTTAAAACGACCTTTTTCTCTCTTGAAGCTAACTGAATTGTAGAGCTTAGTGTCCTTTGGATAAGTTCCAAAAAGGAAAGTCACCCTGCAGAGTTCAAGTCTCTGTGAAAGGCAGACCAAGTCCAATGTACTTGAACTCCAACAGCCATTTATTATTAGGTCTTGAGTATTAAACATGGCGCTAAATAGACAGAAAATGCCTATATTCTGCTTATATTTCGGACCTGTTTCTGAAGCTTAACACATGAGAAACTTACATTAATCTAAGTTTTCTGGGGAATAAAAATAGCAAAGAGACCACATCTGGAATACTCTGTCCAGTTCTGGGCTCCCCAGTTCAAGAAAGACAAGGAATTACTGGAGAGAGTCCAGCGGAGGGCTACAAAGATGACAAGGGGCCTGAAGAATCTTTCTTATGAGGAAAGGCCGAGAGACCTGGGTCTGTTCAGCCTGGAGAAGATTGAGAGGGGATCTCATCAATTTTTATAAGTATCTAAAAAGTGGGTGTCAAGAGGATGGGGCTAGACTGTTTTCAGTAGTGCCCAGTGACTGGACAAGGGGCATCGGACACAAGTTGGAACACAGGAAGTTCCATCTGAACGTGTGGAAAACCTTTTTTACTTCGAGGGTGCCAGAGCACCGGAACAGGCTGCCCAGTGAGGTTGCGGAGTCTCCTTCTCTGGAGATATTCAAAACCAGCCTGAACGCATTCCTGTCCAGTCGGCTCTAGGTGACTCTGCTTTGGCAGGGAGGGTTGGATTAGATGACCTCCAAAGGTCCCTTCCAACCCCTACCACTCTGTAATTCTGTGATTTTCCATACTTTCTTGATTTTTTGAGAGTAGTAAATCAGAGAATAAATTGACAGCCTAAGCCCAGTTGTACCACAGGCTCTGAGATTGGTACCTGCTGGGTAGCAAGACCCTCTCCAGCTAGGAGGGGACTGCACACCCTGTCCTCTTCTCCTCCAGTGTCCTAGATCCCCATGACCATGGCTGGGGAGTCTCATTAGCTCTTCCATCAGAGGAGGTCTGTGGAATCAATCTTCTCTTACCTGAACATTAACCACTGCAAAGAAGAAGAAAACAGGGAGTTGGGACAAACTTCTCCCAGGCACAATTCCCTGGCATGGGAGTCCCGAAGGCACTGAGGCTTCCGTGCTGATGTTTTCCTTTACTTTTTGGACTGTCCTTGAGCAGGAATAATGTTTACACAGTTGCAGAATGTTATTGCCACCGTTATTTCTTGTGTGGTTTTTTTCTTGTAGAAAATGATTTTTTTTTTCTTGGAGACAATATTGGCAGTCTGGGCTGTTATTTTCATGATATGGCATACTGTAGGGTTTTTTTCAGAGATGTGTTTGTTAAGAGAAAAGGCGATGACTATCGTAAGTATGTCCTTCACTGCTGTTGAAGGGATTCATTCCTAGTTTTACACTTAACAGTCTTAATGGTGCTATTTTGGATAAACAATTTTATGACAGTACAGTTTTGTCTTGAACGACACAGCTGTAGTCTAGGAAACTAAACATATCTTTCCTAGTGTTTTTATTTGTCAGAGGAGTATTTTCAATACTCACGGGTATCTATTTTTTTAACCCACCACAAAATGAAAAATATTATATTATTTAGACTTGGGCACTCTTTTATTTTTGTATGTATTAGAAAAAAATGTAAGTACAGATGCATGCTTAATACTAATCCGATTGAACATTTTATCATTGTCAAAGGCATTTGTAGAGGAATCCATCAACTCTTCTGATTTCCATACAAGTCAATTTACTGTCTTCAAAATGTAACGTTAATGGCACTCAGTGTACACACTGTAATCCTTTAAAATAATGTACATGGCAAACGGATATGTTCTCATGCATTAATAATTTAAAAGTTAATTTTAGGTACTTACTCAATATGATTAACTGATGGATCAGCAGTCTTATACAGAGAAACAGTGTGCACACTTAAAGAAAGAGCATGCTGGAAGACAGCCAGGTAGCTGCCTGCAAGACGGTTCAAAAATACCTGGGCGTCATCCCTCCCCTCTTCCCTCCAGTCTCGGATGCGGTGCATCGCAGTCGGCAGGGTGGTCTCTGGTTTTAAGATTAAAGGTGCAAAGTGCCTTTGAGGCTTGAGTTACCAGGATTTTTGGGGCAGAAGGGGAATGTTTTGGAAGGCAGGAATCCCTGCGATGCAATCCTGCCGGTGGCTGGCTGGCCCAGTTATATAACTTCTCTCCTTTCACTCCTTGCTTTTCGAGGACACCCTGTAACGCTGGGCTGTAAATTGATATTCTGGGGTAGAAATACTATGGATGACAAAGTATAACCCTTTCATTTTGCAGCTAAAGACTGTGCCGTCACAAATAGCATTAAAGATTATGTAGAACAGGCGTGTGTTGAAGGCCTCGGCTGTGCCCACGGCAGTGAGCTCTGCAAAGGCAGCAAGAACCGGGCATCTATTGCACAAACCCTGCTCAAAGCGTACAGGGACATGTATGGCTACAAAGAGGATAGAGGCTCTCTCTTCTCAAGCAGCCACGGGGAGCAGACAAGGTGTAACAGGTACCAATTGCACTGGGAGAGGTTCCATCTTGAGATAAGAAAATTTTTACAGTGAGAACAATCATCCACTGGAACAACCTCCCCAAGGACATGGTGGAATCCCTGTCATTGGAGGTTTTCAAGATGGGATTGGACAGGGTGCCAGACAATCTCATCTAGGCTCCCTTTTCCGTGAAAGGTTGGACCAGATGACCTGCGGAGGTCCCTCACAACTTGGGCTGCTCTATCATTCTATGATCTATACGTGCAGAAATTTTCTTATGTAAGCACGTGGGGCTGCAATGCCACCTTGCTGACCCTGGAGTCTCACAGATCATAGATGCCTCCTTATCTCTGGAGTAATCTTGGGTAGAAATCTGATACCACCTACCTTCACCTTTTCACTAGATAGAGACCTGGACAGGAGCCTTCTGCAAGCAGCAGAGAGGAGGCAGCTTCTCCTCCGGTGAGGTACCAGCACTCTGAGGTTGGCCCCCCAAAATTCACAATCCAGGTGAATGATGGCTCATGGAAAGTCAGGGCAGACCAGCCCAGCAGTGGGAAGAGATGGGTGAATGAGGGGCCGAGAAGGGGTGGTGCACGGAGCAAGGTCCCAAAGTGCTGGGCTGGGTTGGGACACGACAGGATGTGATGGGTGCTAGGGGTGGTGGTGGGCTGAAGAGCAGTGCTCAGCACCCTGTCAGTGGAGATGGCTGAGGGAAGCACGGTGCCAGGGAGAGGCTGGTGACACAAGGAGGGCCAGCAGCGAGCGAGCAGCAGAGCAGCACATGCGGAGGTGACACACAGGAGGAAACCAGAGAGATTATTTGAGGAGTATATTTGCCCCCACAAGGGCATGTAGTGATAAGATGAGGGGTAATGGCTTCCGAGTGGAAGAGGGTAAATTTAGATTAGATACTAGGGATAAATTTTTCACTGTGAGGGTGGTGAGACACTGGAACAGGTTGCCCAGAGAAGTTGTGGAGGCCCCATCCCTGGAGGTGTTCGGGCGGGGGGAAGGCTAGATGGGGCTTTGTGCAGCCTGGTCTAGTGGGAGGTGTCCCTGCCCGTGGCAGGGGGGCAGTCGGATGAGATTGATCTTTAAGGTCCCTTCCAGCCCAAGCCACTCTTTAAGGGAGGGTGAGTGCTGAGAAGCAAGTGAGATCCCAGCATGACTAGGAACTAGAGCAAATCAAGAGCGGGGACGGAGTGGGTGGGCTGATAATATTAAAAAAAAACAAACAAAAACCAAACAAACCCAAACCCAAACAAAACAAGCAAAAAACCCAAACCAACAACAACAAAAAAACCCCATTCCTTTAAATACAGTAAAGAAGAGCCACGGAGGAAGAAAGACCATGGAAGAGATGGCGTTATGTCTCAACGTGTACAGCCGTTTTACCGCGCAAAAGTTAGAGGCCGCCGCCGCCGCCCCGCCGAAGGCAGGGG
>VXBJ01003851.1:260178-271362 GCA_013400055.1 Nycticryphes semicollaris
ATCGGTGGTAGCTGCCCCCGGGAAGCCACCGGTACGGAGGGGAGGGGGGGAGTTACCGGCTCCTCGGTGTCGGAGGCCGGTGGGAGGAGGAGGAGGAGGAGGACGAGAGCAAACTTCCTTTTCCTGGGGCCGCCGGCGAACCCCCCGTGCGCGCGAGCGAGCGACCCCCGCGCACCTCCCGCCGGTGGGAGCCCCCGGGACCGGGCGGGCGGCAGCCGGCGGCTGCTCGCCGTGGGGCTCGGCGGCCTTTTTACACCGGCTCGGTGCTTCCTTGCCGCGTTTTGTTTGCTCGCCCGCTTCGTGCCTCTCCCCAGCGGGGCCGGCAGCCGGGCTCTGCCGTCGCCCCGCGTTGCAAGTGGGTGAAGACCAGCCATGCTGCCGAAGCTCCCTCGTTGTCCGTCTGTCTGTCTCTCCGTCCCCCTACCTTCCTCCCCCCACTGTCGTTTAGTGTTTGCGGGAGGGCTGGCGGATGGACAGTTGGCAGAAATGCCACCCCGGAGTGCTGCCACCTTCCTGCTCATCCGCTGTGCGGACCTGCGGCGGCACCCGGGAGAGCAGGAGCGGAGCCCGGTGCGGGAGAGGGGAGCACCGCNTGCTTTCCTTTGAAGCTTCGCATAGCTCTGTGTTGCCAGCAGGATGGAAAGTGCTGATTCAGCAGCCTGGAGCCCCACTCCATCTGAAGTGGTGGTCTGCCTGAAATGTTCCCATTTGTTGAAATGGGAACATGTGTTGCTGGTATGTCAAAACAGCATTGATCAGGTTTTCTAAAACAGCCCCTAAGAATGTGTTTTTTCCCTTCACTAAAGAAGAATGAATTTAAGGTTGGGGGGGAAACGAAGGGGGATAGGAGGGACGTGGGTAACTGCTGCTGTAAATTATACTTCTAAGGGACAGTTGAAATTGCGTTCCCTCATAAAGGTGCTGAGCAATTATTCATTTTAACAGATTTTGTAGGATGTGTAGCAGTGGTGCGTTAACACTCCAACTGGCTCTATTCCTGCATCTAGAGACTAGTTGTACTTAAAGCTCTAGAAAAGGTATGGAGAAGGGCAATAAGGCTAATCCTAGGATTAAAAGGAGTGAGTTATGAGGACAGGATAAAAGAAAAAAACCCACCACAAATGCATGGAGATTAGAAAACTTGCATGGAAAAAGAAAATACGCTTGAAACTTTAAATGGGCATCTCTGATTGTGCTTCATGATCATTTTTGTGCTGGGGAAGGGTGCTGGGGTTCAGCACGATGCTCCTCATGTGAAGGATGCAGGAGCTCAACAGGATGCTCTTCCTGTGTAGTGCTAGTCTTTCTAGAGGGCTTACCTCACTCCCAGTGGAGCAGAAGAGGGAGAGCTGTTCCAGAGCTGTGTTCCTCTGGNGACCCGAAAACCCGTTTGAGTTTCTTTTTGGGAGGGTGGTGAGGGGGGAAAGTGTTGGGTTTCTCCCCGGCGGAGAGATCCGCTCACGCATGGCTCTCTCATTGTATTACTGTGGTACTGGGAGCTGAAACTGTGGCATCTTTATAAGAACAGTTTGCAGTTAATTGGTTTGGCAGATGAACTCCTGCAAAATCCTCTTGCCCGCTTCTGTTGCTTAAGTGCCAGCGCCGCCCCCCTTCTCCCCCCCCNGAGCAATTATTCATTTTAACAGATTTTGTAGGATGTGTAGCAGTGGTGCGTTAACACTCCAACTGGCTCTATTCCTGCATCTAGAGACTAGTTGTACTTAAAGCTCTAGAAAAGGTATGGAGAAGGGCAATAAGGCTAATCCTAGGATTAAAAGGAGTGAGTTATGAGGACAGGATAAAAGAAAAAAACCCACCACAAATGCATGGAGATTAGAAAACTTGCATGGAAAAAGAAAATACGCTTGAAACTTTAAATGGGCATCTCTGATTGTGCTTCATGATCATTTTTGTGCTGGGGAAGGGTGCTGGGGTTCAGCACGATGCTCCTCATGTGAAGGATGCAGGAGCTCAACAGGATGCTCTTCCTGTGTAGTGCTAGTCTTTCTAGAGGGCTTACCTCACTCCCAGTGGAGCAGAAGAGGGAGAGCTGTTCCAGAGCTGTGTTCCTCTGGCTATCTTTTTATAGTTCTATGCTAATATCAAGGCTCTTTGGGTTTTCTTTCTCTGGAGCAGAACTCTTTAAAATTCAGCACAACGTAGAGCAAAGAACAAAGCCTGAAGAGCAATATTTGGTAGCCTTACTGCAAATGGCAAACTGGCAGGGCAGCAGACCCTGACGCTTGCTTCCAGTGATCATTTTACCATGTTATACTCTGATTTATTTTCTTCACTTGGACTTTATTTGTTCTTAAAGTAGGTCTTGTTTGCCCTGGCTACATATTAAAGATCCTGTGGTACTTCCATGGTTTTCCTTGGTTTTTTTAATCAAAATATCCCCTCCCTTACCACTGTGTGAGTTGGCTTTCATCCTCAGATACTGCCACACCTGGATTTCAGTAGTGTATTCCTGTGTTTGTAGTCTGAAGGCGCTGCCTAAACGCGAAATGGATCTCTGAATTTCACTTCTGCTTGGGCATATACTGTGCACGCTGTGAATAAACCAAATATTTGCAGCATTCTGTCTTGTGAACACTTAAATGACTCCAGCAAGAATTGTCACAGAGGGTTTTTTTTTTCAGGAATCTTTGGTTGTGTTTTCAGCCGTGCTTGGGGTGTAAATGGGCGAAAAGTATTTGGATCTCTCCGGCGAAGGGATCCTTCCAAGGCGGGGAGTTCCCAGCTGGCAGAGGAGAGGCATAGCTGGGTCATGCGCCACTTCTGCCAGCAGCATGGGAGTGTGGAGCTGGGAGTTTGTTTTCTGACAGCACTGAACTAACAGATGTCCCTCTAGACTGTGAGGCACCGGCAGCTTCCCTGGGCCTGCGTAGCGGTGGCAGCGGGCTAGCCAGGGGGCTCCCGGGTAGTGTCACGCCGGGTGGGACCGTGCTGTTGCTTCTCTCCTCCCTTCTGCTATGCCCCTGTACTCGCGGTTATGAAGGTTTCTGGTGCTAACGCTGAACTAGGCCAGATTTCTCAGCAGAACTTCTCAGATCAGCTGAGTTCTGTATTGGGAAGCGTATGCGTGTGGAAGTGCACTCAGGTGCTTCTTCAGAGACCTGGAAGCCGCAGGGATGCGGGGAAATGAAGGAGGTGCCTTTGGATGAGCAGTAGTACGTGCTTTTAGGACGGATTTAAGTATGTGCTCAGATAAAAATCTCACTGGTTACAGCAAACAATGTGGGGCAAAAACCTTACCAGTTTCTGCTGGCTAAACATCTATGTGAACTTTATTAATGAGTTGAGGGAAATGCTTTTCTTCATTTTAAGCTGATGTTTCTGTCTAAAGTAAGACAAAAGCCTGCTTTTCCTTGGATTTGTTTCTACCATGAGGATATTGAAGCTGGTTCATGGTGCAGCATTTCTTGCATATGCCCACCTGGCCCAGTGTTTTTGCAAACGGGAGGATAACTCTTGAGACCTCTGCCTCTGTCAGGCTGCAAGAAGCTTGCCAAATGGCTTGGCTACAGTGTGATTGCATAAGCCTCCTTCTGTAGGAAAGCAGGCTGAGAAGTTAGGATTATTTTTCTTGGAAACTGGACCTGCTCCTGGGCATGTCCAAAATACACCAGTTGTGACTCTTCACCTAGGGAAATCTAGGAATGGAGATCCTTTTCCTAAAAGTTGAGGTGAGACTGTGAGACTCCATAGTCTTTTTAGGAATTATGAGGAATGAGGTTGCCAAGGAATCCTTTTATAAGCACGGAACTTTATAAGTTTGCTATCCTTGCACTGTCTGCTGGTCAGGAGAGCACTTTGCAACCAAAACTTGGATGTGGCAGTCTTGTTTCCCATCACTCTTTCTCCCACACCGGTGGTTGTTATGAAACATAATATTATCAAGTAAACAGATGTCATTTCATTGACTTTTCTTTCTTTATATTTGTTGAGCTGTGCACTTCTGAACTAGCTCCATGCCAGGTCTTTCCTATTCTCATGCCATCTGTTGCATTGGATGATCTTTTTGGACAGCAGTTCTCCTCTTAGCTCAGTGTGGCTCCTCTGTTGCATTGTGGATGTGGGGAGGACTAGCCAAGGAAGCCAGATTCCACTATGAGTGCAGCATAAAAGAAATTTGTTGATCAGTGTGACACCTTGTCTACAAACAGACTTTTAATCTCTTCAGTGATGAAACAACCAGAATAGCCTGGCTTTATGAGATCTGGTTGGATATACTCTACAGTCCCATTGCTGGCGTGCTTTATTCCCCTGGGTACTGTCTCTTAAGCAGATAGCTGGTGTGAGAGAGACAGGCACTACGTCTTTCATACGGGCACTTACGTTGTGCATAGGAGCACAGAAGATTGAAGGATTCATGGAGCGGTGACTGCCAGTGCCAAGTTATCATGAAGCCCTCATTCTAAGAGGTCTTCACACTGATGTGCATCCATTGTCTGAAAACTCATGTCCCTCTTTGCTCTCCTAGGGTCTTTCATAAGTCGCAGATGGATCAGTGCATGCAGAGCAAATGGACACGGCTCTTGGGACTGAAGGCATGGCAAATTCAAGCCCTGCTCTAGAGTAGCGCCCTTGTGAACAGATCTGTCTTTCCTGGACTCTCTAACAGAAAAGACCAGCAATTTCTGTTTAATGGTGGAGAGCCAGTGCCGCAAATGAACTTGAAAACTTGTTGGAAGACACTCTGAGAGCATGAGGTTTTGAGCACTGGGTGAGTCACTTTCTGTTAGGAGAAGGCAGCCATAGCTGTGTGGCTGCTTGGTTTTTCACAGGCAAACTACCCATAGTGGAAAAGACTCAAGTGTGGATTGAGCATAAGTATAGGCAGGATGAATCACATGTGTTATTGAAAACCCGAAATTAATGCTCGTTTACAAGCCAAGAGAGCTTCTAGTGAAACCCGCTAATTGCATTCCAATTAGTTAACCTATGGGGAGATGCAGGTTACCACTCCCGAATGGCTATGGCAAAAGCTGGCCATTGTGAAGGCTGGTTGTTCTAAGTGGGTGATCCTTTTAGCAGAGTGGAAGGCCTTCTCCAGCAGCATGATTAATACAGCATGAGACTAATAGTGTAAGTATGAGGGAGCTTTTCCTTCCTGCAGCATCTCAGGAACCTTTCATAAGTCATTTTTGCTAAGTCTTTATATTAAATTATAACTTTGGAGAGAGGTGGTAGAGGTGTCCTGGTTTGGAGTGGAGCAGAGCCAACTTTCTGCTCACTGAGAGAGGCTCCTGCTTTTCCTTGTTGCTGTGGCAACCAGGATGTTGTTTACCCCATGGAGGGGTTGCACCTGTGGAGAGGAGTGGACAGGTCAGGTGACGCAAACTGACCAATAGGGTGTTGCATCAAAATAAGTGTCTGCCATCCTCAATATAAAAGCTGAGGGATCCAAGGGATCAGACTGCTTCCTCTTCAGTGAGGACCCTGCGAGCTGTCATTCTGTGGTCATTGTCAGTGTGTTCTGGAATCCAATTTGGAGACTGAGACCCCAGTCTGGAACTTTCCCAGTGCCTGCTGGTGACATCTCCTCAGGAGCTTGATACAGTTTATATATTTATATATTGTATCTTTTTCATTATTTCCTTTTTTATTTTATTCTTAATACTTTATTAAAGTAGTTTAGTTTTTTCTGAACTCAAATCTTTTTCTCTTTCCTTCATCTTCTTGGAGCAAGAGGTGGAGGAGGGCATCTGTCATCTCGTCATTGGCCAACCCGGCCCAAACCATGACAAGAGGATAATGTGTAGTTCACTGATGTATGGTACGAAGTAAAATTACAGGTTGTATCAAGCTTGTAGATTGCTAGACTAGATCTGGCATAATCTAGGCGAATGGCATAAAGGTCTACCACACTGATATTGAGAGGTGAAACGTATCTCTCTGGGAGGTCTTGCAGCTTTCAAGACTGCTGACTTTGAGATTATGCTGTTTCAGATATGATGGGATAAGGCTTGTTTGCTAGAATAGTTTGACCTCTTCTTGGAGAAAGGATCAGCAGTGAGAAATTTCCATTTTGCCACATAAAGATAGGACAGACTTTGCTTATTCTTTCTTTAAGTGAGAACTGGGGAGAAGGTGAGGGGAGTTCCAAGTCTTATTTATTCTGTGCAATATATTTCTGAAGAGAGCTTTGGGATTATGGTGGTAGTCATAGTCCTTGGGTGCAGAGGTGATGAATGCCCTAGGCGAGTTTGCTGGGAACACTGTGACCATCTCTGCGTTCTCTTCTTGCAGGCAGATACTGTAGAGTATCTGAGGAAGAAACAGAGTGTCCTATTTTTCTTGGACTCCAGCAGAAGACTGCAAGAGGCTTTCCCATTATCTTACCCTCCTGCTGTTAAGCTGTCATCCTTAGGCCAACAGCAACAAGCTGAGCAGCTATGTTGATCTTAATGCCCAACAGTTGCATTAATGATTACAGTATTAACTGTTGGACAGTCCTATTGCTCCAGCAGTGCTATTCACACAATGTATTTCTTAGGGAGTCTGTTTCATCTTTTTTGGAGACCAAACCCAAGAACATGGGCAAATTCCAAAAAGGCAGTTTTACACAGGCAGGTCATGATGGATGGGGTAATTGTAAACACATGTTTAGTTAAACCACGAGCAAACCAGCCTCTGATTCTTCCCAGCCTTCATCAATGCCAGCTTCTACTAGTTCTCAACAGGACTAAAATAGGAAATGACTTTCCTGGCAGGCAAACCATAGAGGAAATGCCGTGCCATCCCATTGGAATAAACCAATGGGCAGGAACTCCCCTCTTGAGCAGCAGTGGGGATTTCTACGTTTGTTCACGAACGGCACTTCTGAGTGTGGTCCTTATATTCCCTTCACGCTTAACTGCTGCAGAATTTATGTCAACAGAGAAATCGGAGAAACCGAGCGGCTGCTCTGAAGCCAAGCCTGTGGTTGCTGAAGACTGTGCATAAGTAAGGGTGGATAATACTCTATGACACCAGTATCATTCTTCCATTATGCATCCCTGGTGAGAAAATCAAGAAGCGGGGAGAATCTCGAAGTCTGTAGACTCTTCAATGGTGGAGATTAGCACTCGATGAACACTTGGAAACTGCTTTCAATGCTCAGGATCTAAATTCTGCCTTTCTGATGACTTGATCAAGTGCCTGCTGCTCTGTCCTAACACATCATGCTGGTTCATAGTACAGACTAAGTTTTCAGAACCATTCCCCGCCCTCCCCCTTCATTTAGCTTTCTTTCTAGGTCATCTTCAGGTGCTTGTTTCAATTTTTTTGAAACCATGGGAAAGGGTATCCTTGAAATGTCACCCAAATATCTTTCACTGCGGATGCTCCTGTTACAGAGCAGTTTGACACTTAAAATGTGGTCAGAAGTTGCAACTGGGCTCTGTGCCTGTAAATGCCTCGTGTTTAAGGTGCTTTAGATTTCAAAACTCACTGGCAGCATGGATTTAGAACCTTTGGAAAATTAAATACTGCTAGAAAAATTTTCCAAGTCTTGATTTTTAATGGAGGACAGCAGGACAACACAGTTACATATTGTAAAGGATCAGACCAGAAGATTTCAAGAGCTGAAGTAAAAATGGGAAAGTGATTTCCCCACCCATTTTCTCCTTTCCTGTGATACTAATCTCTGCCAAGCTACTAGGTGCAGATTCAGATAGGAGAATGTTCTCACTCCTTAAATGGGAATGGAGGGGTTGTGAGAAGGACTGGGGGAAGGTAAAATATGTAGGTTGGTGTACTGTTAGTGTACTGTTAAAGCTCTGAGCATCCTTGGAAAGGAATGAGGAGCTTTTATTATATCAAAGCACAAGTGTGGAATTAAACTTCAAGGAGCTGGAAAAGCTAAAAATTCAGAAGCTTGTGATATTTTTGTCTTGTGCCAAAGCCTTTCTTAGGAGGCCTGCTTTCCCTTATGTCTCAAATGTATTAAAGTCCATTTAGGAGAACGTTAAGGAAGAAATATGTATTACAAGGACATTGATTCTTCCCAAATTAATGTCTTGTGGGTGATCATTCTTCATTCTAATAGCTGCTCATGCTGACATCACCCGAGATGTCAGGGGATTATGTCAGAATTCAAGCTTTGATATTTTGCAGAACAATGGCTCA
Organism: Nycticryphes semicollaris; assembly: GCA_013400055.1. Lineage (NCBI taxonomy): Eukaryota > Metazoa > Chordata > Aves > Charadriiformes > Rostratulidae > Nycticryphes > Nycticryphes semicollaris. The sequence goes on from VXBJ01003851.1 coordinate 268,294, forward strand.
AGTGCTGGCAGGCGCTCTCTTGGTGGGTCAGGTTGCTTTTGTTTTTCCTGTTCAGCTTGAACTGTAATGTTAGTGTACTTGGTCACAGCAAGAAGTGCAGTAAACAATACAATTTCCAAGAGAAAAGGTATCAGTGCAGCACAATTGTGAGGACAAAGTATTACTTGCTTCTACATCTTATGCTAGAGGCAGAATTGCCACCAGCATTGATAACCTAGACACAGAAATGTACTTGTTGGTACCACTTTGTCTCTTTTTGTTTATTTTCTGCTGCCATTAAATGTTTTGTTCCAGGAATCCTGAAGCCCAGTAAGTTGAGGTTGAAAGTTTCCTTTTTCTTGTTTTGTTTTGTCTTTCTGGCTGCTGGGCCCTTAGCTTTAGTTTTTGTTCTTAAACAATGGTTCTTAATGAAGGCCTGCTAAGGAGAGAATAATAAAAATAGCCCATTATTATGCTCTAGAAATGATCAAAATAGAATGCCATAGATTATACATGATTTTCAAGAACTGATAAATTTTTATAGCCTTCTTTGGTAGGCTGTAATAACACTACACATAGCCATGACATTTAATGTTTGAAAGGTTTCAGAAGAGGCTTGGTTTTGTTTTGGGTTTTTTTTTTTTTTTAAATACAAGGCTTTAAAGCAGTCAGGGACTGTCAGCCTNCTTCAGGAGAATTGAGCAAGGGGGCTATGGCATGAGCCATAGGAACACAGAGCAAATGCTCTTTGGGTTGCTGGCATCTCTGATGTGTGCTCAAAGTTGTTTCATGTTCAGCATGCATTTTTTTTTTTTTGTTTTGGAGCTGGTGCTGAAAAGGTCAGGAAAAATATGTGGAGTTCCTTGCTAGCAAGGGTGGATTACATTGTTAGCACATGGAAAGTTGGAGGAGCATTGCAAAGAAAGTTGCAGCTGATGTGGTGCATGACAGGATGAGTTCAGGTGTGTGATGATGCTTGCTACACTTGGTTGAGTTATGGTGTGGTAGTTTCCCTCCCCCTGCTTTCCTGCAGTGGCCTTGGGGAAAATAGTACTGCTGATGCAGTCTTTGGTAGGAGAATGGCATTGCAAGATGCTTTGCTAGTCGTAGCCTTAGCTAATTTGAGTAAATGTGTAATTTATCTTGGTTTTCTTGTTCATCTCCTCTCAGCAGTGGGAGTTCTCATCAGTGTTTGGAAAACAGGCGATTTTGAAAAGCAAAGTGAATGAAGGAGTCCTGTGCTGTAACAGCTTGACTTCTAGTTTTTTCTTGTATTCATCTCTGAGAACTTCTGGGGCCCTTCATGCCCAACAGTCTAACTCCTCCTTATAAGGCTTGTTCCCCAGCTCTGTTTCATTTAAAATATAGATGAACTAAGGTTACATTTCTGTTGGTGATGTGAAGTAGCCTATTAGGTCAATTTGGCAGCTCTCGCTAGAGTTTCAGGGAGACAGCTAGTGTGCAGCCATCGGTGACGTAAGTCATTTTTTCCCTTCTTAGTGTGCTGAAATACAGATTTGTGTTGTGAAAAATCTGCGATGTGAGTAGGTGAAGAAGTGTTTCCCATGGAAGAGAGACAGGTCCTCATTTCTCAAAAGGTGTGGGCCATGCTAAGAGCTCATTGTTACTGAAAGATGATGTCTTTTTTGTCAGAGCATTTGGGTCTCTTACCTTGGGCCAATGTGGTCATTCACTGCTCACGTTCGTGGCTGACTCTAGGTGGGTAGAAAGGTGTCCCACATACTTGTTTTTCCTGGGATTGGTTTTCTTCTGGATTAGAGGGTAGGATCAGCTCTTGGAAGCACCTCAACTCAGCTGCCCTTCAAGGTAAAGGGAGGGGAAGAAACAGTAAAGAGAAGAATTGGGTCCCCTCTCCTTTTGGTGGTAGCAAACTGCTGGGTCAGCTTGGCCAAGAAAGCCTACTGATTTTTCTGAAGACCCAACATAGAGTTTTTCTCTGTGAATTCCAACAAATGTTATGGAGCTACACAAGCTAACAAGCTTAGCAGAGCATTTCCAGGGCCTGCCTATGTTTACAAGGTTTACCTGTTGAAGGGAGTTTTCTACAATGTATGCAGGGTTTTAGGGAAAAGAACTGGTACTAACCTTTCGTCTGATCTGTGTGCTGCCCTGAAGTGTGAATCTGAGTGATGGTGTCTTTATTCATGTCACTTAACATTTTTTCTTTTTTTAAGAAAACAGACAAGTGTTGTTTGGTTCTTTTCTTAAAATATTAAATATGTCAGTGCTAGGTGGGGTTTTTATTGAGCCACTCAGCCATAACAAAAATGTTACTACTGCTCTTGTACATCTAAAGAAGATAAAAATAGCACCTCTGCAGTGTCAGAAGATTATGTAAAGTATGTGAAGCTGTGTTTTATTATATGATCATCACGAAGCAGAGCAACCATCATTATTCATATTATGAGAAATATGGACCATAATAACTGTTCATACTTATGACAGTGCTATGAGGAACACCTCAGATTTGGTTGACTTGTCCTGAAATGTTGTGGTAAAACATACTTGTTTCAGGCCAGTTATTGGCTGAAATTTTTTTTTTATTTTTTTTTTTTTCTCCTGGAATGTCTTGGCTGTTCCCAGTCTCATGGTCCCAGAGCTGCCTGTGAGCTGGTTCAGCCACTGCTCTGACCAAAAAGAGTTTTTGTAGCCAAAGTCAAAGGCACTAGAGGTGGCTGCTCTCATGTCTACTAGGAAAAGATCTCGGTAACTGTTGGGCAGATCTTGCCCATAAACTCCTGTGACTTTTGAGGGGCTGCCTTGGATAGAGCCACAAATTTCTTAGCGTTGCTAAAGCTGGTATGCTGTAGCCTGAAAAAAAAACCTCAAAAAACCCTGCAAACTGAAAACCAAAATAAGTTCTTTAGTGATTTTTGGTTATTATTCTTGCCTGTGGTAAATGTGGAATATTTTTTGGGGCAAGATGACATGTCATGGCTTCCCTTCTTTTTACCATCCATAGCTTAGGAAGACCTGGAGTTTGGGTTCTTAGATGCTTGTCACTACTGTGCAATCCAGAATTTCTCTTCAGAAACATTTCTGGTTTTCTTTTTTTTTTTTTTTTTTTTT
>VXBJ01003851.1:271376-286478 GCA_013400055.1 Nycticryphes semicollaris
TTTTTTTAATAATTTTAACACCAAAAAAAAAAAGAGTTAATCTGGCTTGCTCAGTCTTTCTGGCTGGCTACCAGGTCCATTATACGTGAGCTCTTGGATGGACTGAGGAAGAGACCTTTTCTAAGTCTTCCATTATAGGAGTATGCCTCTGTCTAAAAACAGTTTGTCTTTTGCAAAGTAATTTAAGGAGTGACAAAATGAATATTAAATGTTCTTTCCATCTTCTGTGTTTTACTTCGAGCACCCTATACACTGCTAAACAAAGTTCAGGTTTTATAACAAATGTTACTTGTAATGCTTCAATCGATGTGCATAGCCATATTTGGGCTATTGAGTAATGAATGAGAAGTAATTTTATGGATACAGCAAAGTGGTTGCCTACAAATACCAAATTTCTTCCTCCTCTCAGGGTATCTGGCCAACTTGTATGTTTGATTTCAGCCATGCCATTTCGGTACTGACTTTGGCAGTCATTCAGAGAAGACTCATCGAGCCAGAGAGGCATACATGGGACAACTTCTCTTTTTTTTTTTTTTNGAATCCTATTTAAAGTGTGTGGGGACTGAAGTTTTCTTCCTGTGTGCAACTGTGGCTTGTCTAAAGTCAATGTTTTGAGTATGGATTTACGTTCAAGCTGTGTGGTCAGAGTGAATTTTTGCCTAAACCTTTGATTGAGCCATAAATTGTTGCACTGTGTGCGCAATGATGCTTCATCCAATTAACCTCTTCCTGCCAGTATCCCATAATTCTGCAATTGTAACTGTGAAGCCAAGCAAGGAAGCATGTGCTTTGTGTGAGGAGCTTGTGAACTCTTCCAAATCCTGGCTGGCTATGCAGAAAGAGCAGAGATTCCCAAAGCAGCTTTCTCTGCTCCACCTCCTGTCCTGAGGCCAGGGCTGCCTCCCTCCAGCTCCTTCTTCAGCTCTACCATCTCCTGCTTCCAGCAGTCCTGTGGCCATGCTGTCTCTCCTCCCAGCTACCCAAATACCCAATTTCTTTCCTGGGACTGGGTAGATGAATGCATTTCTGGGTTGTAACAACTGATAGAAGTTCCCAGCAGTGAGTAAATGTAGGGAGCTGGAGCTGGTGGTGCGCACCGGTATTGTGAAGTAGAAGAGAGAAGCATCTTGAATAAGTGTGCCTAGAGGGAGATGATACTGCAGTATGATCAGTTGATCATCTGTGCTTTGCACTGTGTGAATATGTTATACTGACATTGTGAATTAAAGCAGGTTTTCATGGTAGAGACTGTCTATGGTACAGAGTGTCTGGAATATTTTACAGGTATGGAAGACTTCATGAAGGTTCTTTGGTGAGCATTGATGCAGTTCAGTGGTATGGTTGAATTTGATATGGGCATAATAATTGATCCACAGATAAAGCTGGCTATTTCCATACTGTGGGAAGGTGAGAGAAAGTTGAAAGGAAGAACGTATTGCTTCTCGTGGTTGAGGTACAAACGTCCTTTTGCAGGTCAGGATTAGGGCACCATCAGTATGGTTTTAAGTGAAATTTACTGGTTTAGTGAGTGGATTATGTACTCTGAATATATTTACTATATTATACAGTCCCTTTATGGTGCCCAAGTGGGGTATATCTCCTCTGCAGTTCCGTAAAAACACCCAGGGTTTTGGTGCTGCATCCTGCAGGCATTGAACACTTCATCGGTACCCCTGGAACCCTACAAGGAAGCCTTTTGGCCACATGATGTACGCAGCGCTGGTTCGTGTTGGAGCATGCCATGGAAACTGCAGTTTGAAGCTGGGCTGGGGAGCTGTTGGGCTCTGTGACAGGGTTGAAGCTTTGCAGGGCTGTGGCTGTGTGTGGAGTGGAGGGGCTTGGAGGAGAGAGCTTCAGGTGATGTCTTCCCACGGTCTTCTTGTATCCTTTTAAAATTGTTGCTGTTATGGGGTAACTCATGCTACCTGTCACCATAGCCAACTCAAGTGAGGTTTCTAGAAAAGCAGTGAACTGAAAGGATTGTATCAAAAGTGACTTTCACCCAAGATGCTGCCTCCAAAATCCATTAGCAGTTTAAAATTAACCAAGCACTCTAGCTGGCTCAAATGATCTTAATGACTTTCTGCCACTTTTATTAGAAGAGTCTGTTTACAACTTGTTGCCTTAGTGCAGCCTGGATTACAAATGTTTTTTTATCAGTGAAGATGATTTTGCAGCATGGCTGTAATCTCTCTAATGATTTGTTTGGTAAATGAAGAAATAACAGAATTTGTGTAAACCAAAGCAAAGCAGCACGGAGTAGCTGTATTCTAAAACTGACCTAACCTATAAAGCTTTGAATTGCAGTGTCATCTTCTAGGGAGCACTGCAAAGTCTCCCTGCCCTTTTGTATCTCTAAGAAAGTGTTGGCCATCTTAAGGAGGAAAAGCTGAGTACAGAAAAACTGAATATAGACTAAAGACATAAAATTTAATTAAGTGTATAATTTTACCTTGGGTTTTGGATGTAAGTGAGCATAAACTAAACATTTTTTTTTTTGCTTTTTATTGTGATGTTTGCTGTAAAAGAAAGATTATAAAACATTCCAGTTTGCTTTTGAGGATTTGATTGACTTTTTAAGTGACCTCTCTGTTCATGCGTGCTTTTTGCAGCAGTGAGAGGGGAAAGGAAAAGCTACTTCGAAGGAGGAAGTTTAGGAAACCTGGTGAGAGCCTAGAGAAGAAGGCACAAAGAAGGGCAATATTGACACAACTCTCAACTTTTTTATTGACTTTATTTCCACCCCTCCTCATCTCATATTGCATGGGGGTGGTGGTGAAGAAATCAAATTGATTTCCATAGTCATGTAGGTATTTCTAGGTTGATGAAGAAGGCAAAGCAGGCTTCTTCCTCCACCCCTCAGGTGAAGATGATGTGATGGGAAATCACAGCATGATTCGATCATGGCTCTGAAAATTATTACTGATATCATTATCTTCTAGGAGTAGTGCTCTTTTGGAGCTGCAGTTGAGTGTCTGTATGGGAAAAGTCTGCTGTTCCTCGGGGCTGTGTTTTGCCTATATGATGGCTCTACTGCTGTGCATTCGTTTCCACATCTCAGCTCGTGGAAGTTAAATTTGCTGAGATGATGAGTGTGTCTTCAAATGTGGAGTAAATGTTAGGAAGAAGAAAAAAAAATGGGGAGGGAACCAAGTATTTATACCACAATGCATGGTAAACATCCTGCCTGTGATACAGGTAGCTAATTCACATCTAACACTTGGCCTGACTTCAGTCCTGGTTTAAACCACAAGTGTCACTTTTGAGTAGATGTTTATTTGCAATGTCCTGTACTCTGGTGGCCGTTTGGGCCGCCGGGGATTCCAGGGTTGACCACACAGTGAGGCGCCTGAGCAAAAAATGCTTCTGCTCTCAATGCAAACGGTGGCACGTCTGAACTCCATGAAATGGCAACGCCTGGTCAAGTGTCTTGACTTAAAATGCCTACACCTATTGGTTATTTTTACGCTTTTCTTTTTTATGTTTTTCCCTTCTTCGTTTTTTTTTCCCCCTCCCCCAACCCTGTTGCTCATGAGGCGTGACTATTAGAGCTTTGCCTTTGCGGACTGTCAGCCTCATACTCTTAAGATGCCAATATCTGCAGTTGTTAAGATGCAAAGCAGGGAGCGGACAGTCACTCCTGATAGTGAGGGAAGGGCACTGGTGCTAATCCGGTAAATCCACAGTGGGCCCCTCCCATGCATAGGAACCTGATCTTAACTCTCAGATCGTTATTGCTGTTGCTGTGATATTTACATACAAAGCCTGTTTTTTAAAACAAGAAGAGGTTACATCTAGTCACATTTAAGGAAAACTGCACAAACTAGCTTTAAAATATTTCTCACCAAGTCAGCACCTTACTCTGGGATACTCAAAAAAAGACAGCAAATGACTGTCTTTTTGACACTGTTATGATATAAAGCAAATGCGATTCCAAAGCCACCCTTAAGCCTCTATGGCATGCTTAAATATCTTCCAGTTGCATGGTTAAAGGCTAAAATAAGTCCTGTATCCAGGACTAGTGGATTTGGGAGATTTGTGAAATGCACGTCCCCTGCTACTTCCATTCGTACAACTGGTGGGGGCCAAACTGTGGTGTGTGGAGAGGGGAACCAGAGAGAGGAAAATTGGCTGAGTAAGATGAAAATGCTTGCAGTTATTTCTAATCAGAGTTTGTTTCCTGTAAATACTCCCAGAGGCTTTACATAGTGAGAACAAATGCAGACACAGTTTGGAATATGCTGGTGAGTAGAGCTCAATGCTTGCAATTCATGAGCAAAAAAAAAAAAAAAAGAGATTGAGGTTTTGGGTTTTTCTCCCCAAACCTCTAGAGACGCTTGCTACTGAGTAAGTGTTAATGCTAAGCTGTGGAAGGATAGGATTGCACCTTACAGTGCTGACTTCAGTTAATTGTGCTGGGGTAACCGTGTATAGATGATTCTCTTCCACGCTCTTCTGGAAGAAGAAATGCCTCCACTCTTGGTACCCTTCAAAAACCTGACAGCCAGTGAAACCTTAAGATTTTGATCTGCAGCTTACAGATTGTCTTGAATATTTTTATGTGCTTAGAGTCAAAGTGGTGTTTGTCCTCCAGAGAGAGACTCGAGAGCAAAATTCCCAGCGCTGCTCTCTGCATGCACATTGTGTTGGCCATGTGCCTCTGTTGTCAGGTTCTGGTTTGTTTGTAGCGTTAGGATGTAGTTGGATCCCTGTATTGACAGAAGCAAGCACGTAGGCTAGACTTTTAAAAATGTTATTTTAACGTGTAAGGCTTGCAGTGGGTTGTTTCTTGGGTTTTGGTTTGGTTATTTGTTCTTTAAACAGTTGGCATGCGGCTCACTGGTATTCTCATTTTGGGTAATGCCTTTATAAGAAAGAGAGGAGACAGTGCATCCATGTGAGGCCTGTTTTTCTTTAAGTGCAGTCCGAGATCTGGAGAGGTCAACCAGTCAATGAAAAGCTGGAGTACAGTTGGGCTTTTTGACAGCAATTTGGTGACAGTGATGGGGAAACTCCGCATACTCCCCAGACAGTCTGTCTGTTGACTCATTGGGTTTTTTCCCTTTTAGCAATTTTGACTTGGTGTTTTTCTTTCCTCTTTCCCCAGTGCCCTTACACCACACCCTCCCTGCCACTCCACCCAGTAATGTTTTCCTAAATCATCTTTCTTGCTTTTTAAACCTTTCTGTTTCTTCTTCTGAAAGTTGTGGGCATGGAGAACAGCCTCTTCCCTCTTCCTTTGCAGCAGGCTTTCATGTATTTGAAAGATATCATTGTGACCCTTACTTTCTCTTCTTTTGGCTGAGCTCCATTTCTTCCTGTTTTTACTTTTTTACTCCCAGATGTCATGCTTTTCTAATTCTGTGATGTTCCTATTGCTTTTGCTTGGATTCCTTCCAGTTGATCTTTTCTGAAATTTGCTGAAGACTGGATACAGCGTCATGCAGGAAGCGTTGTCAGCCACGAGTAGAACAGAACTGTTGCTTCACGATTCTCACATATGTTCCTCTATACATTCCTATATGGTATTTGCTTCTTTCTCAACAAAGAATTTTCCAGTTCCTAAAACTTGCTTTGAATTCAGTCTTCCAGCAAGCTGGCGGCTTTAAGTTAGCAGCTTCCCCTAGTTTAATGGGTGTTATTTTCTCCTTCATTATCTAGATCATTAGTATTAGTGTGGGACAAGAGCAGAGCTCTGCAGAGCTTATTCAATACGTCAGGCTATTTTGTGAATCTTTCAATTTTTTTGACTCTGAGCAAATGATAAGTCAGTGCAGTTATCCAGTCACTTTAAAATCTGCTGTAAGACAACTGTTTGCATTGACAACTGTATGACAGGTTTTTTTAACTTTTCCTAAGAATGCAGTTTGAATATTTTGACATGGTTTTGCTTGTGTCTGCTGCACGGTGTTCCTAAACTATATTTATTCTGCCATAGGAGGAAGTTGAGTTTGTTTGACCTTATCCATGAATGACCAGATTTTGTTGAGTTTGGTCTCTTATTTTGTTCCTGGTGCTAGCAGATAGGCTTCACGGCAGTCCATGTGCAAATAAGCAACAACTGTCATTCTTCAGGTTTTTCTTTCTAGTCATTTCCCCTCCCACTTCTCTGGGGTATCACTGTTTGTCATTCTCCTCTGTTACCATGTCAGTCCTCTATGAACTCTGCAAAATAACTGCTAATGCTTTGAAGCTTTAAGAAAACCCCAAACTGTTCAAAATATTCATGACTGATTTTAATGAAAACCAGCTAATATGGGAGAAAGCTGATTCATCTAAGTAGTGTCTGATCTGTACTTTACTTCTCCTCCTCCCCCACGTCCTACCATTGCTTGTGTTAGGGTTTTGGGGTATTTTTTGCTTTTGGCCATGTTACCTGTAGCTTTCTTGAGAAAGTGATGAGTGCATTGACCTTTTGCTTAATAATTATTTTATTGCTGAGGATTTATAAATGAATTTTTTGGTATTTTTCATGTCTCTTGCTTCACATTCACGTATTTTGGTATTGCAATAATTGTCTTCAGGCGATTGCTTTTTTAGTGAAGTGCAGATAAGTGGACTTTGCTTGACCTCTTTAGATCATAAGGGAGAAGAACTAACTGTTGCTTGCCTTTGGTCATGTATGGACAACAGCAAAACTTAAATACCTTGGGTCTGAGGATTAACTGGAAACCAATTGAAAACTGGAGACAGAGAACAGTCAGTCAGTGGCAGAGAGCTCTCTTCAAATACAAAGGCAAGTTCTTTCATCTGGAATCAAACCATTGAAACAGTTAATGGGCAAATGCCAAAAGGTTGAATCTTCACCTCAGCTGGTTTTGCTAGATTGTGGTTTGAGAATATAATTTAGTTGGTGTTCCTGATTGGCTCAGCCATAATTCGTAAGCCATGTAAGACTTCATATATAGCGCTTTTTTAATATTTGCTACTAAGGCAAGAATAGAAAATACTGAAATGTACCAGTGAACCCAAAATGGTTAGACAGTGATATAATAAACTAGGCTTGGTCCTGTGTTGGATAAGGGGATGTTTAGAGAGCAGAGAGTGTGAACAATGCTAATGCTGTTCACAAAATAAGAGCCCTTCTGAAAAGGAATGTGAAGTTTCCAGAACATATGCTCTAGCGGTAATAGAAACTAACAAATTTTTGTTGGCTGGCAGTTGTCTTATGGGTTAGGATCTTGTCTTGAAAGCTTCTTCATAGAGTTAACTTCCTTTCTGCAAAGTACTGGATAAAAGGGCAGAGTAAATTCCTCATGGGAACAAAAACGAGCTTACGGTGAATGTGTAAGGTAAGCAGCAGCAAGCTCATGGAGGCAGGTAGACTTTGTTGGAGCAGCCTGTGTCTGTTTCAGATTTTGTTCTGCTCTGTTCTCCAGAATTAGCATGCTGCAGGACGGTTGTCACCCCTTTGATGGAAGGTGGGAAGACTGAGTTGGAAACACGCACCACAAGTCTTGCTTTGATCATCTCTCATTTCTTCTGCAGAAGAAGCATATTGTTTGTTAGACAGAGCTTACATAATCCTCCTTCTGTGTGTGTGTGTGTAAACATATTTAACACAGGCCTTTTGTTTCTTGACTAGTTTAAATTTATCCATAGTGTACATGCAGTGTGGAAGGGGATGGAAGAGAGATGAATTATGGGATGCTTTTTTGATTTCTCCTCTTCTCCAGTGCCCTAGAACTTGTATGAACTCATAGCAAGCAATTCTCATCATCCATCTGTACTTTACAGTCAGTTCATTCTTAGCAGAGTCTCCTCCTTCAACTAAACATTGGTATCGCAACCCTCGCTGTTCCCTTGCTTGGTTGATTCTCCTGTCACGCAGTAGCCAGTAGAGAGACTTTAAATGCAGAATTGGCATGTAAGCCTGTGCCACTTTTGGCCACCTGTTAGTGTTTAAAGTCTTTAAAGTCACCCACTCAAGACAACACAGAAGAACAAAAGTCCGCCTGGATATGTGGCATGTGTGTTCTTGTTTTAATATCGGAATTCCTGGTATGGCCAGGAACACGTGCCAGCTTTGGCAGTAGAGGGCACAGTTCAGATACTATACTAAAAATAACGGGACTATTTTAGACTGGGACCCAATTAGGGAGAGAATAACTTCTTGCTCTGCAATCAGTAATCTGAAGTAGCAGGCAGGGTGCAATGTGTAAGTAAACTCGGCTGTTTTGCTTGCAGAGTTGCCAGTTTTGACACTGCTTCTTCACTGTTCCTTAGACCCTTTTCCAGAGGTTAAAAAGACATTTAAAAAAAATAGAATTAAAAATCCTCCTCTTAAGGCAGACTTTGTGTGCTTTAATTCAGATTTCAATATTGCAGTGTTTAATAGCATTACAGCTTCTAATCCTCCAGCAGTGGCTTGGGGAATTCCTAGAAGGCAGGGAGCAGGAGGCAAGAGCTGCCATGCGGTGCCCTCTCTGTCCTGGTGAGCAAACATCACCCAGCCCTGTGAGGGTGAATCTGGGCGACTGAGGAGCGGAGGGGGGCTAGTTTAAAGATGATCACTTTTCCCTTGGCTTGCCTACTGGGGACAGAGGAGAAGGGAATATGGTTCCTAATGTGGTGCTGCTGCTTGCAAGAAGTGAAAATAACTTGCATGTTTAAATATCAGAAACAAAGCATTGCTTTACACTTCAGTAGCTTCTCTGTGATGGTTTTATTTTTGGTGATGCTGCCTACTGCCACCTATTAAATCACCTGGATTTTGGTGAAACGAGTTAGAAGAATCTGAATTTCTCAGATCCTTACTGTGTGGAGTGATGGGAAAAGAATGAGTGTGCTCCAGTGTTTGAATCCTCTGGTCTCAGAGGGCTTTCAAGTGATTGTGTTTTACCAGTTCTCTGCTGCTCATCAGGACAGGGTTGTGGATGAGGGATCGCTTTAGGGAGCCTTGCACAAATGCTGCATTGGACAGGCTTGTGCTGATGCTTGAGATGAAAGCTAAATGCACCTAAAATTTCTATTTTTGTAGACTTCTTTCTAGCATGCTATTTTGAGAACGTGAAAGAGCCAGAAACTTTATGGTGTTGTGACTCTCATGCGATTTTGAAAATAGCTTTTCATTTTATCCAGAATAAGAAGCTGATAAGAAACGTTCAAGGATTTACTCAGCTATGGTCTCTTAGCAGCATTCCATATGGTGTCGGACTTATGTTGTGATTTTGGGAGGACTTTATAAGATTTGTGCAGGAAGCTCTATGTTCTTTAACCTCTTAGATCTTGATTTGGTTACGTCCTGGCCTGCAAGGCAAAGGAAGAGACTTCCTTGATGCCCATTATGAAAATGACACCTTTCATAATCAGCGGTGAAACGTATTGCACTCTCAATGTAGTAAATTCACATGGAAGTAGTGGGAGAGATGCCCTGGCAAAGTGGTTCATGTTTTGTGTTACAGAGAGCCAGCTTTTAGGTACGTGCTTGTCAACTCGCAAGCTCCATGTATTCTACCTTCTGCATTACTGCAGCAGCCTGTGGGATTTGCTGTTAAATGTTACACGTAGGATGCCTAGCAACTGTAGTTTTTAGGTCCGTGCCAAATTGTTAAAGGTGCAAATCTGTTAAATGGATGCAGTGTTTTCTGGAGGATGCAGTGTGCTGGTGTCAAGGTCATGCATCTGGGCTCTGCAATATGACTGTCCCCCCAGCTCTTCTTCACCACCCCCCTCAGATGGATGTCTAGCAATTCACAGCCAGGAATTTGTTGTTTGTTTGTTTTTAAGTAACTAACGGTGTTAATTTGAATTGGGACCTTAATTAATGGGAAAGGGCTACATTAATGAACCTGGCTGTGGAGCAAGTAGCCCTCTGTCTTGCTGTCTCTGGTGGGAATGTGACCTGCAGCAGACAGACTGGGAGCTGGGAATAGCTATGTCTTGAATGCAGAGCTTGAGGCTGAGAAACCCACCTTCTGCTGATACCTGTGCCCTGGAGCCTGCTGGGTGACCCCAATATCCTATCTATCTGTCTCTGTTTCTCAGTTTGAAAATGGAATTGGTACACGGGGTGGGGGGGAGAAGAGCAATAATCTCTGTAAGAGTGAACATAGTTTTGGCTGTTTCTCTTGATGAGCCTAGCAGCTGTAACAGATCAGCCCATGGTTTAATCAAGAACTGTTTGGTGTGTGTCTGAGATGTTGGTAGCCATTGCTGAGGCAGAAGGTCTGCAAAGAGTTTTCCTGCTGCTTTTAGGCCCTTGTGCTTCATGACGAGCTGCACTACAGTTCTCTGCAGCACGCATCTCCGTCGCTATCCCTTGACGAGCTTTCTCTGATGCTTAGGCTAAATTATTATTTTAACACATTGACAGGTTCAGTCACCCCATGGAAATGATTTTCATGTTTCCTATCCGCTTCAGATCTCTTGCCTACTCTCTTTTCTTTTGACAAGGTCTAGTCGTTCTCTGGGCGCTTTGTGCGTGCCCTGCGTAACTGACTAGATACCTGTACTCTTCTCCCTCCGCTGTCTCTCTTCTCCGTGCTGAAAGATCCAGGTCTTTTTTTAAGTTTCTGCTTTAGGAATTCCTCTTCTCTGTACTCCTAATTCTGTTTTACCCTTTTAGTGTCACAACAGCCCACAGTTTTCAAGAAGTGGGTGTGCCCTGGGTTTAATGACTTGTCATGATTTTGCTTTGCTTGCGGCAGTTCTTTAATTCTTAATCTTAATACTGTGTTTCCTTGTGAGGTATCGTCTGCCCTTTTTTTTTTTTTTTTTTTTTTCCCCTAAGATAATACTTTCAAGCAAGACTTTGACTCCTGACACTTAGTTCAGCAGTACACATAGGCAGGGTTATTTTTCTTTTTGCACACTGGCTTGAGTTTCTGGAAATTAAATCAACACTGCCCTTTTGGTTGCCCGTTTGCTTGTGATCATGAGATCATTCCACTGTGCTGTTTGTCATGTTTGAGAGAGCTTGTGGAGATACTCTGAAATGAATGGCCACTGCAACTATTCTCAAGACTCCTTGAATGGAAAAAAACATTCTGTGGTTTTCCTACCTTTAGTTCTTATCCTTCAACTGGGTGTTAAGGGGGAAATCTCCACACTGGCAAACCAAAGCAGCTCAGGTCCTTTCAAGAGTTGCTAGTTGGGGATAATGTCCAACTGTGTCTTTGTCTATACAGTATCATAAACCTTTGAGTCATAACTTCTGAAAAATCTGTACTGACTCTTCCTCATGCCATCTTATTACTCATATCTAAGTTTTAACTGGTTCTTTTTGGTAAAGAAGTCACTTCCTGATTTTTTTATTTTTTTTTTTTCAGTTTCCTGAATTTACCTTGCTCTCACTTCTGAAAACTGGTCTGATTTACCATCTTTCCTGGTATGTCCAGATCAACTTAGGTGTGACAGGGTATATATGGCAATTAACAACTTGGCAATTTGATGTTTTCCTTCAGAAATCTTGGCTGAGTTCTTTACATTCTAGCAACTTATTACAATCTTTTTATGCTGCTCTTAAAATGTCGTCTATCAGCAGTTACTCTGCGTGTGTCTGTATATGTATATATATACATACATATATATATATATAAATATGGTGCCTGGTGAACTTGGAGGCTGACGTTGGGTTTTTTGTTTGTTTTGTTTTTCTAAATGAACAAATATAACTTATCTTAAGGAACTAAAAGAAAAAATGATCCTTATGTTTCCTTCCTGTCAAAAAACCTTGAAGATGTTTGCAGCTAAAGGTGAATTTTGGGGTAGAGAGGAGAAAAGACTTGATTTACTGTATTTTGCATTAGGATTGTGCACAGATGCCATTTCAGTCTGGTCTTTGGGGTCCAGCCTTATGTCCAAGTTCACGGTGAGATTTGTTTGATGGTAACCATAAACATGAAACTGATCTTCACTATCCTGACTTCTGGGGCTTTTGCCTTAGGTTATAGGGAGTGCCTGTGGCAGCACCAGTACATCCTGTGTTTCATTTCTGAATTTCAGTGTCCCTGTTACTCAAGTTACTGGGACACCAAGTTAACATCTTCCAGTATACTTGGCAGAACAAAGTCAGAGGAAGTTCTGCAGCGAAAAGATCAATATGAAATTTCCACGGCTGAGCAAGAAGTCTCAAGTAAGCCTCCCACTAGCAAAGGAAGAGACCTGGGAAGTGCTTAAGTATCTTTTGCAATGTTCCTAGCACATCATGAAATGCTGCTTTCTTGTCCAGTCTGAGAACTTGTTTATGAAACATAATATTACCCTGTGAAACTCACCATGTGGCTGCATAATACTACAGCTTAAGTGATGCTCAATGAGGTGGACAGGGTGCTTTGTGTATCAGCTGTTTCAGGCATTCTGAAGTCTAAATGTGGCTCTTCCTTAGCTGGCACTTGGAAGCTTCACCCGCTGCCGGGGAGGGGAAAGAAATCTTGGTGTCACAGCACAGTCCTGTTGCAGATGTATCCTCCAAAAAAATAAATAAACTAGCTGAGTCATTCATTCGTTCTTTTTCTTCCATGCTGCCAGCCAATCCCAATACCCTTGTATTTCATGCCGGCGAGAGAAGGCAGACAATACTGTCTTTTATTACTCATACCCTGCAGGACACTATCTTCCTCACAAAATACGGGTGGCGTCTGTCTGTCTACACTTCATGGGAAAGATTAACAACAATTAAGGTCAACAATTAGGTTGTGAAAAACCTTCCAATAACTGCAACATCTGCTCTTATTCTAGAATAAATAAAAAAACTGGAGCTCTAATTGTCAACAAAGTACTTGCTCATATCTGTTTTGTAACTGCAGGCTTGTGAACTTCATACCGTTAACTGGTCCCTCGCTGATCAATGTGAATGACCCACAGTCAGTGCAAGAAGTGGTTTCACCAAGAGCTGAAACTGAGGCTGCAGGATGAGAAGTGGGAATCCTATATAAAATTTAGGCCATTGAGAACCTTGACATGCCAGTGGTGGTCAGGTGGCTCCCCAGGTGGCCATGGAATGTAGTCAGCCCCTCACGTTGGGCATGGGAGTTGACCCCTGAATTTACCAGACTATTTCAATGTCAAATAAAACTGGTTTTCCTAAGCAGCCATTGACGCTAACTGGTTTTACTCTTGCTTTGAGACAGAATTGAGTTGTTGCGGGGCAATTTACTGTGTCTCAACTGACTCTTGGTTTTTCCATAAGCTCCTTAAATTTGATGGCAAGAGGACACCTGAGTGTGTTCTGAGATGGATGTTGCTACAAGTAGGCAGTGGGGCAGGACTGAAAGTAACAAACTTATAATGCACGTAGACCTTTTGCTAATATATCAGGAAAAAAAAATTACAAATTAAAGAGAATGTCATGAACGTCACTTTAGGAGCATTCATTCAGATGAAGCTATTTTGGTATAAAGAAATATCCTCCTATGAATGAAATAGGCTATTTCAGTTGGAAGGGACCTACAACAATCTTGTGTAGTCCAACTGCCTGATCGCTTCAGGGCTGACCAAAGGTTAAAGCATAGTATTAAGGGAATTGTCCAAATGCTTCTTAAACACTGGTGGGCTTGGGGCATTCCAGCCTATTCCAGCATTTGATCACCTCTTCCTAATATCTAGTCTCAACCTCCCCTGCTGCAGCTTTGAACTGTTCCCGTGCATCCTGTTGCTGGGTACCAGAGAGAAGCCTTCCAGTAGGCAGGAATCACATTCTTCATTTTATCTGATCATACAGGGCAATTTCTTAACTTTGATGACTTGCTGTGCAGATGTGTTGTATCTTCCTTCCCTTCCTTCCAGAGAATGAAAACTACAGTGCTGCTCAAGTGCTGGGAGCTGTGTGCTGGCACACGTGGTCTCTACAGACTGAATAGTTTACATTCTGACTTGATGCAAAAGTGGAACAAAGCTGCTCTTTCCAGGGCTTTTTATTTTTTTTTTTTTGTGTGTGTGTGTGTTAAGCCTTAAAAGGCTTAACCTGCTAGACAGAGATCTGTATGAAAAAACTGCTGGGGATTTATCATCTAAGTCTGGAAGAAAGCAACCATGCCTTCTCATGGGAGAAATTTAGCTGTGGTGTTCCTTGGTTTGCTCAGTATTTTACCTTCCTCATCTCTTGTAATTGTTTTCTATTACCCTGCATTTCTTTGCTCTAGCTGCAGGATCTTTTCTGGCCAGTGTTGATACTTGCAGTCATGGGAAAAATCATATCTATGTTTTTCCTGCCACTTGCTTCACTGTTTTTAGTAGTTCCACTGAGGCTGAGCAGAGTGCTGTATTGGGCAATGTGCTGTTGCACTTTGGCAGGAGCAGAGTATGAAGGCATGCCCATAGTTTGGAGGCAACACTGGGAAGGTTTATAACTGGGAGCACCTCTAGGAACCATGCCTATCCTTCTCTGCTGTGGGAAAGAGCACTTCTTCCCTGTGAAGTAGCCTTCTCAAGCCTGGTTCTTGAGAGGCACCCAACTTCCATTAACTTTGCTTCTGTCTTGTGTTCTGCAGTGAAGCTTCTTTGTATTGTATAATGGAGAGCTTCTCAGGTGAGACAGTCCTTGTGAAGATTCTGTTGCTTATTTCTGGCTATTGACTTGTATGAGTTACTGGACCAGAAAAGACATGTAGGCAAAGATGTTGCAAAAAACAAACATGATGGCTTCCAAGCCATAGTATGATTTACATATGACCAACAGTGCCATAAAGAGGAGAGACCATTAGATGTTGGTGGCAAATTCTGTGGTACTGCTGCACATTTGAAGTGTGTGTATATAGATATTAAAGGCTAAGGATCTCTCTGAGATCTGGAATCTTCAGAGCCTTAAGCAAAGGAAATATTTGCCCTCTTCCAATGACAGAAAGTAGCATGAAAGCCTGTGCTAAGTATTTGTCTAAAGCAGGCAGTTGCATGAAGCCATGTCTTCATGCAGAACTGGGTGTTAATAAAGTATTACCGCTAATTAGGGAGGCTGAAATTAAAATAGCTTCTTTTCTAATGCATCTGTCAAATAGATTGTATTAATGGTGAGTGAATGTTTCTGTAGATATAATTACAAAGGAACAAAAAAGAAACTAATTTGAATTCTTATTTCATCAATTAAGAATAGCAACTGGAATCTTCAAATTTCTGATACTCAGAGAGGTTTTTGCAAGGGAGCTTATCTGCTACGTGGTTTTT
>VXBJ01003851.1:286512-329203 GCA_013400055.1 Nycticryphes semicollaris
TAATCTTCTGTTTTATTACACTGCAGTGTATTTTGGGAGAGGGGAGAGCTTTTTTGATGAGCAAAGCATGAACAGAATCTCAGCCTTAAACAGCAAAGGAAATTCAGGAAAGAGGACTGAACTAGATTTCTGTGTGTGGTGAAGCATTCACACCATTGAATTCCGCCATGTTGGCTGATGGAGTTATCTTTGGCATTCTGTACTGCTTCTAAAGAAGCTCTAAATCTACTTACTGATTTCACATACAAGTAAGTGTGTGCGTAGTAAGTGTGTATATACACACAAAGTGAAATTAAACCCTAAATGTTGCTGGGAGAAGCTGAAGCTTTGTGAGGATCAACTTCTGCAGTACAGACTAGGGGTCAGGATGCTGTGGAACTGGTCTGGCATGACTGTCACTCTTGTTCAGCGGTGCTGAAAGTTTGAAGTTACAGGACTGTACACTAGGGAGGGATTCCTTTGGCTGGTTTTGAGTGCCTAGATTGTAGGCATTCGCGTCTGAGCCCAGTATTCTAAATTCCCTTTGCAGTCAATGGAGAGAGCCAGGCACTGCAATGGTGTGCTTTGCTGAATCACATAGGTTGGAAGGGGACTCTTAAAAGTGATCTTGTCCAAACCCTGGTTTCCTCTGACCTCTTCTAGATAGCTGACTTGGAATGAGATGAATTTGATGTAAGGAATGTCAGGGGGATTGGAATTAGATGTTCTTTAAGGTCCCTTCCAACCCTAACCATTCTATGATTCTTTTTTCTGATGTGACAGTGCAGGGGTGTATGTTTCCCCTGTGCCCTGTATACATACCACCTAGGGTATTTTGACTTTCTTCATATCCTGTAACGAATTGTGGTCAGCTCTGGACCTAGCTGGGATGTTGATTTGTTTCTGTGGGCAGTGTACTGCAGGCCTATAAAACGAAGTTGTGTATGGGGACACTCGCTTCTCCCTCCTTTCTACTGCTGCTAGTATTGGTTGGAGAACCTTGGGGGTGGGAGAATGCAAATGAGATCTGTGTGTGTGTTCCAGGCTTGGAGTACAGGCGTTTTGGGGTTAAAACACATCAGTACGTTGGGTGAAAAATTATGGAAGGCACTTTGGCTACATCTAGAGCCTACACCCTTTGAGAACAAATGTTCCCCTTCAGCAGCTCTGTAGTCTGAAGGTTAACTAGGGATTTTTCTCATTTAACTCATGTCTAGTTAACCTTCAGTGCTAGTGACGTTTGCTGTTTCATGCCTCTGTTAAATAGTCTTATAAGGCCTGAAACAACAGATTTCCTTTATGGCATCCTGAAAGAACAGGGAAGTAGATCTTAATGTAGGTGGCTTGGCAAAATATTCTAGTCAAGTCAAGTATTTGGCCTGCTACCCAGCCTTCGATATGTAATCTTTGGGTGCTGCCAAAATACCATTCTAATTAAGCTGACATAAGTCTATGAAGCCTGGGTGGTATTACTTCAGCTTTCTTTCCTGTGCTTTCCAACACTGCATTTTGAAAGAACTGATGGAAGCTGTGACACTTGCAATCTCACCAGAGTCTTCGTTAAGCTGGGATTTTGGTCACCTTCTGACCTTCAGGCTGAAAGGAAGGAATATTCTCTCTCTTCCACTCTCTGCAGGTGCAAGTTAATAGCAATAAATGTCCACTAATGCACATGGAACATGTGATCAGTTGGCCAGACTTCAGCTTTCTGTTGAACATTAACACATTAACCAATCTACAAAATATTAACCTGTTCTGTAAGTTTATTTTCTGTTTTGTTGACACTTAGTTGGAAAAGCTATGCCCTGTTTGTCCCAGGGTGGTATATTTGCAAGTAGGTCAACATACTTGCTTTTGAGATGTCAGCTTGAAACTGTTTTTCAAGGGCTGAAAAGCGTAAGGGGGTAAGAAAGACTTTTGCATTTCCTATCCCCTCCTATTATTATCTTTTTCTAAAAAGAAATTCCTAGCCTGTATGCAAGAATAGAGAACCAGTAACATTTTTGTAACGTTCTGAAAGTCAGTTAGGCACTGCTGCAGCGCTGATTGCCTGCTGCTTGCTGTAAGCCACCCGTGGATTTGGAGCTTGTGTGTTGCATAATACCAGCAAATACATCTGAGATTACAAAATGGTCTCTTTGCTCTAAGAAGAGATTGTTGTGATTTGTTAGTAAGGCAGTGCTAAAATACACGTGAGGTATCTATGATATCAGTATTATAAAATTGCAAGTAGCATTTTTGGAATTGAGTATGCTCTCATGCTTTATTGTGTAGAAGTGAATGAGTGCAGTCTCCATATTGTGTACTCCAAGCTGGATTGGCGTGGTTTTTATTTCCTAGTCAATTAAGGGTGTGGGTATATCTCTTTAGTTTTCTTTGGGTTATCCTTTGCACCTCTTACACTTCTTCACTGTATCCTTTTTAAATTAAGAGATAAGAGATTTTTCTGTTTGTCTCAAGAGCAGCACAGTATTTGCTGGAATTGTCCCCTTTCATTCTGTGCAACCAGAAGCAGAGTTGGCCATCATCTGCTGCTTGTGGTTGGTGTAGTCCTGGGCTCGCTTACGTGGTTGAGTTATTCATGGCTTTAATGAGTTATTGCTTACCAGCTACACTATGGTAACTCCTACCCTGCTGTGCATGAGAGGTAAAAGGGGATTGCCTGTTTACTTCTACTACTTATGGCTATTACATACTCCTTAGCTGCGCTTCAGCTGATCTGTGCTGTCTTTATTAGAGTTGGAACTGTTGAATTCTTTAGAGTAAATGGTATTTGGGAATATGTCACTGCAAAGTTCTTTGGAGGGTGAATTAACGTAGTTGATATTGGGCAATGTGTCTCTGCTCACAGCATGTAATTTTTTTTCAGAGGCTAAGCAGGAAAGCTTTCTTTCGAGTGTTCTAACCGTGTGAACAAGAGGTATATTGAGAATAACCTGGGCACTTAAGTGTACCTCTTACAGTATCTCAGTGAGTAGCATGCTGCTTAAATTGAAATGTCTTAACTTGCCCTCCAGCTTTCAACCATTTATATGGTATTAGACAATGTAAATAAACTAGTGCTTATTCACTAACATAAATTATAGATAACTGTAAAAGCCTCTGTCAATTGACTTGTTTTAAAAACATGAACCTCGCTATCTAAATAAAAGCTTTTGATAATCCTAGTTAATAACTTTTCAAAAAATCTTGTACAAGAGCCGCAAATGACACATGTACGCTTACTGTGTTAACTATTGGTATTAAGCCCTGTAAATCATCAAAATGAAAAACCTGTCTAATGTCCTTGTTCCACAACAATGATTTTTTTTAAATCCAGGAAAAGTGTTTTCACCTAGATGAACACTTTAGAAGTCAGGAGAGACCTAGGGTTCTAGAGGAATATGGGTGGTACTGATAGGTATCTGCCTATAGCTTTCTGTGTATGAGCATGGGGTTTGCTTTCAAGGTAAGTCTTTTGTGTTACAAAAAAGCAGAAAATCTGTTGAGAAGCTTTACTGAGCCCCCAGCATAAGTCTTACTTTTTACAAGGAAGTTTCTTTCTCAGTATCCAAGCAAAGAAAAATAGGCTGTCAATAACTGTAATGACTGATGAATGGATCATTTGGATGAAACAGACTTGAAATGCTTGAAAAATTGATTGGTGGGTCATGTGATAAAAGACTGGCTTTTGTTCGTTCATTCTTTTTTTAAATATATGTATCATTTGCATCAGTCAGGAAGGGTGGAAAGCATTCTGCACGCTCTGCAAGATTCTCTAAAATGAAGGAGTATTGCAGAGAAATGAGGGAACAGAAACCAGGAACAGGGTATAGCTAGGTAGTATAGCTACCTACCTATAGCTGTAGGTAGCTAATTTGAGAGTCCATCTTACTCATTTAGTAAGAAGTTGTCCTTGGGTAAGTGAGTAAGTGAGTTGAGTAAATCTTTCCAGTGTAATGCTTAGAAGTAGGCATGTAGATTAAGCTGTGGTTTCAATCAGGATCTGTAACCATCTGACTTTCTTCAACAAAAACACATCATGCAGAGGCTGATGAGCTTCCTCTATTTGTATAGGAGTTAAGTGGAAAAATGTCTTGTGTGTAGTTTAGTCTCTGGGCTGGGGGTCTAGGGATACTGACTGGCTTTCAAATCCCACTCCTGTGCAAGGGGAAGGACCAGTCGCATCAGTGGCAGGTTGAAAGCGTAGAGGTTTGTTAGTGCGTTGGATGCAAAAAGCGATGCTTTAGTTGGTATGCAACAAAAACAGACTTCAGTTGAGTTGGTATGACAAGGGGAAAGTAAATGCCTTCTGGAAAATACAACATTATATTTTGTATGGTGGCTTACCCAAATGTTTATCTTCTGTGAGATGCCTGGAAAGCAGTAATTCTCGTGGACGTGCAGTAGAAAAGGTTTGCCAGCTCCTAATGGCAGTAACCAAAGAAAATGAAAGTTCACAGGTTGCCTCAGCCAATGTAATAGTTTGCTGCTACTGGAAAGGGGTGATCCTGTTCCCTTCCCATCTTGCTCATGCTCGCCTGCCATTCATATTGTGCCAACTGAGTTGCTTGTCAGATCTAAGTTCACTGCACTTGTTTCTTTAGCAGAAAACTAACCCAGCAAAACAAATGAGTTAATTAACACAACAGAAAATTACTTTTTTTTTTTTTTGTGTAAGCTGAACTCATTAAGGACCATACATGGCACAAAAGGAGGAGAAGGAGGGAGTGCCATGAAGTTGCTAGGAGGAAGTGGAGGAAGAAAGCAGAGCAAGGGCTGATGAAGAGAGTGGGATGTCTGCCCTGTTCTTGGCAGTAACAAGCTATTAAATCATCTTAACTGTTGTATAACTTCATTTGAAGTCTTCAGGTTGGATAGTAAAAGCCTGAAATAACAGAAGGAAATAATTATTTAGTTCGCTTCCCAAAATTACAAAATTTTGGATTCTGTGTTACGAGAAATGTGACTGGATTGGGGGGGGNGGATAGAGGCAGTATTTTTCAGTTCTCTGGAAGTGAAGAATGTAGTGATGAAGTGTATATACAAAATAAGAGACCGTTAGTACTGGCATTGTCAGTTGAAGTTGTCCTTGGGCTGCTTCAAGCTGCATCTGTTTTCCCAGTCATGCATCTATGGACCTGCCCTACTTCTGCATATGGCTTGCTGATGGGATTGTGTATTGTATGCTACTTAGAAACTGAAATAAAGAACTAATTAACATTTCATTTAGACTTGGGTGCAGTCTGCTTAGTTGTCAAAGTTCCTGCTTCAAAGCTATGGATTTAGCTATGAAGAGGCAGAAGAGGATTTTGAGTGATCAAGGGAGATATTTATGAAACTCTGCAGTTTCACTATTTCCAAACTTCATTATAGGGTTGTTTTTTGAACTGGAATACTTCCTTTGGGGACAAGGAGAAAAAATCCTTTCTCAAGCAAGGTGCAAAGTAACTATTTTTGTCCGAGGACGACTTATCCTCGCTGTCAGTGAAGCTGCCCTGGCAGGAGGTGAACATGAATTCACAGGCTATGAGTCTTGAGGAGCCTTTTCAGAATTTTAGGCAGCAGCAGGAAACCAAAAAATGCTGAACTGTATATATTTTATTTAATTTTATTTGGCAAGACTTAAAGTGGGATGGCATCAGCTCTTCTGTGCTGCTTCTGAAGTATGTATCTGTTTTGGCTTTCAAAAGCCTGAATTGCTGTTGCCAAGATTCTTCACTTTCTGGCAAAATTACAATGGCAAATGGCTTCCTTTACAAGGTGTAATATTTAGACTAACAGCTTTGCAATTAAGAATGGCAAAGAGAATTACATTCTCTTTTTTTATAAGACCAGATTTTTTAGTATGGAATCGTGGGAGTGTTTGGACGTAACTGAAGTGCTTTTGATTGATGATTTATATTTTGAACAGTGCTTTTCATTTTAGTGCGCAACACGTACTTCAAATTTTAACTGGAACAATGCTTTGTTTTCAAAGGTATGTTCAAAGTACTACTCTAGTTCGGCAGTTGCTCTATGTCATAGACTTTAAAATGCCTTTGGGGTATGTATGTGTAACAAAATGTCTGTGCTCCTGCCAGGGAGTGGAAAGAAATTGGGAAATCTACAAATATTCTTAATTATCTGACATTAATCTCACTAGGCCATCAGGATGGCAATGATAATGTCATTGAATCCTTTGCCGCTGGAGTGTTTGGGGAGGTGTTTGGGAGCATCAGGCAAATTAACTTGTTTTAAAGGGAGTTGCCCAAGTCTTGGTTTTCAGTGTAAGAAAACTGGAGGCTTTCGATGTGGGGAAGGATGTTCAGAGCTAGGGAGAGAGGCAAACGTATTTGGAGTGAGAAAAATGGAGAAGTGGAAAACAAAAGGAAGAATCCAGTCCTTTATGGTGTTCCTTGTGCAGGAAGCTGCCGGTACTATGAAGTCAGGGTCTTTTGGTTGTATTTGTTTGCCAGCTTGCACTAGCTGAACCTTTGAGTCCTGCTAACCAAATGATAGCTTTGGGGGTGGAGGGCATCCTTAGTCTTGTAAAATGACACAGTCTTTTCCTGAAGCCACCACCAAAAGAAGGGAAACCGTTTTAGAAATCCTTACATCTAACGAGTGCTAAAGCTATGTGGAATCTGGTGGCAAACAAGTGTTGCCAAGGGTGCTTTAGGATCTCGTCTCCTTGGGCCTGCCAGCTGCAGGATCTGACAGCACTTTTATTCTAGCCCATGTGGTCTGGCTTCCTTCTTGTGAGAAGTTCTGTGGATCTTGTCCTTGTGTGGAAAAGCACATCTGGGTCCCACGTTTTAAATGCAGCTGGGGACACTGTTAGCTGTCAGATCTTTTCAAATGCAGAACATTCACTGGCATGTCTCATGCAGCTCATATCCAAATCTTATTTCCATTGTAACTATGGCAATAAGAGTAGACTAGTAGGAAAGTGTATGTGTCCTCATGCCCTCTGTTGGTGCAGAGGATTGCTAGATGCATCTATTTAATTACATTATCTTGAAGTCATCTGAAGAGATCTTGCAGATTGCTCTTTGTGTGGACCAACAAGAGAGGGTCTTTTTTCCCTGGCTCTTCAAGATATTAAAATTATAGGTCTGGTAGAGTTGTCCCAGACAGTCCTAAAGGTGACTTAGGGAAGAATATTGTATGAACTCACTTGTCTTAAGACTTAGTTCTAATTTCTTATAAAAATTAGATTTAGCCTGTTAAGTGTGAGGAGAAATGAAGTGGTTACAGTGAATGTCTGAGGGAGTAAAAGATATCTAAAAGAGAGGGAAGGATTTTTAATGTGTATATTAAACCTGAGGTCTTGGAGAAAGGTCCTCAGGTAGGTCAAAATTTAAGACTATATCAAAGCTTTTTTTCCTCCTCCTTCCTTAGTAGTTCGGTAACAGAAAACATAACGGTACAGAATGAAATACTCAGGACTTGAAAGGGAATAGCATTTAACAAATTTGTTAAGTTACCTTTTATCAAAGAACTTAACTCCAGTTTTCAAGAGCTCTAGATCTTGCCTTGCATCTCTGCCAGGTTAAAATATTTTCTTTTTTTTTTTTTTCCTCCTCCTGTTCCTAACTAATCTGCAAGTGATTGCGTTGTAAAAATTATTTTTCTCTTGAATTTTAAGACTTTGACAGATGGCACATGTAGAACCTGGAAAACTTCCTGAATTGGCAGAGTGACCATACCCCTGCCATCTTCCTACCGCAGTATCTGTAGGTGCGTAGGCTGTCTGTGCTTCCAGCGTGCTGGGTGAGATACCATTTCCTCTGCTGGAAATATACAAAGAACAAGTGATAAATGGGAAGCCTACCTGGTGACAGGGCTCAATTTGCCATTAATAGATAACGTAAGCGACTGGTTAGGTGGGAAATTTGAGCGTGACTAGAAACAACTCATTCAGAGCAGTGGTAATCTCCAGGATGCGTATCCACAGTGTCTTCCATGTGGGATGAATATCAATCTTTGTTTATATGGTGTGAGTTGGTTTAACAACTTTGAGAGACTGAGATATCAAAGCTATGCCTCACAGTAGCCTATTCTTTAGGCTAGAGAACCAAACCTGAATTTTACGACCTTTGAAACTCAGTTTATCGTGACTGTCCTTCTTGCAGGGACTCTGTCCAAGGAAGACCTCTTAAGGTAACGGAAGCACGTGGAGTTGCTTGGTTTTGAATGTGTGCAGGTGGGCTGGCTCAATGCTACATGACAGTTGTTCTTACCACTGAATGCCCTGAGTTTTGTAACAGTGATTGACTACACAGCTTGAATTCTATTTACAATCCTTTGGAGCTTCCCTCCCCCATCTAAGGCATTTTAGGAAAAGGGCAGTAACTTGGCATTTAAATATCTCTTTGCAATTTGTGCTGTTTAACTTGCATGGAAGGAACACGTAAGTCTGTATGCAATTATGGTCTCTAAAGAGAACTGACATGCTAAAAATCATGTTTAAAGACAATTGCAAAGAAAAGTTGACTTAATTTTCTTTTTAAATAGTAACTTTTATCTGCTGATCACATGAATTGATAGTTCTGGTCGTTTAAAATTTATTACTCGATGTGGTACAACAGGGCCTTAGATTTTAAAGGTGAGCAAAGGCTTTTTGTATTCCTAGAGTAGGACTATTTTGATAAACTGCTTTTAGACAGACAAAAGAGATGTGATCTTAAATCAGTGTTAATGTATGACTGACTAGGAATGATATCATCTAGAGATTATTGCTTTCCTCTGTTTCTGCGGTGTTAACAAATGAATACTCAAGAATGTAGCTTTGAAGCAAATGAGTCTTGATAAATTATGCACTCTTGACTCCAGCTATTGTTCGAGGTAATTGATGGTCTTCCATTGGTGTAATGGGACTGTGGCATAAACTGCAGTGTGCCCTAGAGTAGACAAATTGGTCTGGTATTGTTTAGGAACATATTTAATCTATCTTTCTATAAATGAATCAGTATTTTTGCTGAAACATTAAGAGAAAAACCAGTATTTTGATATTCAATCCTAAATAACCTGCAGTTAAATTTATAGCAGTCATACCTTTTCCTGTTCTCTAAATACTTATAGGATAATGAACATAAAACTGTTGCAATGCAAGGCTGATTTCTTTTCCCTTGTCTCTTTACCTAAACTTTCTTTAATTTCTGGGTTTACAGGCTAATAATAAGGTTCTCCGTGTTCTTGATGCATTGTACCAACTTCAGAACATTACTCCAGTGACTTAGTTTTACTTGAGATGTACTCACAGAAAACTGTGTTCCCCAAAGTGAAAAGCTGCTTCCACCCTTTCACCCCCGCAATACGTCAGACAAGATAAATGGGATTTCCATAAATCTGTGCTTAGTTCTGCCAGAACAGACCGGGCCAATGAGGCAAATCTTGCCCTGAAAATTAAATCTTCAGATTCCTCTTAAAAACGGACTGCAAACTACTTTCAGGTGTGAAGCTGGGAGTTGGATGGCTGTAGGCCACTGGTTATATGTTTAAAGACTAGCAAGAGCACAAGTTGGATATCAAGTCTGCAGAATTAGATGTTTGAGGTGGTATTTTTATTTCTTTTTTTCCCTTCTGTCCTCCACCCCTTTTGTCCCCCCACATGAAATCTGTAAGGTTTTGGTTTTAAACTTAAGTAAATGCTATGGAAAAGTATCTAGAATAAATAACTTGATTTATGTATATTGGGTTAAATAGGTTTTCGAACTTGCTGTTGCCAGAAGCAATTTCCTCCAGAGGTAACTGGTTATATGGATCAACCCCAGAAAGTTACTACCTCAGGAAAACTGAAGAAGCCCAGTAACTCCGTCCAGGCAAGAAGCTCATAGAAGTTTCCCTCCCTTTCTAATACAGGAGGAAGCTATCATATCTCTGCCAAACTAATCCTGTGACTAGATAAAATCATAGAATGACGATGGTTTGGGTTGGAAGGCACCTTAAAGGCCATCTAGTTCCAACCCCTTGCTATGGGCAGGGATGCCTTCCACTAGACCAGGTTGCTCAAAGCAGCATCCAGCCTGATCTGGAACACTTCCAGGGATGGGGATTCACAACTGCTCTGGGCAACCTGTTCCAGTATCTCACTACCTTCACAGTAAATAATTTCTCCTAAATATCTTCAATATCTAACCTAAATCTCCCCTCTTTCAGTTTAAAACCATTATCCCTCATCCTATTGCTACACTCCCTGATAAAGAGTCCCTCCCCATCTCCTCTGTAGGCCCTTTTCAGGTACAGGAAGGCTGCTGTAAGGTCTCCCTGGAGCCTTCTCTTCTCCAGGCTGAACAACCCCAACTCTCAGCCTGTCTTCATAGGAGAGGTGTTCCAGCCTTGTGATCATCTTCGTCACCCTCCTCTAGACCCACTCCAACAATAAAGCTTCCATGATGAGTGCATGGCTTATGTGGACTGTGCACTTCAGCTCTTCCAGGAGCAGTTTTCCCAAGACGTTTTTTACCCTTGTTCATGAATTAACTGACATAAATCTTGCTGGGAGCTTTGGTTTGGTGACAGTTCATGACTACTAGAGAGCAGTAGGAAGCCTGTTCAAAACTTAGACTTTTGTTTTGAATTCATAATTGATAATTAATAGTGAACAAGACAGGAGCTTGCTTGTGGCAGGAGTAAAAGTTCTGGCTTTACTTTGCAGTCTGCTCTCTCTCCCCCACTCACCAGTTTTTCATCTGCTCGCAGGTGGCATCATGTGGCATACTGCAGGGGTTTCCAAATGAATGTGACTGGTTGAGAGAAATGCTAGGACCAGCAAATACTGCTGTATATGTTTACATGCTTCTGTTTACTTTTGTTTCCTTTGTTATGAAGGAGCAGGCAAAATCACTTTCTTGACACTGGCATAATACTGCTTTCTCTTTCATTTTTAGTTCTTGTAGCCATACACACCTCTAAATATGTTTGCAGTAGACTTCTTTTCAAGCTTGATCTGATCACAGAAGTGGTGCTTAAAAGAAACACTATTCATCTTGCGGAGTTGCTGCTAATAATCACTCACAAGAGGAAATGCAAGACTTGAATGTGGATTTGTATGGGACACCCTATTTGATATATTGCATGAGAATAAAGCCAGGCGGGAAAGTGTAAAGGGAAGAAAGAATTGTGTAACTGGGTGTTGAAGGCTAATGATGCGTAATGACCTTGATGATCTTACCAGTCTTTTCCATCCTAAATGATTCTGTGTTAAGTGGCTGTCATCTGAATTAGCTCCCAGATTTCAGTATTCTCTTAGAATCATACAATAGTTTTGGTTGGAAAAGACCTTTAAGATAATCAAGTTCAAACCTTAACCTAACACTGCCAGGTCCGCCACTAGTCTATGTCCCCCTAAGCACCACATCTACAGGTCTTAAATACTTCTGGGGATGGTGACTCCACCACATCCCTGGGCAGGCTGTTCCAGGGCTTAATGACCATTTCAGTGAGGAAATTTTTCCTAATATCCAATCTAAACCTGGTGCAAATTGAGGCCATTTCTTCTTGTCCTATTATCTGTTATTTGGGAGAAGAGTCTGACACCCATCTCACTACAACTTCCTTTCGGGTAGTCATAGAGAGCAATAAGGTCTCTCCTTACCCTCCTTTTTTCTAGGCTAAACAACCCCAGTTCCCCTAGCTGCTCCTCATAAGGCTTGTGCTCTAGACCCCTCACCAGCTTCATTGCTGTTCTCTGGACATGCTCCAGCACCTCAGTGTATTGTAGTGAGAGGCCCAAAACTGAACATAATATTTGACATGTGTATCCACCAAGTGCCGAGTACAGGGGGACAATCACTTCTCTAGACCAGCTGGCCATATTTTTGATACAAGCCTCAGTTGGCGAGAGCCAGTCTTCAAATGGCTAGGATCTAGGTGTGAGGAGAGGCTTTGCCTGGATTGGGGAAATAAAGAGAAGCCATCCGGCTTGAGAATAATTATGTTGAACTTCTTGAATGAAATACCGGGTTGAATGTGTTTTCTAGGCTACAGACAGCAAATGTGGAGATTTGGTAGTCCAAGTTGATGCAAATCCTCATCACCTCATCTTGGTCTTCTCGGTCTTCCCTCTCCAACTGCTTTCAATAATAAGTTGATGAAATGTCTTCAGTATGGTTTCTGACAGTTTGTTTGTACTCTGCAGGTCCTGTGAAGCAGTAGATGTAATTTGAAGAAAATTTGAAGGAACAAATGGCTTTAGCTGGCTGCCCAGACTCCTTTTTACACCTTCCTTATCGGATAGTAAGTCATGAAACTGCATGTTCTTGTCAGCTTGTAGCATCATATTGCTATATTCCAGTGATTGATTGTGCATTCAAACTTTTCATCAAACTGCAAATGACTGCCTGGCAATTCTCTGGGTTTTGTTAATGACTGGGAACATAGCCTCTTTTACCATCCTGTACTTAAAACTTGCTGCTGAAAAAATTGGGGCACTAATAAATACTGATTAAGATTTGATATATGTCCTCAAAATAGCCAGTTCATATTTGGAAGAAGGAAATTGTTTCCAAAATAAATAGCAAGCTCTATGGTACCAGTGAAATGCCTTGCACCAAAAAGTACCATTGTTTTCTGAAAGCTATGTTTGTAGGGACAACAGCGGTGGCTTTTACATTGCTTAGATCCTATGTTTGCTGAGTCATTATGCTGTATCTAAGCAGCCAATATGGCTTACTACAAAGAATATATATATATATAAAAAACCCACCCTCAGCTCAATTCAAAGGTGCTAGGCAAAAATGAAGTTAAAGTTCGTTTTCTGGTTTTTTTTTTTTTTCCTTTCCTTTTCCCTCTAGGCAGTTGTGGTTGGCATAATGTACGCTTTGTATTTTTTTTTTTTTTTTTTTATGGAACTGCAAATTTGTTATTTTGGGCATGACCTGTTTTTTACCCTTTTTTTCTCTTTGTTTTCATAGTCTTACCACTCTCAACGGTTCAGTTATGGTTTTGGGCCCTGAAGAAACACAAATGATTAAACAGAGTATCATATGACATTGAAACTTTTTTTCTTTCTCCCAAGAGAAACATTACTAGTAGTGATTACTACAGTTGTGCTCCTCACTTGAAAAAAATGCAAACAAACAAACCCAACAACAACAAAAATCCCTATCAAACCTCTGTAATATTTATAGATCTGTTTTGTAATATGCCAATCCACATTATTTTCGCCAGCAGAAAACTTCAAATTAGTTAAAAGACTAACGTTAGTATATGCTGAGTTGTCAGTTGAATGTACCTGAATGCTTTTCTTAATACCAGGAAAAACATAACAGTTCCTTTATAACTGCTTTTGCAGCTAGAAAAATAAAATGCACTTTGAGAAATCGGGTGTCCTGAAAATCTGTTGCTGTACTTGGATCTATGATTTTAAAAGAATATGTGAGTAGATATGCCTGGACTTCATGATTTTGATACACTGTGAAATTATGCTTCCAATTCATTTAGAGCATCACCTGAGTCATGGTGCGAAGCTGAGGGAGAGGAGAGCTGTGTAAGAGAAACTTGACATTGCAGGTGGTCATTTTTGAGCTGCAAATTCTTTACTGGATGTCAAACGTTGTCATGAAAACAGTGTCTTCAGTGGTTCATAAGCAGTAAAACTGAATTTTTCTTGGTACTTCCCCTTGCTCTTACAAACCCTGTAGATAATCTGCTTTAGTGTCACTACAGTGACACTAGAAGTGTCAAAGCAACATGGATGACTTAAGACAGTGGGAAAGTGACTCCCTGTTAATGAATTATTTTTTTGTCGTAGCTTACTGCATGTTAACTGCCCTAAGTGCTTGTAACTGGTTAAAGACTAGCTTTGGAAGCCCATTCACAACTACTGTGCCTTCTGTCAGAAGTGAAGTTTGCATTAAAAAAAAACCTGAACATCTGTTTTTCCACCCCTACTAAATCTGACTTAGAAGCTTTCATCACCTTGTCTTTCAAATTTGGCTACAGTGCCAGTATTGTGTTGGTAAAGGGCTGAAAGAAGGTTAAACTAAATATGCTCTAGATTAGAGTGTGAAGAAGTATTCTATTTTTTTCAGTACTTTTTCTGATTTAATAAGAATGGAAGGCTATAGAGAACATTCCTCCAGAGTCCCCAAGGTTGGGAGCTTAATGCTGTGACTTCAGTGTTCAGAATAAATGGATGCGTTGGAGTTTGGGACTATGTTCAAAGCAGACAGCAAGAGAAATGAGAACCTGGATAAGTGAATATATATACTACAGAATATCCTTCAGGATGTCTTGTTGCCAATTTTCCTCTACCCTTCCTTTTTCTGTTTTCTGGGAGATGGGCAAGGTATAGATCTATGACATTTTTACTGTGCTTTTTGTTTGCAATGTTTGCTGCTTTCGGAAGCTTTTGAGTCTTAAGAGCCTTTTGCCTTTTTTTTTTTTTAAAAAAAAAAAAGGAAAAAACTTTCTCAGGAGTTAGCACATAAACCAGTCACACTGAGTGCATTCTCTTAGAAACAATCTCTAGCTTTGTGGAAAAAATCAATACTACCTTTTAGTGGCTTTCAGGAGCCCTTTCCAAATTCTCAAACTCTTCAATAAAAATCCAGCAGTGAGAATTGGCAGTGTTTGTCTTCTGTTCCTGGAAATTCAGAACATAGTCCCAGAATTTCTCAGAAAAAATGGGATGATTTACTGTGTTTCCGTTCTTTTGCAATCTGTAGTCACAACAGTATTTATGCACAGTGACTTGAACTCTTGGGGAAGATTTAGTTCTTTAACCCTGTGATGCATGAATTGTATAAGTCTCAGTGACATAAATAGCAAAAGGATGGGTGTTTTTCTCAGTTTCTGAAGATAAAATTCTAGGCATGCTGGAATGTTCTGTTCGTTTCCTACCTTCTGTTTATTTTCTCATAATCAAGATGCAGGCATGACTTTATTAATAATTAATAGAGTTTGTTTTCAGAGAGCTGAATTCTTATTAGAGAAACAACGTACTTGTCACAGCGTACTCGTCATCTGTCGTGGCATAAAATGCTGTACAAGCACTTGGTCGCAAAATAGGGAGAAAATGGAAATCCCTTTCTCCTATGTGTACAGAGCTGTGGATTTCAGGACTGCTAGCAGTCCTCTTGACCAGGTAAAAGGAGCAGCATATTGCACATCATACTTGAGAAGCTCTATGTGCTTCAAGAGTAGGGAAGTGACAACCTAAGAGAATTAATCAGTTAGAGGCTAGCTGCTATAATAAA
Organism: Nycticryphes semicollaris; assembly: GCA_013400055.1. Classification (NCBI taxonomy): domain Eukaryota; kingdom Metazoa; phylum Chordata; class Aves; order Charadriiformes; family Rostratulidae; genus Nycticryphes; species Nycticryphes semicollaris. Next base: position 301,656 of record VXBJ01003851.1, read on the forward strand.
AGCTTCCTTTAATGATGTCAGACTTGTGTATGTGAAGATGAAGTACAGCAACAGTCACATTTCTTTGCTTTCAGCTGCAAGCACAGGTTCTCCAGGTTTTAGTGTGGCAGCTTTGATTTGATCCTTGTTTTCCACAAAATGGTGCAAGAACTTAGAAGATACCTTTGGAGGTCACCTGATTCAAGTCCATGGCATATTAAGGTTATACTTGTTTTCCTAGGGTGCTTAGTCTTGGTAGGTGTGGGTTTTCAGTAGACTTGCTTTTTACATTTTCAGGGGTTATTTGCTTTGATTTGGTGGTTAGAGAGAGTTTCTGTTTTAGAAGGGGAAAAAAAATAAATACCACATCTCTAATTCAGAGTTACCTTGCTTTATGCCATAATTCTCACCCCTGTGAAATCCAGATGCCTTTTATTTGATGTAGACTGAAAACCTATGTGGGAAAACCTGTCAGGGCCTATGTTTTGGCCTCATTTTCTGTCTGACACTGAAAATCTTCATTCACTTGGCTATTGACAACTGTTTATTGAGACTATGGAGATATTTCTTATGATTTGTGGTGGGTTGATCCTGGCTGGATGCCAGATAACCACAGGCTGCTCTATCACTACCCTCCTCAGCTAGATGGGGGGACATCAATCACCACTTACTGTCATGGACAAAACAGATTCAACTTGGGGAAATTAATTTAACTTATTGCTGATTAAAATTAGAGTAGGGTAATGAGAAATAAAATCAAATCCTAAAACACCTTCCCCTTACCCCTCCCTTCTTGCCATGCTCAACTTCCAGCATGGCCTGTTGCAATAGGACAAACAAACTGAAAGAGGGTATATTTAGATGTATGGAAGAAATTTTTTACAGTAAGGGTAGAGAAACCTCATTACCCAGAGAGGTGGTAGATGCTCCATCCCTGGACTGGGGTTCTGAGCAACCTGGTCTAGTTGCAGTTGCCTTAGCATATTGCAGGGGGGTTGGACTAGATGACTTTTAAAGGTCCCTTCCCACCCAAACTATTCTATGATTATAAATTCACTCCTGAATTTTCTACCTCCTCCCCACAAGTGGTTCAGGGTGACAGAGAGTGGAGGTTTTGGTGAGTTCATCACATGTTGTCTCTGCTGCTCCTTCCTCGTCAAAAGGAGGACTCCTTACGGTCTTCCCCCACTCTAGCATGGGGTCCCTCCCATGGGAGGGAGACAGTCCTCCATGAACTTCTCCAAGATGAGCCCTTCCCATGGGCTACAGTTCATGAACTGCTCCAGCTTGGGTCCCTTCCATGGGGTACAGACATCTTCTGGAACAGACTATTCCATCACGGGTTCTTTGCAGGGTCACAAGTCCTGCCAGCAAACCTGTTCCAGCATGGGCTCCTCTTTCCATGGGACCATAATTCCTGCCAGAAGTCTGCTCGAGCATGGGCATCCTATGGGTTCACAGCCTCCTTGGAGCACATACACCTACTTTGGCATGGAGTACTCCATGGGCTGCAGGGGGAGAGCGCCACCATTAACTTCTATAGGCTGCAGGGGACAGCCTACCTCACCATAGTCTTCAGCATGGGCTGCAGGGAAATGTCTGTTCTAGCACCCGGAGCACCTCCCCTGTCCTTCACTTAACTTGGTGTCATATTCTCACTCTCCCTTTTTTCCTCCTTTGCCCCCTCTTTAAATGCATTATGACAGAGGTGTGCTACCAGTGTCACTGATGGGCTTGGCCTTGGGAAGTGACAGGTCTGTCTTGGAGCCAGCTGGTTTTGGCTTTAAGACACAGGGGAAGCTTCTAGCAGTTTCTCACGGAAGCCACCCTTGTACCCAAGTTAGCCACCCGGCCACCAAAATCTTACCATGCAAACACAATAAGCTATTTTTAAGATTAAAAATAAATGACAGCTTAATTTATCTCATTAGGTTTTAATGTAGGTTTAAACTAGGATGGTGCTTGCATAGAACTTGACCCAAATGTGGGGTTTTCATGGTAATAGGGCAGTATCAAAGGACCAGAGTGCAGAAGCAGGCTTTCAAAGTCCTTGGGCTTAGCTGAGTGAAAAAACACCAAAGGCATTATTGCATTGCGTCATTCTTCTACACATTGTATGAAGAAATGAAGCTGAAATGTTGCTACTGCCAATGCAGAAAGTCATCAGATTTGTGAAATATGGTGTCAGTCAACAGATATTTTGTTGATGATGCTCTTGTTTTAACAGTTTACATGTATGTGGTGTAGAGGGTTGACGGACTGCAACAGACATAAAGTACAAAGCAGTGAGAACATTAGTGAATGTTTTTACAAGACATGTTGCCTCCAATATGAAGTTATGAAATCTGTCTCTTGGAGTGCAGGCTGCAAATGTTTTTCACAGATAGTATTGATACTGCTTGGTGGTTTTTGTTGAAGCAGAACTGAAGCTGGATTTCTAGTCTCCGTCTATTTTTCTTGGAAAGGAATTTGGTTAAAAATTGTCCCAGAAGCAGTTGTTTTCACTAACATTGAGATAAAATGTGGTGCTTACCTCTTAGTTGAGGCCATTGGAAGTGCCCTTGCCCATACTATCGCGTGTCATCAGAATATTGTATATGAAGCAAACCAATGTCAAACTTTTATACAATTGATTACAGTTTCCCTTCTTACAAGAAATGCCCATTTATTACCTTTTTTTTTTGCTGTACCAGTTTACCTTTCTACAATTCCAATTCAAAGTCTTAACTGTTTGCAATTCTGCTTTTGTATTCTAATATACATAGAAGTTGGTTGGCAAAACGTGAAGCCTTTTTTGAAGGTTAACGTGAGCAAGAAATTTCAAGTGGCTAGGTCTGCATTTTTCAATTACATAAGATTTTTTTCAACCCACAAAAAAAAGAGGACTCAAACCATGGGTCAGTCATACAGTTTACTTCTTTAAGTACTATTAACAGTTTTGAGGAAACAATGTAGGTGTTGCAAATCAAGTGAGGAAGTTACAAGTAAAGAAGCCTAATTTTGACTCTTCTTGTTGATGGTTTGATAGTCATGCTTGAACAGTGGACTGAACCAATCTTTGAATCTTGGTGGTTATTATATGTAAGCAGTCTCTTTAATTAGTCCCTTGATTTAGCCCTGGTTTTCATACGCATTTGAATCTACAGTTTGCTACTCTTTTATTTAAGAGAAGGCTGCGGGCTGATCTTACATATGTATATAAATACCTGGAAATAGGGTGCAAAGAGGACAGAGCCAGGCTCTTTTCAGTGGTGCCCAGTGGTAGGACCAGAGGCAATGGACACAAACTGAAGCACAAGAGGATTCCCTCTGAACATCCGTCAACACTCTTTCACTGTGAGGGCGATCAAGCGCTGGCACAGGTTGCCCAGAGAAGTGGTGGAATCTTCATCCTTGCAGATGCTCCCAAGCTTGTGACAGGCAGCTGGCTCTAGGTGGCCCTGCTTGAGCAGGGGAGTGGACCACGTGACTTCCAGACGTCCCGTCCAACCTCGATCATTGTAATCTTGTGAAAATCAAAAACAATGGATCTCTTTAGGTTCTGATTTGTGTGCCGCTGTTAAGATGCCACTTCCAGATTGTAAGAACACCCACATTGAAAAAATCAGGCCATTTTCGTGTTGTATTCTTTTTTTTTTCCTCAAAACTTCATGAGAGCATTCTAAAGTAATAGTAACAATCAGTTTAGCAGGCTATGTCACCAAACTAAATCCTGTATATTTTTTTTCTTATGAGTGGGATCGTTTCCAAACAAGTATATATCTAACAAGCTGTTTACCAACTGGTTATTTTGGAGAACTACCAGTATGAGTGTTTTCACGTTAGTAACAGCTCTCACTTAACGGGAAGAGAGAAGTTGATGTATGAGTCCTAAGACAGCTTCATACTTCCAATGTCTGTGTAAATATAAAAGAATAGAAATGTGAAATGTAAGAGAACTGAAGTTTGGAGGTTTTTGTTGTTGGTTTTTGATGGTTTTATTTTTTAAATAGGCTTTTTGATAGTCAACTGGAATTATGTTAGTGATAGTTTGGGGGGGTGGGGGTGTTTTTAGTGAACCTTCCTCCTACAGATGTTCTGTGCTTAACATATGAGTAAATAATAGCCACTGGAGAATATTATTATTGCAATTATTAAGCGTAAGATAAGATTGCTGTGCATTTGGAGCTGTCACTTTTCAAGAAGGCGCTGTGGCTCCAATAATTCTTAGTGTTGCTGTCCTTGCCAGTTGGCTCAGACAAGCTTTTTCTATCCTTGGAAAAGACTGGAGATATAATGTTGTGTTATACTTAAGTATTTCCAAGGCATATATCTAGATACAGACCTTACTAAAAGTTATGCCCAATAGATTTTCTTGCCTTATGCAGTCTAAAGGGAGACTGATCAAAGGAAGGACAGTATTTCATAAGCAGTTACGATTTCTTCTAAGTTAAAAAAGGAGGGGGAGAGGAAACACAAACAACAACCCCAGGATCAAAACGCAGTAATTCTGCGTGAAGTCAGTGTGATCAACTCCGCTCTCAGGGTTTTTCTGTTTTGAAGAAGAAACCGCGAGTAGAGTTTCCAAACACTATTGACAACGTGATGTCTGATGGTGGGGATCATTTTGTTTCTACACTTGCATACCATCTAGTCGTAACGCTGCAACTGAGTCCTGAACTGAAGCTGCTAAGTCTAACAACAACAGAGAGCCTAAACTCACCATGGCTTTGGTGGTGGATGTGCCACTTACTTTGTAAAGCCAGGGGTGAATGTGTCAAGTCCACCTAGCACTAGCTAGAGAAAAGGATCTCTGCCTGGTACTTTTGCATCCTCTTAAGAATCTTAATTTCAGTTTCTAATATAATGCACTCTGAAATACTCTTTCAGAAGTTCTCCCTAGCTTCCCACAAAACGCTGCCTTTTTCAGGTGTTTCACGTGTGGCAGGTACATTCTCTTCTTGGAGTTGTGGCATGGGGAGCATGGAGTAGAATAAGGAAGGACTTTGTTCTTGATGAATTGGTTTTGCTTTTTCAGGATGGAATTTTACCAAATTGATTAGCCTTCAGGAATCCTTCATGTAGAATGGGCCAGATTATTGGTATTAATGGCCTTTTATGCTAGACAGTATTGATATTTTAATCTTGGGCATTAAGATACAGTGTTTTTCTTTCTGGTTTTGAAAGAACAACAAGCAATCAAAGGTGGAATACAAATGCCCAGCAAAGCTCTCAGGCTTTACTGCTATTTTAAGATAGCTTTGGCTTGGGTACTGGTAAGACCAGTGCGCGTATTTGAAATTCTAGCCTCTACAATGAAAAGACAAGCCCTCGGAAACAGCCAGTGGTTTTGGAGCATGCTTGTCCTTTGCAAGGAGAATGTTAAACAATGACTTGAGACTCTACTACACACTGGCTGGAGCTCTTGATGTCTTACACACTGGCTCCATTTTTTGACATAATTTTGGCAAGTGGGGGAACCTGGCAATCCTTCATGCTGGAGGCCTTAGCTCTAATAAAGCGCTTTAGTTATTAGCACAAGTAAATAGTTGTCCATTTGTGCTTCATTAATGCATATTAGTCATACAGTAAATACTGTCATGCTGGCAAGTTCCCCAGAATACTGAATACTTCTGCACAGTTCAGGAGGGGGTTTCTGACAAAGTGGTGTTGGCACCTCTCTTGAAGAAGTTCTTGAAGCTATTAGTGTAGGAGAGTGACAGACCATTATTTCAGCTCACGTGGGTTTTTGTAAAACTGATACTTCAGTGGAGGTAAAGTAGTAATTTTTTTTAATCCATTTTATGCTGTTGCAGTGGTTTGCAAGTTAACTTCTCCAGTTTGCAGTTAACTTTTCTACAGTCTTCAGCTGTATCTGAGGCAGATTGCTTTGGGCTGTGAGGAGTACAAATGAGTTGCCTACTTTTCTAATGAAAATAATTAGATATTCTAAAATCTAGTAAAATTTTCCAATAGTGTAAAATTTTACCTATATAACTTAAGAACCTAACATGTGCAACAGTATGAAGAAATCAAAAGGCAGCACAATGATCTGTGACCTGTGTTTTTTGGTTTCTTGAGAGACAAGATCCTTAATATAAATGGTATAAAACTGTGAGCTGAAATGTCAAGAATTACTTGTTCTTTGGAACAGCCAGCATAGATTTACCATTTGCTTTTTTGACTTCCAAGAGGACTTGCTCCATAGTCCTACCAGAAAGTGGGCAAGGCTGACCAGCTTCTGGTTCCTCATATCCTCATCCTTGTCCATTTCGAAAATGAATGTGATTTTTTTTTTTTGCCTCTGCAGTCATCAAGATCCTCCTCTGCTCAGTGACTTATTTTTTGAAGGCAAGGGGGAGCAGCCTTGCAGTGGTATTGGCCAGCTTCCCTAGCACCTTTTAACACATCCCATCTGGTCCCAGCAACTTGGTCTAGTCAGCTTGTGTGATCCACAACCTTCCTTTGCTGTGAGCAATGGTTTAGTCTCCCAGATGCTGACACCATGCTCAAAGAACTGCAAGATATGAGGATGTGCTTCAGTAGGAAAAAGCTGAGGCAAAGAAATCATTGATCTTCTGTGTCCTTAGCTGCTGGGTCCCATGCACCAACTAGCATAGTATTAGCTATCCTTTTGCCCTTGCTTACCTATTCCTTGCTCTTGGAATCCTTTGCTCCAGCTCTTCTGCTTGGGCAGTATCTCTGTATTCTTTCTGTGTAACCTCTTCCTGCTTCCACCTTGTTTGCATTTCAGCATTGGAGCTGAGGCAGGAGTTGTTGTTCCATTCTCGTATGACTTTCAGCATGCTGAAATGGTTCGTTCTTGAGCTTTGAGGAGGCTGTCCTCAGAAATGAACTTGTTGTCCTGGGCCTTTTGGTCCTCCAGAGCAGTCTCCCATGGGAACCTGGCAAGTAGATCCTTGAGCAAGCCAAAATTCTTCTTTCCTGCAGTCCAGGACTGTATTTCAGCGAGGAGTCTTGCTTCTTTTTCTTAATCTTGTTCACCTCATCTTAGCATGATATTGGGCTGCTATCAGCCTCTACCCTCCCAACTGTTTCTTCTTTGTCCCTGAGTCGGCTTTGCTAGCTTGCCAGTCAAGCAGAGTTTTTCCCTGATTGTCTCATTCATCACTTGTGATGTGAAGTTATCTTCAACCAACTCCAGAAATATTTGTGTTGTCAAGTGCTGACTGCAGGTGAAAATGCACTGTTGGTTTGTGAGTGGGTGAGAAATGCGGTTTAGTTGATTTGTGTCCAGTTTATTTCCATCCTATGTACCTGGCTGCAAAGATGGACTTGATTGGACTAGGCAAGCCAAGGTACTCTGAGCTTTCATCTTCTTCAGGATGATGGGTGCCTCTTCTAGAAACAAGTATTCAGGTGGAAAATGAGAGACTTGCCAGTGTGACAGAAACAAAGGAGAACCTAAGGGTGCTAGCTAATAGTCCAGGTGTTTCTTGGCCCACCAGTCCTATGTGGCTTCCCAGCCAAGCTGTTGGTACTCTGTCTCCATTCATGGCACCCTCCTGCCTCCTCCCTGGTGTTAACTCTTTCTCCCAAGGTTTACATTTAAGCAGGCTGTCTCCCATGCTGCCTTCTCTCAGGACTTACTGCCAGCCATATCTCCCCAGCGCCAACCTTGGGGCAGTGTGGGGAAACTACCCTTTGTTAAGTGGCTTATGAGCTTTCACCTTTAGGCCTGACTGGTGCTGCCATCCTTTGGGCATGTGTGCCCCTGGCCCTAAGTCATTTGGTGGGGATGAGCATGAGGCATGAGAAGTCCTGGTCAGAGTGTTCCTTTTTGCTTCCTGTTGGGTGCCCATCACAGAAGAGATGCTGCCTCTCGTGTCCGGAGCATGAAGAGGCAGTGCAGGGCAGGAAGGAAAAGCTGAGACAAGCCTTGAAATACGTAATCTGTTTTATTGATTGTAAAGGGACTGTCCCTATCCTGGCAAGGCTAACATCTCCCTTCCCATGGGTTTTCTGCCTCTTCCATCCCTCTGGCAGGGACCTGAGCTGCCCAGGATTTCGCTGAGAGGATGTGTGCAGGCTGATGGGGAGCAGTGCCTGGGGGAGCTTGGGTGAAGACATCTTGGCCCTCCTGAATGGAGATTGCTGCCTCTTTCTGGAGGATGTCTTGGCAATGATGATGTCAGGAGGCAGCAACTGTATTTGTGGCTGGTCTACCTCCATGGGCTCTTTTTCCCCACAGTCCTGTGTGCTCTTGTCCTCTTCCCTCTCTGCATATCTTTCTTCTTCCAGAGCCTCTCTTGGGCTCATCCTTCCTTGACTAGCAGGGAAGGAAAGAACCCCTTGGCAAGCCAGAAGTGGTTGCCATGGTCACACTGCCATGACCACTTGTCATCACCTATCGGAAAGAGGTAACTCTAGCATTGTATGTTACATACACATTCTTCAGCATTCCATGTGTTGCTTGTACTTGTTAGATCACTTCGGTTACTTGATTTGTTAGATCCCCTGAATGTAGCAGATAACCATTTATTACAGCAACTTACAGCATGTTTACCCACCCACACGTGAACACTCAATTTATGTGAATTCTTTTTGTTCCTTTTTAAATTCGTGACGGAGTGGGAATTTTTCAAACCAGGTAGTAACAACAACGTCGGAGGTAGTTACCCTAAGCCTCTTGTAGCTGGAGGCACTTGTTGTAGAGCCTGTTCCCTAAGGTGAATGCAAATTAAGACTTCAGAGTGCCCATTTCTCTACTTCTGACCATACAGAAATATAGAGCAGTGTGTTTTAAGTTTCATGGGAAGAATGCCTTCCTATATACAGGCCAATGAATTTTCTGTATGATTTTTTTTTTCCCCCTGACATGAGCAAATGGTTAACCAAGTGTGCTAAAGATCTGTTCTGAAAAAGGCATCTCATGTGATCCTGTTTTTTCTGGAGTCCTTTATGTCTTCAAAATTATGACAAACTGCTGGCTGTTGAACATGAATTGGCTGGATGGTTTAGTTGCAAACCATAACTGCTATGCTGGATGAGAGCAGGTTGGAAAAATAGTTTTCTGACAGCGTATCTTTGAAAACATGACTTGCCCTGCAGATAAAAATAAACCCAAACCCACAAGACCAGAAACTTCTCATCGAATGTCTCACTAGCATCTTCTGGAACAGGAGTATTGACACAATAATACGTGTTATTAGGATGCAGGATTACACATATGCTGTCAGTATTGCGGTGGTGTGCTGATGAACTCCCAGGTCATTTGCCACAGTTAATTTTCTTGTTTTAGCTAGATGTAATGGTCTTCACTTTAGCTGCATCCAGGAGGTGGCTTGTTCCTCTCTCGCCCACAGCTTGCTTCTGAAGCCTAGCTCAAAGTCTTTCTCATCTCTTTCTCATTCTACAGTTCCTATGTTTTGATCTCTGGTTTGACTTTAAGCTTAGCAGGAATATTTTCCACTACCTTTATTCCATAGATCTTGATCTTCGGGTTAGAATAGGTGAAAACTAGAGGAAGTAGTATAACAAATGCAGATTGTTCTGTAAAAGTTAGCACCCTGAACCTCGGAGTTTATCACCATCTCTATTGAAGCACAGTAGCTGCTCATGTGTAAGCTGCTTGCCCCTTGAACTGCAAAGTAAAGAAGTTATGTCCCCCTCCCCATCTTCATCAGTGGTTTCAGAGAAGAGAAATAAAGGTGTTTTAAAGCCACTTTAATACTGATAGAACAGCAGCTCATCTGATTGCACAGCATCCTGTCTTATTCAGAGTGAACAGTAGAAATCCATTCGCAGAAATGTTCTCATGGTTAGTAGCTGTAGTGTTTCAGCATTGCTAAAGCCAACGTGATCAAAGGTTGCACGTGTGGCAGTATTACAACTTGGATTTCTTGAACTTTTCTTCTGGCTTTGCAATTGCTGTGAAATTTCTCCCTGTTTGGAGACCATGTACCTGGGGAGATCTTGTGTTTTGGGGTGGTTTGCTTTTTTCGTGTGCTACCTTGGTAATTTTTGGCACACCACACCTTTCATGCAGTAGCATGGCTGGTAATTACAAAAACTCTTTGAGCTGCTGAGGCCTTAAGGTAGCCCAGTATTCAGGGGATTTGTGCAGAACTGAAAGAGTTGCTGTTGCTAACAGTGTTGAAGGATTGCAATGGCCGTTGTGATGTGCTGTGGGCAGGATGTGTTGAAAGTGTCCAGGAGGCATTAGCAAGAAGTGGGGGGAAGCTGTACCAAAGAAGTGGTCATTTGACACAGTTATGCTGTGAACAGCTAGTTAGACACCAAACCGAAACCAAAACCTTCCAAGTGTGAAGAGGTGATGGACATGCTTGCTGTTAGCTAGCAGGTTGGGTTTTTTCCTGAGTGCCAGTTTGTGCGACAACTAGAGAGTTCCACTTTGTATGGGGGTTTCCTGGGACAGCTTGCAACTTTGCATGTAATCTGTTACTTTCAAAATGCAAATTGCTGACCTTTTGCAAATTTTCTTCTTTCCTGAGAATGTTAAGTCGGTGACGATTTTCTGTTAAAGCTGTCTTCTTGTTGCAGGGTAACTGGCAGAGCTACCTGCAATTAGCTTGCTCTCCTCAAGGAGGAGAAAACATGGCAGCCACTACATTCAGATAGATATAAACTTATATATTTATTAATTCTGGAACAAGTGTAGTAATTAAGCACACTTCATATTGTACCTAGTTTTTTTTTGAAAATCAGATAGAGACAGGTAAGGTATACAGAGCACTGAGAGAGGGTCTCATGCTAAAAAGTACCTTAGAGCTGCTTGGATTTTACTAGAGTCAAACTAGTTATTACTTTTTTTGTGTTCTGATAAGGATGCTGACAATGAAAGAAACTTGCAGTATTTTCTACACTTTGGGAAATGGGAATAAGACACTGGTGCACTGAACTAGCCAGGATGATTCCTATTCTTACTCTTAGCTTAATTTTTGTTTTTTCTTCCCAGCTGTTGGGAATCGACAGTTTGTACATAGGAAACACTGCAGCATATTTTGTATTAGAAATGTTGTCCAACTGTTGCTAATGCTTGAGGGCGGTGACTTTATGAAATCTAACAGAGCATCACTGTTGAGGATTTATTTATTTTAGGGAAAACAATTTTGAAAGGTGTGGTGATGTGATTCTTAAAACTGAAGGTCAGATGAGATTCAAACATGACTAAAGAAAGAAATACAGAAAGAGGGCATCTTGTTTTATTGGTAATAGTTATAGTTGTTGGGTCTTTTTTTTTCTTTTTTTGAGGGCTTGCAAAGTAACCTATTAGTGCAATGTAAGCAGTACAAAAGAATGATTTTTTTTTTTCTTAGTCTACTATTGTTTTTGCATAAATTACATTACTGATTTGCTCTCAGAGAGTGGAACTCTGCTGTTTGATTAGGAGAGAGCACAATGGTCTGTTCCGATACAAGGTCTGATGCTGGGTTGCTAATCATGAAAAGGCATAATTGTTGTGCTTCAGATGCGTGTGACCTCTGTGATTTTTGTTCTTATTTTAATACCTTATAGAGCTGTCAGCTGAGGTGTGTAAATCTTTACCCCATATCTGAGATTCTAAAAATCTTCTTTTTGTTAAGGCTTGCTGTTCTGATGATGTATAAAGAGTTCTGGATCTAACGGAAAGCAACTCGCCTGAACTACAAGTGCCCTTGTCTGAGGTGGGCAATTAGTTTTGGAGTAGATTGCACCAAGTAACAGGGCAAGGGCTCTTTATCTAAGCAGACAGGTGTGGTCAATATGATTAAAATCATCAGCTTGATCAGGTGAGAGCCATTTCTAGACCTAGTTAATTATGTAGTGCCAAGGATCACCCTTCAGGGAAGGAGGGCAGGGGTATCAAGCACACCTTAAATTGCAGCAATTCAGTAAATTGGCTAGGAAGTAGAGAGATAAGGTCCATATAGCTGATAGCTGAAGCAAGTAAGGATAGCAAAGTACTCTTGTATATGAAGCGATATTTGAAATTCATCAGGTTTTCAGTTTGAAAACGTGAAGAACAATTTCATTAGCAATCTGAGAGTTACTTTGCTCACAGGCGTCCAGTGAATTTTAGTGGTCTGTTGGGAGCACAGTGTCTCTTGCCCCACAGGGAGTTTATAATTTTATCAGCTCTGCTGAGGTCTGTTTCAACCTGGACCATCAAGAAGACAAAAGGGAATCATACTGTTGCCTTTAAGAAAGTAGACACGCATTTAGATGGGTTAAGTTTCTTTGTGTTTCAAGCTGCTTTCATTTCTTTTTTATAGTTTCATCAGTCTTGAATTTTCAGGGATGCCTAGCTATAAGGGTACATGCACTTAAGTGTAAGTCAGGTTACGTGGCTGGTATTGGTGCTTCCCAAAGCATAAAGGTTTGAAGATCTCTTTGTAAAAGAATGCATTTATATGGACATAGCGGTTTCTGAATCCTAGGTAGCATCTCCCTTCTCTGCTCTCTCCCCTGGCCTGAGGCACACAAATTTATTGCTGCAGTACTAGATCACAGAGACTGCCAGGTCATCCTTTCAAGCATTGAGCCTTCCAAGGTTAATGCAGGGCATCATTAGCCTGGGCTGGGACAGACTGTCCAAGGCAGTTCGCAGAACGTCTCCTGTCCACTTGGTGCAAGGGTGCTGTCAAAACCTGACCCCTAAAGCCAGTGTTCTTGGAAGCAGCTGGCCAGCAGCATGGCTATAACCGGAGCTCTAGTAGGTTTGATGCCAAGTAGAACAGACGAGCCACCTGGTATTTCACAGGTCTGATGAGCATGAGGAGGGCAGCGGGTTGGAACGGATCAAATACCCTGTACCTTCTTTCTGCGTGCTACCACTTCCCCCAAAAGAACACGTGAAGATTTTTATTATTTTTTTAATACATGATGAAAGAAAAACATTTTGAAGATGTTTTCTCAGAAGGGACGGGTGTGTTAGCAGCTGCGTGGCATGTTGAAAATTTCCATAGTATCTGGGTACAAATATTTCTGTTATGTTTCTTTTCATCTTTCTGATGAGGAAGGAATATAGTCTGACCACGTGCTTCAGAAACTTGGACAAAACATAGAAAGTAAGCTTCATACAGATTCTTGAATAGGCTAAAGGTTTTTTGAGCAACAACACATCATTATGGGTTGTATTACTCTGTTAAATTGCATGAGCACCATCCAGCATAGTAGTTATTGTGTATGGATTGCTAAGTTTGTTAGAGCCTTGCTGAGCTTTTAACTCAATTTAAGTAGTGTGGTCTATTAAGTAGCAGTTCATTGATAAAAGAATGATGCAAAACCCCACTACAATGCCTTTTTGAATGGGAATATGACATATTACTTTATATTTTCTCAGAGTGACAAAACTAAATTTTTCTGTTTAATTCCTATAGATAACAACAGTTCTCTCTCACAGAAAACAGATTTTTCAGGGGCTTTATTGGTCGAGTCAATACTGATCAAAACCAAAGAGCATGGAACATGCAATAAGCTGGGGTTTTGGTAGCTTTGTCAGTGACAGTCCCTTGACAATGAGAGTGACTTTCTTTGGAGGTAAGGCTAACTTTCATTTAAGTACAAGCTAAAGCTACATTGTCAGGATCTACGGGCACCAGCAGAAGAAACAGAATTTCCATATAAGCATGTAACTTTCTACTGTGAAGAACTTCCTAATACAAACTTTCTGTTAGAAATGAAAAGGAACTTAATTTATGTTTTTTAAAAAAGAAACAAAAAGACATTTTTATTTGGAAGTAACTGCTTCGTTTTTGTTAAGTGCTTTCTAGCTAAAGACAGGTTCAAGAAATGACTGCTTTCAATGAGAACCTTGTGCACTTGTTTCTTTTCTGTCTTTCAAGACTTTATTTTAGCTGTAAACTATGTAAACTGTCTCTAAGAGCCACGGTGGTTTTAGTCTCATTAAAAATAGAACACAGCTTGTAGCATTTCTGAGCCTGTCAGTTGTATTCCCTCTTTGCTAGCTGATAAAAAGACAGCAACCATGATGCATTGACTTTTCTTCCACCATAATAAATGACAGTCTGGTCCAAAAAGTACACGCTGTGGAATATACTATCCATTTTCTTGGTGCAAAGTAGTGTGAGACAGCTAAATTCTTGCAGAAGCAATTAGTTTATGCTAAGAGAGGACTGTATCTCATAAGAGAAATTTAATTTGACGTAGTTCTTGCCAAATTCTGGATGCATGAGTGTTGAAAACCCTGCTAATGCCAGTTTTGCAATGACCAGCCAGCCTAGAGAAGCTGAATCTCTAATGCTGGTTTGTCTGCAGGCTGTAGGAGAGCATTGCTGAAGCTGTCAGTTAACGTGCTCTGCTCACTCCTGCCTGCCTGGAGAGAAGCCTTTTACAAATAAACTGCTGCTACCAGATACTGTTGGAAGCACCTAATCATGGTCCAGCTTGTGCCAGATCAGATTTATTTATTTATTTATTGAGGGGCGGTAAAGAGACACTTATCTCTTTTTCAGGAAAAAAAGGAATTAACTGGCTAGTAGGTAACCACAATTTTTGGTGTGAAACATTACTGCCTTGATAGCAATTGCAATGCAGGTAATGGCAAGTCATGTAACTAGTAATACTGCTTAAGATATATCTGAAACACCTCCAGAAAAATAACTTTCTGGCTCAGCTAAAGCAGTATATTTTATAACTGTGTCAGTCTATATATTTAAGACAGCTTTTTTTTTTCTTTCTTTCTTGGTGTAGGAGAATGAATACTTCACTAATTTGTGGCAGGCACACTGTGGGGTTTCTGTGTTTACAGCAAGGTCCAAATGCTCAACAAAAAAATTGAATTAATGACTTTCTGGTCAGTGGGTTATTGAAACCCAGACGGGGGTCGGGAGGGAAGTTCCTACAAGGTCAGACTGGCAAGCCTTTCTGTCTTCCCCTGTATCATGGGATGTAATATAATTCCTGTGATTCATTTAACAAATCCCTGCCGCTGCAGAGACATAGACCATGGACTCAGAGCTGGTTTATCTCTCTCGTTTTACTTCTTTCCTTGCTAATTCCTGGTATGTATTTTTTCTTGTAGCTGTTGTGTATGTTGCATGACAGGCTGTTTAAGCTGTCTGAGAGTTGTCTGAATGTGTGGATAGCAAAAGGTCTGTGCTCTCTGCCAGGTTATTGCATGTTTTCCGTGATTTGCTGCACCGAGGATTGGAGGTGCTGCGGTGTGTTGGGAGGAATGTGCTGCTGCCTTTGCTGCTCTGGTAATCCCGAACTGGGCTTGTTTGTTCGTGGTCTCCAGGGTTATCGCTCTCAGCCTTGACAGCCAGCACTGTAAAATCAGAAGGATTCCTGCCATTTGTGGCTTTGCTACTTCAGGAGAGAGAGCCTGACTTTTGACAAAGCTAAGTGGCTTTATTTTAAGCCCTTGTTTGTACAAGCTCTCTTAGCAATGGGAATGCTAAAATTCTAGGTTCACGGTTACTCTGTGGACTTACTGAGCCTTTCGCTTGGCTCTTACCTAGTCAAATGACTATAGTTAAGAGGCAGGGAAACTAGTTACAGGTCTTTAATTATGTAATATGTGGGCTGTCTGAGAGTGTGCTTTAAAGTCTTTTGCCTGGTGTGCAAAGCCTGTTTTTTTTCTTCCTTTCTGTGATGTGTTAAGCACTGGCTCAGGGAAGATGTGATTAGAGCTCTAGGAGAAGACAGTAAAAGTACGAACTGTGTTTGAGTAAACTTGAAATCATTTGTAAAGCAGTGACTTTGGACAAGCCCAATAGCCTCACTCTTCCATCATGACTGTACTTAGGCCAAATTTCCTCAAGCTGTGGGGTGTCAGCAGACTGAAAATATGTTGTACCAAACAGCTGTCTGGTAGGGGACTGTGCTGCTGTATTTAGCCACTAAGAAGCCCAGTGACTTAAATCTGTTAAGAAAGAAGCATCATATACATTACTAATTGATCTAGACTGTGGAGTCTGGATTAGAGCTTGAACACTGGTCTGGATCTGTCAGGTGGATTTTTTCCTGTAATAGCCTACGTGTTTGCCTGCACAAAGCTAAGAGTAAAATTGAGTGATGGAACAGAAACTCTGTAGATGGCTGTGGATACCAGTAAGGTATAGGAAAGTTTGCTTAGGTGAACAGCTAGCTACTTGACACTTACCATACTTGAGCCTATTCTCCTCCTTGTATGTTTGATCCTTTAAGTAAACCAAAGCTGCAAAATCATGGCATAAAGAAGCATAGCCCAGAAAACAATATAAAAAGCTACATTACATATATGCAAATAGTCTTTTATTTGGGTAGTGAAGGATTATATGAAGTGGTCCTTAGATGAAATGTTGCCTAATCTGTTTATTGCCTAAAGAGATTCCAGAAGTGTGTTAAGAATGGGTCAGATAAAGAAATATACCTCTGTACGCTTTGTCTAAGAGTAGCAAGTTGCAGATATAAATAAAGAGTGTAATTTCTCAAAGCATCCATTTCCTGGTTCTGGAACCCTTGAACCACTCTTTCACTGCCCTGGGTAGACCCATCTTCAGCAAATTTTGAGAACAGCTTTTTGTGGAAACAACTTATACTTGAATGCTTTGCAGTATTTTCCTCTCAGTCTGCACTAGAAGAAGGTACTTTATTTTGCATTACACAAGTTGCCGGAACAGAGTAAAGCAAAGGTGGCTCAAGTGATGACTTGGCTAATTCTGTCTTTACACTTGACTAGTTTTGAGACACCTACCTCAGTGTGATAAAGCAGCACCGCCAGGTAGGCAGTGAGCTCCTGGGGTGGCAGGAGTGCCTCCGTGCAAACTGAGGCGTATCTGCCCTGATAGCCTCCTGAACTGCAGTGGGACCCGACAGCACGTCTGACTTGATGTTCTGTTGTGCTGGACGGTGTACAAACATCAGAAGTATGTCATGATCTTAATTTGTCGCTGTGGGACTGCTGGCATGAGTACGCGTGACTCTTGCTCAATTGAACCTTTTGTTCAGGGACATGGCTGTGTGGGTTTGCAGACAGCTACAGTAAATCCAAAACCCAGGGACTGTCGTCTTGGTGGTCTGGCCGTCCTCGGTCTGGCCATGCTCCCAGGAGCTTCTGAGAAGCCACGCTGCCACTTGTAGCCTTCCTTCATCTCATAAGTGTCCAGTGGCTGCTGAAGTTAGAAAAAAGTTGAAGCCCTCAGTGAAAGGGGGATTCCAGACCTCTAGAGAAAGCTGCCCTGGTCTCTGCTAATGTCAGGTCCCTTTCTTCACAAAGAAAGCGGGAGAAGGGATGTATAGATGGTACTTTATCATTTGTACTTGCAGATCTGCTTCCTCCCTTTTCTAAGCCCTATTTACCTGGAAGATTATCCTAAATGACTGACTGGATAACTTTTGTTGGAGGAAAGGAGGAAACCAGGATGACTGAAGCAGCAATAGACGAGGAACAACACACTGGTCAGCCTAACAATGCTGTCTCATATTGATAAATACTCTTCTGAGCTAACCTGCAGGTGGGAACAGTAGCACTTGGAGCCGAAGAAGTGATTAAAGAGCAAGTGTGCAGATGTCAGAGCTGCTATGGTATATAGCGCTCTGATTCTCTGATTAAAACGCCAGATTTAATGTTTTCTTTGATAACTGAAATGCTTATCGTGCTAGCACAAACAGCAGCAAACATTGCATGTCATAGTTGAGGGAGTGCAACTTGAAAGGCTTGGTTATAGATTGAAAAAATAAATCCAGATTGTCCTGGTTACTGATACTTAGAGATAACACTGCCTATGAGTGGACTTTGGCTCTTAATGCTATGCAAGCATGTTGTGTTTTGCATCATGCAATGTAGGTTTGCAAAAGGACACTGGAATCTAACCTGTAATGACGGTGTGTTTGGCTATGCTGCAAAGGACCCTGTCAAAAAATAAATCCTGCTTCAGATCCTTCTAGCACTCTTGCTAGTCACTCAATTAAATCACCCTTGGTCGCAGATGCTGACTGATGGAGAAAATAGTACGTGCAAACAAGTCAGTGAGGGCTACTGCTTAGCTGGCTTCTAAAAATACTACAATAGCTGGATGGTACAGTAAGTTAAGTAACATGCTTTAATTTCATATTGAGAGCATTTATTGGAAGAGGAGGGAGAGCTGGGGATTAAAACATGGAGCAAACGTATGACTTACCGGGAGCCTGGTTTCAGCAGTGGTGGGGGGATGCTGATGGACCAAAGCAGGTGCCCACCTTGCTGAAGCTCCTGACCCTGAGCAGGAGCCTGACAGGGAGGCTGCTGGCATGGAGCAATTCTATAACTTTTTTTTTTTTCCTTTCCCCCTTTCTTCTTTTAACCTTGTTTCAGTGTCTGATCCCTGCTGCAGCTGGCCAAGTGCCACTGTTTGTGCACAACGGACACAAACAGCTTCTGAAGGGTCATGTGAAACTACCCTGAGTTCTTTAAATCGCACCGCCCTTACCTTTTCCCCCTCTGCTGCCAGCATTGCTTTAGCAGGTGTGGCTTTGTTTATGCACGTCTGCTGCTTTACTTTCACACCTGGGTTCCCCTGAGTTCCTCTGGGTTCCTCAGTGCCCGGAGGAAACCTTTGCTCAAGCTGCAGGAGAAGTCTGTGGGACATTCTGGGCAGGGGTTTGGGCCTAAGGGAATGGGCAGGGGCATCAGCTTTGTAAGGGCAGCACCAGTAATTGTTGGGCATTGAAACCTCCGCTTTGGAAAACTTTGTATCTTACTGTGACTTTGGCTTAAGCTTTGTGAATAAGGCCTGTGGTTCTCAGCTTTTTCTTGGGAGAGCTATAAGGTGATTCCAGCGAGGGCACAAACTATCCCTGTAAATGATTGGTAATTGCTAGTTAAAAAATAATATTCTGGTTTGATTGAGGAGTTACGGGCTTGCAGCCAGCTGTAAGCCTGAAAATAAGGTCTTTTCAGTTAAGTTATGTGTGTATTAGTACTGTGAGAAACCCAAAGGTAAAAAGAAGCATTTTGGCCTATCTCACCCCTCTTACTACATCGTATTATATGAATATTGCCGTCCAGTAGGGACTTTTATATGTTGCGACAACTGAAAACATGGTTAGGTGTGTACCAAATGGTTTTCTTGTTCCACTTTTCATTTCTGTTGGGTTGCCCTGTTGCTCTTCCCAGCCAAGAGGCAATATGCAACTGCATCTATACGTTGGATGTCTGGATTTTTTCCAGGAAGGTGGAACTAATGTTGCTGAACTGCGTATGTGGGATTTTTAACTACCCAATAAAAATACATGGTGCTGAATTGCATGGAGGTAAATGCACAAATATAAGGTCTATACTAGGAGGAAGGATGTTCTTCTGTGTTCTCCCTGTCTGTGATGCTCATCTCTCAGCCTTTATCAGCTTCAGCTTTAAGTTTTGACTGGAACTTTTCCTAGATAAGCATCTCCTCCCCCTTGTTGTCCTTGGAGCCTTTGAAAGAATTGTGCTAAACTTCCTGGGGAACAGACTCTGAATTTTGTATGTGTTTTCTGCAGTTGCCTTCTCATGCTGCAAGTCCCAAATTTCCTGCCTGAAATTTAAAATTGAGATGCTGTGGGCCAGGTCAGGGCTGGCTGTGTGGTATCACAGAGAAAATGAGATACATCCAGTGAAAAAGACTAGTGCTGCAGAAGTGGTAATAATGTTAGGATGCGATACCCTGTGGTTGCAAGGGATTTGACAGAGAAAGAAGCTCATGAGTTGCTTGTTCCTAATACATGTTCAGTTAACTTTAGTGAAGGAGCTAACAAATATTGAGTGTTTCAAGACAGAATGAACAAATACAGCTGTGCTGATGGAAAGTCTTGGATTTTGTTTTTTTAAATTTTAAAAAAAAATTTTATTGCTAAGAAGCAACTACAAAAAAACTGAGATTACCTAGATGTGGCTCATGAAATAACAGCCAGTGTCATGAAAATCAATGGCAAGGACATGAGGAGCTGTAAGGGGAGGTAGCCAATTCAGAAGCAGGTGCCTGAGTGGTCCCAGTTATATCTGGCATAAATAGATGGATGCCATATGTATCTTATATATTGTTGACTGGTAAGAACATTCTTTAATCATATCACTGTTGGCAGTTCTTGTCTTATAAACACCTGTGGGCTCCTGAATTGGACTCTGATCGTGAAGGCACTTGAGCGCCGCTCCAGTACTTGAATCCAAAGCTCAAGTATCTGCTGTTTGAGACACTCTCTCTGAAGAAAAGATAATAAAATTTATTTCGCATCCTGTATAACTAGATACCGTTCTTATCCCCAAACAATACGTCCATTATGCTTTTGAGCATTAGCTTATATTCTGTAAACTGGAAATGTTGGGCTGAGAGCTTGCGGTTGCACATAGCTGAATTGCCACTTACCGTGTACATGTTATTGCTTTGCTGCAATTACAATGTCATTTGCTGTGAAGGTGGTTCCTATGTTTTGACATAAATGCGGGTCATACCACTGTGTATTTATCCCACACTTTGGGCACAGCAGGAACATGTGTACAGTCACGTATATCACTGCAACAGTTTATGGCTGGTGATATATGAATGCAGTCAACTTTATGCACTTGCTTCTATTTTTCCATACCCACCCTTAACTGGTATATGCAAAGGTATGCCAACTTTGTAAAACTATGTACCTGGTCCAAACTTCTTTCTGATACTTCCAAAATGTAACATAACTTATCTTGCTTTTCTTATTTTTTGTTTATATTTCAATTTCACATCTATCTTCTAGTAGTCATCTTTGGCAAGGTCTGTGAGAAATGGTGATATTTTAGACTTAGCCAAATTCAGTCTGTGTTAAAACTTCTTGAAACCTGATCTTGTGAGAGTTCTAGTATGAAAAAAAATAAAACCCAACTCAATAACAAAAAAACCAAGTTGGCATCCAGAGCCATGGATGTTTATCTAAACTGAAGTTATGATTCCTCTTGAGGTTTAGTAGTTCACTACTGAATCTGTTTCAGTCCAGTTAATTAGTTACAAACCCCTAAGCCACAGACTTGGAATTAAAGAAAGCAAGCCCCCAAGCCTCTGCATAATTCGATGCAAGAAGAAATTTTTGTTAAACTAGGAAGTGCATTTACATCACGATTTCCCAGTTTTTAAAATGCAAACTGGTGTACAGATGAGCCAATAGTCATTGATTCTGCATTCATGCCACATTCCCCTTACAATCACTCCCCCCTACCTCCTTCTCTGAGGTGGGCTTCTCCTTTCAGAGGTATGGTAGGGATTGTTTTTTGTATCTGTGGTTTGGCTCTGTAATGTAACTTACAGGGAGTACAGCATACCTGTTTTTGGTAAGATTTTCTGCTCTTCTGTTTTTAGGACAATGTAGATCAGGCTTCCGCTCACGGTCGACGGGATCTGGTGGAACCGGGTTTCCAAGAACCATCTAATCGCATCTCCCTGAATCACCAAGGTAAGGAACAGTGAGTGGGAATCCATTCCTTGGGGGAATGCAGAGACGGTTTTGCCTCCATGTTGCTGTTTCTCCTTCTCATTTAAAGGAGAAAAAAAAAAAAAAACCCAACCAACAAACAAAAAAATCAAAACTGTTCTGGATGGGTGGAGGAGGAGAGCTGAAGAAAGAATTTTTTGTCACAACTGTCCTTTGAGCTGTAGATGAAGATGTCTAAGAACATGTAGTGCATCTCAAGCCTTGTAAACCACGCTGGGTTAGCTAGCCTGGGTAGCAGGGATAGTCTCCTAGTTTTAGGAAGTTGGGAGGAGGGAAGTACTGAAATTGAATTAAATGTCTGCATGTTAAAGTTGCATTTAAAAAAGATCTTTGACAGCCATAAAAGAAAAGTATGTTTACTTGCTTTGGATGACAGAAATCAGCTTATTTGGGGAAAGGAAGTCCTGAACTAGACATTGCACTGCTGATGCAATAGTCTAGGTTCTATAATTCAACAGGACCATATATAAAACCTTAAAATAAATCTTAGAAATCTTTCTTTGCCAGTTTCTGTCTGTTCAGATACCTAAAAAAAGACAGTTACTATTATAGCAGAGGCTTTTTAGCTCAGCTTTATTTTTTTGGCTTTGAAATAATTAATAATAGAAAGTCCCATTTTAACCAGTGAGCCAGCTTACCCTCAGGGTTTCTGATGGCTTAATTTGGAACCAAGTCGTTGAAGGTCATCTTCAAATGTTGTTCTTCTGTGCAACAGCTAGTAGTACTGCAGTCGGCACAAGGATAATTAAACAAAAAAGATCACAAACATATTACTTAAAATATTTGCCAAATATGACATGCTTAACTTTTCCTTTAAATATCTGGCTTCTTTCATTTGCCAAGGGCAGTAAGACTGGAATTCATAACTTGTAGATCCTCAAGATTATTTCAGTTGCACAAACAATTCCCAGAATGTAATGAGGATTGCTTTTTAATTTACTCCCCTGTCTGCACCCCAAGTCTTCCAGATTTTTAAAGCTTTGCTTTCAGTTGAAAGTAAAAGATTAGCGGGTTGCTATCATATCCTATCTAAAAATTCTAGTAGCACAAGCACTGTGCTGCAGCATGCTTGTGTGTGTGCAGCACAGAGGCTGTAAATTCTTTTTTTTTTTTTGGTGTATCAGAATGGTACCGTTACATTAATTTTACCTATCCTGGGATCTGCAAATCCTGGAGTAGGTCTATGTAGACGACTTCTGAAGCTATTTGTAAATATCACCCTTTATTCAAGGGATTTTTTGGGGGAAGCATTAAAGTATGTGTGGCTGCTGCTTATGAAATCTGATCATTTATTGAAGAGACAGGTAATGCTGTGTTTTGATGGCAAAATGCCACCTTTGCAGCCTGACATTTCCCTACTTCCTTTTCAGATCCTTCTTTTCCTCTATCGATATATTAGTACTGCAGAATAATCTGTACAGTGTCACCTGACGTGTAGCTTGGCCTCAGCCACTCCAAGACAAATGTCTGTACGTGAACTGGACCAAATTAATTTATGAAACTGCTATCTTTAAAGAGAATGGTTTGCATAGTGGGTACTGGCAGTTTAATGCCTGTTCACGAAGCGAGACCCACCTCATGTTTTTCCTAATACTTTCTGAAGTAAAGATCAGTTTTGCAGCCACAAATTTTGAGACTTTTTTTTCCCTGTCAGCTGACTGACAGCAATCAAATCCCGTATTTCTAAAATCGTCCTGATTTTTTTGCTGAAGTAGGTATTTAGAACACTATTAATCTTCCTTACCCCATGAAACACTGTTATGCAAGTGGCGTGGATTAAGAACTGAAACCTGAGTGCCCAGTGGTGGCCTCTGATGTGGTGCTCGGCTGTAGCGCTTCTGCCTGTTTGCAGTTGGAGGGAAGCAACACACCCTGCAGGCACGCTACCTGCTGCTTCAGTATTTTTTTGGAAGTGGCTGTAAGCACAGTGTTATGTCATGTCTTGCGTGTGTCTTCTGTCCAAATGGGAGCGTCTACCCTCTTTCATAGCATATGAAATACACATTTTTGTCCAATAACTTGAAAGTACAAGTATTTTAAGAGCTGCCAGGTATTCCAGTTACTGATGAATGAAGGGGACATAGGAAAATAAACATGAAGAGCTTCAGAGGGAATTGTGACATGGTCTGAACTAGCTCTTATGCAGTGCTATTAGTCACATGATAAATAGGAAGACTAGGTTATTAGCATAAAGTGGGTTTTTAAGTTCTGTGGCAGCTGTTTGCTTTGGTTTTGTTTTTGTTTTTCCCTTACACTAAAATTACGTTTTACTTTCTGTTAAAACTTTGCTGGCATTGACTTCAATGAAGAAAGAGTGAATCTGTACCAAGAAGTAATTTGCAGGACCACTGCTTGCATTTAATAAATTAATCTGGTGGTATGTCTTTATTGTGCTGATGATAAAGATATTTGCAACAGACTATGGCAAATTTTGCTTTGAGTTATATATAACATTACTTGCTGACTTCAGCTTTTACGCTGAGTTGCAGATCTAAAGCTTTTATTCCTGTTTCATGAGAATTTTAAGGAAAAATTATAGGCTTGCATGAAAACTGGTTTGATATGAGCGGAAATTGTAGAAGGATTAGAATGGATTAAAATACTTCATGTGTTAGATGCTCTCTGCATGTTTCCCTTTAGTGTGCTGTGCCTTAAACACTACAGCTGAACTCTGAGCAACTGTACTTACTACTTTTTTATGCATACACTTCCAATCCATACCTGACCACATTGTTCAGTGAGCACAGCAGATTTACCAGTTTCTGTTGAACATTAACTTATAACCCTTCACTTTTCACTGGGAGAGCTTTGGTACAAGAACTTGCAATTCTGAACCAGGCACTGCTTTCCAGGGCCTATAAAAATGGTGATTAGCTTCCTCCTAGGCATCTGAATCCCTTCAACACAGGCTGGAAAAAGAGCATTCAAGTGGAGACTGAGATATCCCTGCCAACTGTCCCCACGTGAATAAGCTCTTTCTTGTGAAGGGTATTTCAAGTACATGTTTCCTGCTGAATCACTCTTTCTACACAAGCAGATGCTTTATGACTGTTGAGCTTTTTATTTTAAAAGAATATCTTGTAAATGTTGGGGAGCAGAAAATACTTCTTGTAAAGTTGAGGAATCTTTAAAATAGGCAGGTTTCATATGAAACGGATGTAGAAAGTTGAGTGCAGATGGAATAGTTCGATAACTGCATATGTGTAAATATGCTGATCAACTCACTTTACTGATAAGTATTTTTATGTCTAAGCCATTATGTAATATTCACTTTTTCAATGATTCTGCTAGTTGGACAAATTCCATAAAGGTACTAAACGCAGAGAGCAGGAACTAGGATTTCTTATCTCTATTCCTCAAAAGCTATTACATAAATTCAATGCAATAGGAAAGAGTGAGCTTCATTCTGCTGAGCAACACTAATATCCACTGATGTAAAGGAACAGATCAGTTGTTCCCAAGGCTGGAACAGAGGAACCTCCTCAGCTACCTGTTAAAAGTTACAAAAAGTTAACAACAGCCAGATAGAATTTGGCATTTAATAAACACCAAATCAAATATTTCTCAAGAAGTCCTTCCAAAAGCTGTAGGCTCAGAGAAGAAAAATGTCCAAACTATGGGGCATTCCTGAAAAGTTAAGGAAGGAGGTTAAGAAACAACCAAAACAATTATTTACCATCTTTAAAAACATCAAGAGAAAGAGGAAGCTAGAGCATGCTTAGGATGGGACAGGCATTGTTATTTTTCTAACTCTTTTTACCCTTCAAGAGTGGAATGTGGAGATGAAGGAAACTGTAGCCTCCTCAGACATGTCTGACTTTGCAAAACAGGGCTCGCAAATGTTTAATATTTTTCAATGGCAAGTTCTCAGCAGTGTGTAGCCTACAGCGTTTGTACCGTGTCCAGTAGTGAGGGGCAGAGCTGGGGACCGTAGTGGTGATTTTAGTCAAAACACTTCTATTTACAAAGAGATGCTGTTTTGAGGCCTTTTGTAGAGCTGATGGGCTCCAGCACTCGTTCTCCCTGCCCCCATCCCAGAGGATACTGCTGGTTCTCTTTCCCCAAGCACCTTGGCAGTGTAGCCTTAGTTCCTCTTGGCTGAGCACACTGCTGAGCGGTGCCACCACAGTTAAGCTTGAACGTGTCTTGCTAGCAAGGCGAGCCAAGGCTATCCTATGGATTTCCCTGCACTGCCTAGGAGTGGCTGGCTCCTGGGAGTAAGCAGCATTGCTGCCTGAAGTATGGTAGCAAAATACATGATGCTACAGAATACCGTAAGCCCAACTGAATTGGTTACTTTGAGGCTCTAGGAGGACTTGACCTGCCAGCCATGCCACTGCTGTTTCTCATCTTGCTCTATACTTCTGGGTTTTTCTTTGAGTGTTTCAGAGCTTATTTTTCTGTTTGTTTTTCTAGCAAAGCAGCAAATAGTGTGACTCCAGTCCCGGCCACAAAGTTTACAGGCAATACCTTTTACTGGTACTTGACGTGTAGTATTTGAGATTGTGTAGCTATTTCTTGTACAGGACTTTGAAGCCAGACGTCAATAAGATGCATTCTGTCACTTTGACTTTTAGGGGAAATATTAGACGTGCAGTTCTGGCAATTTCTTTATGCGTGTACTTGTGGGATGGTTGTCAATGTCTATACAAATGTGTTGTGCCATGGGTCTGTGATGAAAGATTTATCATCCTTTTATTAATGCATTCACATGCAGCCTTCCTCTCCTGAGGCACTTGGCTCTTGCTGGACTTGATGCTTTTTGTCACAGCAGTTCGCAGACAGGGCTGAGCCAAATATTGTGGTACATCTATCTCCATAGCCAGGTGGCTCTGGCAGCAGAAAGAAAAAGGTGATAGGAGTTGTTTTAGCCCACAGCTGTCCTTTGTCAACAGCCAGCTCATCCTTTGGCTTCTCTTAGTTGGTCATGGTGGGAAATCTTGCCTGCAGAGTGAGATGATGAGGATGCCCTGGTTGCAAATCAGTTGGCATTAGGTTTCTGTGGCGTTCTTGCTGATATATATGAGTTGTTCCCAGCAAACCTGGAGGGGTCCAGAGCAGCTGCCAACGTACACTGCACTGCAGCCCACTCTTGAAGCAGATGCTCTTCTGTACCTTGCTGGCTAGTGAGTGATACATTAAGTTTTATAGAGAAGATGAAAGTCAGCGGTGGTGGAATCTATCATTCTAACGCACTGCCCGGGACAAAAAAAAATACAAGTCCATGTAAATATATATGGACTTTTGAGTGTGTATGGGCTTAGCTAAGATATTATGATGCTTAATTAATGTTTAGCCTGGAGAAATAATCTTCTGTAGCTCTCTTTCTCTACCATTGCTATTATTACTTGCTTTTTAATATCTTCTTTTGTATCTGTCTTGGGAATAGGCACGTGAGATTGAGATGATTTTTGTTATTCATTCTGTATCTGAGAAGGAATGCATTTATCCAATGTTACTTCTGATGTGCTTTAGTTGTGGGATCCCACTAGGATGACTCAGTTGTTTGGTTGATCAAACTAACCCATGTTTTTGCAGAATCCAGCTGGTGGTGAATTGAAAATGTAGAGTGAAAAACAGATAGTCTTGTTTGTATTGCAGAGACAATACCAAAAGCTGCCAGACATTCATGAAATCTCGTGCTTTGTGTAAATGTTGTTGTCATTGTCCAGCCTTAGAAAAAAAAACCCACCATTAGTGCCAAAAAGATTTACACTGACTACCCCTGCGCAGAGGGCTGAGCCCCTGCTTCCTGCCTAGCTCATTACAGTACCTTTGTCTTGTTTTGGAGGCGGCTTCCATTGTACTGGTGATGAATCTTGTTAGCACAGTTACTGGGAGGGCACCCATAATAACTGTGTAGAAGTTTAACTTCCCTCACTATATTAGTTCCCAAACCTTTGGGCTGATGGAACTCTAGAGGGAAAAAAAAAAAAAAGGAAAAAGATGAAAAGATGAGGCAAATGGGGTTGGTCTTTAGCACGGATAATTTCAGAAATTTGCAGCAGGCTACAGAAGGTCAAAATAGACCAACTGATTGAGTTTAGTAGGAAGACTCTGTACATAACAAAGCTGCTAATGAAAATTGAGTGAGATCAGTGAAATGAGAAGAAACAGACTAAGAATGGTTTAAAACATGGCATGATCAGAAAAACATATTTGCAAGTGATTGAAAAATAAAACACTGGTACTTTTATTTGTAATTT